>JAMXBD010000484.1:0-600000 GCA_024138025.1 Combretum micranthum | reverse complement strand
TTTCAAATTTATAAATGTTTTCTAAACCAATGACTACGGTTCACAAAGCAAGCGCACATCAACTGTACAATAGTAAATGATTTAGGTCGGTCCCAAGGGAATGATTGGCAGTTAATATATTCTCAATCCCATTAATTGTCTAGCCAAAAAATGATTTTAGAAAATCATAAAGGAAAAATTAACTATACTAAGTTAGAAATATTAACAAAATGTTTAATGGGCAAAATGAGAAATAAGCCTGTAACTTCTATGAAATAGTAGCTCAAGGTAACTTCACTAATTTCTTATCAAAATGATTTCTTAAGAATAATAACTTCTTAAAAGCCGTTTGAAATGGTGTGTTTATACCGCCGGATTCTCTAATTTAAACTAAAGCTCCTTTCGAAGTCAGTAGTTCTAGATCTAGCTAAAACTAGTAATCTAAAGTTCTAATTAAATTTGCATAAAGAATAGAAATTCATTGTTTTAAAAGGACAACTCAATGAATTTTTGAAACAAGTAATAGAAAGTCTTCAGCCATTCCTCGGCAATAGGTAGTTAGGATCGACTCCATTAGCAACCATAGATTTATTCAATTGAATGATCTCTTGATCTATTCAATTGAAATCAATCGTAGATATAAAAGAATGCACCATTCCTTTAAAAACCAAAAGTTAAACTCAAGTTATTAATTATAAACACTCAATCAAGTTTACTTGAAAGCACATTTGAAATCAGACAGAATCAAGAATTGGATTCGTAATCCCTAAGTTGTAGGATTTTATTTCTCCATGGATTTATCCAAATAAGCACAAATTCGAAATATTAATCAACTAATTGCTCAGAAATTCATAGAAATACAAATATTGGATTAAATTGATTTTACCTAAAAAATAGAAGAAATTTCAAGTAAAAAGAAATGGATATTCTTTTACCCAAAAATCCTTCAGAAATCTACTCTAAGTTAATACTGATTTACATTGTTGGTACATACTTTACAATGCACACTTGCACATTTATTTATAGACTACTAGGTATAGAAAGCATGGCCATCTTTATTTGACATGTGGCAGATTTGACGGATCCATTCTAATAGAATTTGTAACTTTTCACTGGCGCAAATGATCTGTGAAAACACTCATCGAAGATCATGTGCTCTGCTGGTCGAGGCTTGTATTCAGCAAGATCAGGCTCTAATTCAGGAAATTCTTAAGTAAACTGTGTTTTTTTCCATTGCTCTATTGAGGATAAAATTAAGAGAGTCGAGAGTCAAATTGTTGAGGCTTAAGGTAAATCTAATGATGAATTGGTCTATCAACACAATTGTCAAGGGTCAAGTTTTGAGGCTCAATAATGTATTTTCTTCAAAATGATGTTCGATCACTTCAACTGAAGTCGAGGGTTATGTCGAGGGCTTGCATTTAAAGCTCGATAGACCAATTTTTACTTATTTCTCTGTTTGGCCTCAGCTGTGTCTTTTCAAGGCTCGACTTCTGCATTTTTTACTTTAATTATTGTTTTTTTCTCCAAATCTGCATTAAAACACTTGATTACTCCTTATTTGATTCTAAGAGCTTCAAAACAACATTATTTATCAAAATCATAATTTTTGTAGGATTTTATCAAAAATTCTTAGCAAATTAAGCTTAAAATATGAAAAATATAGAGTAAAAATGACTTATTAGTTTATGAAACAAACTAGGGGCATTTCTAAGCAATGTTTGACAATAGATGTTGCCGAAGTTGTGGTCCACTGGTTATGAGGTGATGGTAGATGTTGCTTGAGTTGGGGTCTAGCTGTTAAAAAATCACCAGAATTGAGCCACAATAGATGATGCCTGAGTTGGGGTCTACTTACGATGTTGACAGAGCTGTTCATCCACGTTGAGTGAGAGCGGATGTTAACTGAGTCGAGGTCCCCTTATTAGATGTTGCTTGAGTTGGGGTCTACCTTATTGTTCACTAATGTTGGGTAAGGATGGATATTGCCTAAGTCGAGGTCCATCCCAATAACTGAAGTGTAGATAGCGAAAATCTACACCGTCTGTGGCTCAAAAACTACCATAGATGTGTTGTTTGCATTCATCTTATGTGCATTTCATATGATTGACTGTGTCATTGCATTTAATTGTAATTAAACTTGTTTGATATGTTCTTGAAGCATGGTCTAATTCGGTTATCTCACTGAGCTATGGATTGCTCACACTCCTACAGATTTTATATGTTTTTAGGATCTTTAAAGTGGATCCAAGCTTATGTTGAGCTGATGAAGTAGATCTCGGAAGGAAAATCTAGGGCTTGAGTGGGAGTGAAGATAGCTTCTTTTGTATATAATAGTTTATATTGTTTTCTTTAAGTTGTAAATTTTCTTGGGATAGATCCCAAGTTGTTTGTAAGAAAATGCTATTGTAAAGATCTTATATATATATAGGCAAAATTTCTTATCTTGATAGCCTTTCGATCCTATTATAACTGTCCATGCCACTGGGCATGTTAGTCATATGGTACTTATGTAATTTTATGAAGGCCTCAATTGTTTACATGATGTATCATTGCTACTAGGATACATTCTAGGAATATGAATGAGTGGCTCGGTTTCATCAATCAGCTTATGGAGGACGCCGAGGCATGCCCCAAGGAGTAGCTGGTAGAGCTTTCACCTTGTCTTTTGTCTTTTACATCCATATTAGAATGATACGCTGATATTCTTATTTGATTATATAAGAGGATCTTTTACTGCAAGGTTGACTTATCAGTAGAACAGAGAGACCAATGACCAATCTCAACTAGGATGGGTAAATGAGCTAAGCATAGGGGAAAAGATTTCATATGACCTTCGGGATGATCTACCTACCATGCATATATATATATATATATATATATTCTTCTCTCTCTCCTTTTTCATTTCTATTGTCTCTTTCTTTCTCTTCTCTTTCCCTATCGCGCTCTCTCTCTCTCTTTAAAATGCCTAGAATCCTCTTACCATCTCTCTTTCATCCTCTCTTTTTCTTTCAACCTCGCACGCCTCTCTCCTTACCACCACCCCACCATCTCTCTATCTTCTTTCTCTCTATCTTTCTATCTCTCTCTATTGACTCTCTCTCTCTCTCTCCCCCTCCCTCCTCTCTCTCTCCTCTCTCCCCCTCCTCTCTCTCTCTCTCTCTCTATTATGTTTTAGTTCATTATGCCTCCAAGAATAGCCTCAGGACATGCACCACTTGCTTTACCAGCATTTGATTGGTTTTTATCCCCCTCCAAGAAGCATTGAGATGGGTATGCCTTGTTCAAAGATCTTCAATAGATGCGGGTAGAAATTATAATACAAATGTATTACGTACTTTAGGATTCCTCAAATAATTGGTGTCGTCTTGAATAATATTTCGATACCATGTCTTTTCTTGTTGAAATAAATGAGGAGGGTGTTAGATTATTTCACTGCAATTTAACTAATTATCTGGAAGATGATAGAAGTTTGGGATTAGGATGGAGTTTGGGTTCAATAGCTAAATTTTTGTGCACCCTATGCTGTTCATATCTATATGGTAGAAGACTTGAGATTAATTGGAGTGGATGATATATCGCATTATGATATTTGTAGCATAATTGGAGTGGATGTTACTAGAATTATGATTCCCAATACTTTTAATGGGGCTCAGTATTATGAGGAGTTGTTTACTGTGTCCAGGTGCAAATTGGCATGCCCTATGCAATCTCTATTCATCTAGATTGTCTCTTAGGCATTGGGTTCTTCATCAGTTTTTAGCAGATAATTATCTACTATGTAAGGGACAATAGACCATAGTAACTCAGCAGTACTTGTGGTTAATGGTCCATATTTTAAGAGGAGATCAGATTCACTTCTTTGATATAATGTTTAGGATTTTTAAAAATGTGACTAATAAGCTTATTCGGTCTATTTTAAGAGGAAGCAGGTTTATTAACCAGTTGTTAAGAAGCAAAGGTGTCGATTTTTGCACTAAGACTTCAGCTGTTCAGGTCCCTACCTTTTCTTTCAATGCAATTAGTTCAAGGACCTAGAAAAGACAGGATAGGTGATGGGTAAGGAAGAAGCCTTTAGAGCCTTTAGTTAGTGGCAGTGGTCTACTTCCTCGCTTAAGTGTTAAGATAGATTCTTCTAATGATGATGTACCCTCAGCTCTACCTTCAAGTTCTTTTACTCCTAGTACCTCCATTTCCTCTTTGTAGCAGCTTTAAGAGTATGTGGACTCCATATTTGATGCTATTGAGCACCAGATTTCTTATCTTCACTTAGGTTTCTAGACTTTCAGTTCTGATATTAGAGGCTTTATAGATCATTTATATTCTATTCATCCTCGTCCACCTCCTCCTCCCTGATCTTTCTTTCAACTTATTTTTGCTTTATATATAAATCTCTATATTTGGACGTCTATGTGACTTTTTATGCTGCTATAATCTAGTTCTTCATTTAATGTCTTACATAGCCGCTTACTCTAACTGCTTCTTTTGATTCCCTTTTCTCTTATGTTATATAAATCTTTTTAACGAGGTTAAAGGGGGAGAAATAATGGTATAAATGGATAATTAAGGGGAGAAAAATTGTATGCTTAAAGATTGTTCTTAAATTCTATAAACTATGATAATTATTGCAAAAATAAAGGGGAGTTTTCATGAAGGAGGAGAAAATGATAAATTGCTTTTACATAATTGTTTGCATTCATCAATGGGGGAGATTGTTAAAATGAATTGTTTTAAATGTGATTTTGATGAAAGCAAAAGTTATGGAAAGATATTTGATAATATTATAAAGAAATATGAATATAGAAATCTGTCTTATGTGTGTATGTGTATGTTGTGTTTATGCTTATAGGGATAACACTAAGGGGCTGGTCCAGTATATTCAAGAACAAAGGCAGTGAAGTCTAATATTTAAGGCATGACAAAGGCACGAAGAAGAAGAATTTGAGGCACAACATGTAATAACCTTAGACCGGCAAGCTGGTGCCCAATTAATTCAACCGTTGCACGCATTAATTATCGCCATCAGACAAACATTATCTCCAAAGGACATTTAAGTTTTTGAAGACTATGGGCCTATTTAGATAGTTAGGTATCGGATCTGTATCGGTTTAATATCGGTTCGGTATCGGTTCAGTATCAGTTCAGTTTGGTCAGTTTATGAGTAAACTATTGGTTTTTTATCGGTATTATATCTGTATCAGTTTAATATCGATTCGGTATCTGTTTGGCACCAAAATGATGCCAAAACGACGAACTAAAGAGGCCCAAATAGTCTTTGCTTTGGAGATTCAGATAATTAATTTGACAACTTTTGAGAGCTTTCATTTGCAAACAAACAAATGAAGTTTTGTTAATTTATGTTCATAATTTGTAAATTATAAGTAAGAGAGAGAAAATCATTCTAGTACTCTGTTCTTATACTTGTAAATTTATAAAAGAGCATCTAGAGAGTGAAGGAAATATTTTATTTTCTGAAGTGTTGTGACTTGTGTATTACTCAGGTTGAGCGTGTTTTTGTGGTGATCAATAAAGTGATTGTAAAGTCATCGATTAGAGACGTTTGTGGATCATGGAGAGTACGGAGTAGGTCAAACTCCACGTTAAATAACAGCTAAATTTTTCTATCCCTATCTCTTTTATTTTTCGTATCATAATTTATTTTGTTATATTCGCTATTGTTAAAGCTTAATCTGATCCATTACATGAAAAATAATTGTTTGTGCTTTTTAAGTCAAATACTTAATTCATCTTTGCCTTCAATATTTGCCTTTTCAACTATAATGCTATTGGCACATTACTTACTCTTGTTACATTAATCCTATTTATTGGAAACCATTAATGTAGACTTAAATGTACATTTTAGATGTAATAAATCATACCTTAATTAGAAAAAATTTATATTGATTAATAACTATTCATCTATAAATTGCTTATAATTGTTATTTGTTATTGAAACATCCATATGATCTCAAACTTCATCGAAGAGTTGCCCATAGATTCAAATGACGAAAAAAAAATTTAGATACGTCACAATACATTTTCTTTGCTTAACCATTGGAAAGCATCATATATAATGCTACGAAATTCTTTTTTTAATTACATTGGATTTGCTGCCATACACATACATTTGTTATTTTATCTAAGGATTTTCTTAGATATACTTCTTTCGATTTAAACTTCCTTTGATTCCAAAGCTTAAGATTATTATTGCATTAAAAAAATTATATTGGTTATTTTAAGGTATTTCTTCACAACAGTTTATGACTTGTAGGGAGTACAAGTTTTGGTAAATTTGGAATACAGAACTTTAATAATAGCTAAGTTTATTTGGCACTACTTCTACCTTTAAGGTTTGAGATAATTCCATAACCAGCATTCATGGTGTCAACTTGGCAAATGAACATGGTGTTTTAATTTTAAAGTTTTTATTTTAAAAATTTTCCAACATGAATATGTTTTCAATTATTCAAATTATATTTTCTTTTATTTAATCATACTTAATTATTTTCTGGAGTTGATTCATTTCCAATTTTGAACCATCATAATATTATTTTGGTATATTGTTAAATTAGTGAAAAATTGGGATTGGTCCATTCTAAAATCTTCTTAAATCTTTCTCTAACTTTTATTACCTACTTTAGCAATTATCGAGAATTCCATTACAATAAATCAGGGGAATTACATTATTAGATGTTGAAATTAATGCATGGAATGGCTAATGAAATGCACTTGATGAGTAGTGTGAGTTCATATAAGATTGAGGTGGGTCTCGGGCTTACGAGGCAAGATAAAACTAGACATCAACCTAAGTTCGGTCCGAATCGGGATCCGATCCGGATCAACCACGGCGAATCCTATGCTAGACCAGAGGAGGACGCGCCATGGTAGGTGGGTCTGTGTTGGGTCCACGTGACAGATCCATCGACCCAGCATGTCTAAACCTTAAAAAAAAAGGAGCCTTTGCCTTCGTCATTAAAACTGTTAATTTCGATGATTCTCATGTTCCCATGTATCTTCACCTGCTGCTGCCGCCTCATGGAATTGGAAGATGGGGAAACGCCATAGTTAATACCGGTTGGTGACTTTTGCCTTCCCATGTGCATGAATACTGCTTTTCTAGTACAATATCGGATGAATGAGCATTTATCACACGTTGGAATTTATTTGTAGTTACTAAAGTTGATCATGTTGAATTTGCTTTTTTATATAATAAATAGCACCTGGATGTCAATTTAACACTTGTATTAAATTATGTTGAATTTTTTGTTTTACTAAAGTTAATCGTGCTATTCTTGATTACATTCCGCAGCTAGACAACCAATTAGCTTTTTAAAGGAGCAAACAAAAGTCATGCATTCTTCTTATGTCAATTTCTACATCCTGTTAATGTCAGTTTTAAGAGAAGAGGAAGACCAAGTATCTCGATTCTACTTTAAGGAATCAAGTTCTTGTCTGTCCCTTCCTAAAATGGGAAACAGGAAAACTATACCTTTTATTTAATTAAGATCGTTTAGATGGTATAGATGTATTCAATATATATATCTTAGAAAAGTTACATTCATTAACATTTAAAGATAAATTTAAATAGAGATTAACACATATTGCATGCATGTTATATGTCCCTTCATATTTCCATGCACATGGCAACATGCAATCAATACACACATATATTAAGACACTTATATTAAACAACTTGGATTTGACCACTTTTTATTTTTTATTTTTACCAAAAAGCCGTCTACATAATGTCATAGGCGCATGTTTCCGATGCTATAGCAATTGGGGAATAGTGCTTGCAGGATTCTTTTTGAAAAAAGCGAAAGTGAAATTACCCGTATAAGCCTGTAACATTTATATTATATTATAACAGAAAAAAGTTTATTTCATTTAGGAAATGAGTTATCTTTTATTTCTATCCGAGTTAGGGAAAGTAAAAAAGCCAAATCCGAAGCATGTGCACTTATCCATGAACCGGCGGTTGGCGATAGACTTAAAAGCCACCTATATACGCTTTATTTCCGATCATTCTAGATAACGCTTGCATCCTGCCACCAAACTATGACAGTTAAGGATTCATAATTTTAAGACTGAACTCAACTCGGACCAAAGAGATGTCTAGATAGGACAGTACTTGCAGCCCTTTCTGATGAAAATTTGGCAACAGTCAAAAACATGATTGACATTTAGAATAAAGACGGTTCGAATTAAAAGCTCCAAGTGGCTTCATGATAAGTGGTCATCGCATCATATGTCAGGGAACAAGGGATTATTGATTGAATTGCGTTCTATTGCCTATCTATTGGTCTCCTAAATGGGACATCTACACACGTCCATCTTGAAGGAGAGTTGTGTTAAGAAAAGAAACTTAAAATTGAATTACACTACAAATTGGGTTTAGAGATAGAAATTCTATCTCTATAAAAGTATTTTGACACAAAAATCATGATCTCTGATTTTTATTTGTAAAAATATAACTTATTTTATTAATTTTCATCACAGATCTCTTAATACCAGTTTTTTTTATAGTGCCATGTTTTGTTTGCATTAGAATTGAATTGTAATTTGATTTCTTTATGTATAATTGAAAATTTGCAGTGCTTAGTCACATTGACTATCAAATTATGTGTGATATAGGCTTGCACTATGAGGACTTTGATTGATATGGGCGAACAAGAAGGCAAGTTTTATCTCTTTAGGAGTGTAACACTAATGAAGGCTTGTCATTTTTTCTACTAAAAGAAACCATCCTTTATGGCATTGGCGTTTAGATTATGCTTCTAATAAGATCGTTTCTTTATTTCCTAATCTAAGCAAGAGTTATTGTTATAAGTTACATGATGAACCATATGACTTTTGTTTTAAGACATAACAAACTCAAGAAACTTTTCCGATTAGTATGATTAAAGCTGATTATATATATGAATTAGTTCAGTATAATGTCTGGGGTGCGTATAGTATTCCTTCTTCTTGTGGTAATCATTATACCTTGACTATAGATGGTAATTTCAAGAGGTGTTTGAGTTTATTTGATGTTTCAAAAATTTAAAGTACTCAAATATTTATAAACATTTATGCTATGGCTATATTTTTCACATAGTGTGTAGACTCTCCATTTTGTGCCTCCTCTATATTTTTCACATTTTGACAAGATTAAAAAAATAAAAAATAAAATTGAGAAAATACAAAGAAAATAATAATGTTGAAAAGAAAAAAAATGAATAAAAATGTGTTAAGGACATCATAGGGCCACATAGAAGTTTCACAAGCTAATAGTATAATCTAGGTTGTTCATCTAGGCCCATTCATAAAACTAGTTACAAGCCCGCATAATATGCAAGACAATATTTCAATTATAATTCAATTTATTTATGAAAAAATAACAATATAAAAATATCACTAAAAGAAAAGATAACACAAAAAGTACTATAGGATAAGAGCAAAATTGAAAAGGTACGATAACAATAAGGTAATAAAACCTCACATTATGTATGAATTTATTTATTTTTTGCGAATACGACATTAAAGAAAATATTAATTTTTTTAAAAGTTATCATAATTAACAATTTAACATTGCAAGTTGATAAAATTAATTATAGTATTGTAGTATGTTATTATTTCATTTTATATGTTATATGTTGGCACTATATGATATAAAATTATTATTTTTATTATATTTATATATAAAGTCATGTTATTTGGAAAGATCAGTATCCTTTAAATTGTAGAAATATAATGTTATGTATCAAGAGTTATGTCATTTAATATTACATTATGCAAGTATTGCAACTCTTTTATATAAAACTTAAAGGTCGCATCCTTTACAACTAAAATGAATAACATAATAAAAAGTAATTAACTTTAATTAATAAAAAGACATAAGCCATACAAAAAAAAAAAAGATAATGGGTGATTGAATAACATTATTAATGAAAAGATACAAATTATAAAAGCTTTACATTGAAAAGGTATTAATCTCAAAAGAATTATATATAGAATAATGTCTATTGTATCTTTCTATATTATTTATATGCATAGTTGACATGACAATTTTTTAAATGAAATAATATGTTATTTAAAAATAACTATGAAAACACCACGATGCAATATTGTATCATTTTGCATCAATTATATGAAAGTAATAACTATTCCAAAACTACAGTCTAAAAGACATGTCTTTTCAACATAATGTCATTTAACTAATTATTATTTCAAAAAGTGGTTGCAATTAGTTTGAGCAGGTACAAACACTCCTCCAAGAATCTTAATAGAAATTTAATAATTTATATTAAACCAAGGACAGTTGCTATGATGATAGATTACTTCCGGATCTAGGGTTTTGTGCATGAATTTCATTTATCCTGTATATCGAAATAATATTAAAATGAAAATAAAGAAAAACACTAAAATGTGTATAGATAATTTGATCCAAATATAGATTTAATTTAGTGATGATACATATATTAGTCTTTTATAATTAAATTATATTTTTACTTTTTCATGATCCAAGTTGAACTTGGTCCGACCCCTAACCCCTGACCCCCAAACTTGTCCGGGTCAAACCTCGATCCAGTTCTGACAACATTGCTCCAAACAACATTGCAATCCTGACAAAACCATGTAGACCCTGAGCAAACTCCTAGGCGCAAAAGACAATATGTCTTTCTAAATTTCTTAGTTTACACTTTCTATTACACACTTTGCTCATCCTGCGTAGGCCTAGTGTTTACAATGACATTATAATAATCACTTTCCCTGTAACCTCAACCTTGACCACTTAGATTGTATATGCTTTTTAGGAAGCTTAAGTTTCTTATATGAGTAGAAATAGTTCCTATTAAATTAATTTGATAAGGAGATGGATTTAAAAATGGATGGTGCAAAAAATATAAGCATATAATCTTTCTTATTATTGATCATATGTTGAGTTAAAAATATCCTACTTTTTTAATGCAAAAACCTTTAGGTATCTCTTCAAGTTGTTTTGATATTGTACAATCTCATTCGAATGTATAGGCCACTAAATCCATTAGAGTATGCTCCCATAGAAGGTGGTAACATTCCTATTGGGAAAGACAACATGAATACAATTGCAATGGTGGAGGCTAGAGCGGGATGGACTCAAATGAGAAGTAATCTTGCATATGAAATGTACGATGAATGGAGAGCGCATCATAGAAACTAGAAAGTTGTTTTTTTGGTCAATTGCTTGTACTTTTTTGCTATCGTAAAGTTTAATATATGACTTTAAAATTAAAGCATATATGTAGTGCTACCATGATGATTATTTAAGTAGTATCATTATCCTTTTATTCATGTATTTTCGTATAACTAGTATAGGTTGATTGGAAGTTTGTTGGATGACAATGAATTAGAAAAACTTCAATAATAAGTAAATATTGATTTAGGTATAATTAAAGTAAAGGTATATTTTTTATGATTTGCTATTAATTTAATAATTAATTAATAATGTTCAATATTAATATTCATATTAATGTAATAATTAATATCGATCTGGATATAAAATATTAAATATTCATATAATAAATTAATTAGCTTAACATTGGTATTAATTTAGTTAATTGAATATTTAATATTCTAATTACGTACTTTTTTTGCAAAAACCATAGTTTAATTATGGCTTTTTACTTTATAGAATATGTAATTTAATTAATTGTATATATATTAATCTCTTTAAATTGTATTTATTAAATAATATAATAAATTAATTAAATTAATATATTACAATATAAGGGTATAATGATCAAAATATAATGTTATATCCTGTACTTATATATACCAAATACTAAACAACATAGACATATCAAATGTAATGGAAAAAATTTGTTTTATCCTGTTCTTCTAGTCCTTTCTAGTCTAGTTGCTATTGTGCTTTCTAGTATTTGCAAGTAAACGCATTTTCTTCCAGTAAAGTCACTAATGTTCGATAAATCCCATGAAATAAGCAAAAATTATGTACCAATAAATTAAAATTTCAGATCAATAATGTCCTATAGTACTCATGAAATAAGATAAAATTTTTCGTGAATCAACTAGACAATAAAACTTTTTCATGTTTCAATTAGATGTTTTCAATACTGTTGCAAATACAGAATGATGTTAGAACTCTAGTGTAATCTTCACGCAATTTTCATTCTCTATTTAAAGTCACGTCATTATTTTCTTGTACCATTTTAAATAATATATCTTGTATTTGTAGCATTTTTACATAACACATTTCTCTTTTGTTTTTAGTTTTTAACCTTTAATATATAAATATATATATTTTTAAATTTAAACTTCATCTTAAACAACCGTTCACTGGAATGAGCAAAAAATTGCCATAGAAATATCTTTCTCCACATCAAAAACCTAGAATATTGGATAACGTGGCCTGGACTCTGGAGGACCATTAAAACGAGTCCCTAGGTAATACATGTCTATCCTTTTATAAAAAAATTTATCAATATACAATTGAGATGAAATTAATTTCCAATTTTCCATTGCAAATTGTGTTTAGAAAACAAGATATCCAAATTTACATAAATTGTATGAAATAATCATGATTTCATGTTTGAATATCATTGCAATTATTAATCATGATATTAGTCGGTACTTTTAAACATGTGCATTTAAGACTCGATTTATATATGATCTCTATGTAGAAACATGATTTACAACCATATATCTTATGATAAAACATGATTTTAATGTGAAATTGATAATTATTTTTATTTTAACATTAAATAAAAATTAATTTTAATTGATGCTCTAAACAAGAAATTATAATAATATGATCTTATTTTAAGGTTTGAAGATACTGTGCTAACTTTTTAAAAACCTTTCTTTCCTCTTTTACTTTATCCAAAATCTTTAGCCTTTAAAGTCTCTATGTACGATGTCAATTTATTCTTCATTCATAATTTTTAGGAAAATACAAAATAAATATATAACATTGTAGATACTTTACAGAATCGTGTGAAGGATCAAGAAACATTTAAACGAAGGATAATGTTGGGTCAAATAAAGAAGTGTTGTTGTCGTTGTTGTTGGTTTTTTCTTTTAATTGACAAAGTCAAAAAACGCGGATTCTTAACAACTGACACAGCATGGACGAACCATATACGGCGTCCTTAACATTTGACCTATTCTAAGTTAATGTTGAGTCATAAATCAATATGTGTCCCACGCTTAAAGACTTCGTTGAAGAAGTCAAGCAAAGTAATAAATTAAAATAAAAGCGTCAAGCTGTTTGATTTGAGTTTATTTATTGTATATTGTTTGTCTATTCACATCAGTCTAGGGTGAAGAAGATAAGCAATTGTTTATTATTGTGATGGTCAAGTTAAACTCTATCTTTAAAAAAAAAGAAGTTTATGACAAATTAAACTAGTTTTTTGCTTATTTATTAAAATATTTTTAACTGATGACATTTTTTTAGTTTTAAATTAAAATATTATTTTTTCTAATATAATTTTGCATTTCTCTATATATTCCAAATAAGCCAAGAAAGACCAAAAAGCTCAGGAAAAAAAAAAAAGAAAGACCAAATATAATAAGGGAAAGTGCAAAGTCAAGAGGCAGTCTTTTCTGAGTCTTCTCTACGTATCAAACACTACCAAATGGTTTCTTTTAAAATAAAAGTAACATATTTAATCAAGGGTAGACACAAGATTATATGATTAGGAAGATCGATTCTAATTAAGTTAATCTTAAAATTATTTATTTTATTTACTCGCTATTACAATTATATTACATCTTATACATTTATGAGAATTTCATAATAATTTCAATGTGATATTTTTTCAAATTCATGAAAAAAATATTCAAACAACAATTAAAAGTATTTAACACATCCATAAGAGATGATATATATGTCACTTGAAAATTAATTATTAATATAAAAAACTATAGAGTTAATATTTGTATAAATTTTCATTTTAATAAAATAAATCATATAATATATTTAGATAGGGTATCTATTCAATAATTCATGTTCATTTCTTAACAATGTATGTAAAAAAAAAATAATATTACTAAATCAAATTATAAAATTAATATGTAGTATGATTGCTTGTAGCTAGGGATGTGCAAAAAAACCAATGAAACCGAAAAATTAAACTGAACCGTAAAACAATCTGAAAAATATGGTTAAACAGTCCATTGGTTTCGGTTTAGGATTATGATTTTTATTTTTTTCGTTTTTTGGTTTTGGTTTCGGTTTGTAACCATAAAAACCCGATGGTTAACCGTTTCAATATTTATAAATATATTATATATATAATTTACATATACATATAATTATTTTTTAAAAATATATATATACACATATCATTTACATATAAATATAATTTACCTATGTTAATATTTCTTGGATTTCGATTAAAGTACTATTGTCTTAAGTTTGATGGAGTTTTTAAGATAATTGATTTGGTTTGATTTTATTTATAATGATACATTCAAAGATTTGTTTTTCTCCATTTCGTTAATTTGATTTTCCTTTTTTTTTTTAAGCTCTTGTAATATATATATAATAATTTAAACAAAAAACTCTATGATAAAGGCTAAAAAATAAGATTTTTTGAAATTATCAATTTGATTTCTTGAAAGCATTACGTTAAATGGTTAAAAACCGAAAATCGAATAAATTAACCGAATAAAATGGTTAACGTTAAGGCAGTTAACCATTTATAATGGACTAATTAAGGATCGGGATATTTAGAAACCGATAATTATGGTTAGGTTAAAAATAGCATTACGGACCGGTTAACTGATCTGTGAACACCCTACTTGTAGCATAAATGGATCATAAAAAAATGTAGATAGAATAGCTACTCATTAATTCATATACATTTTAATAACATTAATTGAAATCAAATTATATAATTAGTGTGTAATAAGATTCAATTGTAATTTGGAAAAAATAACTATTATTTTATGAAAAAATAATTTAATATTATTAATCATTGTGAAAGAAAAAGTAAAAAAAAAAAAAAAAAGTTAGTATGAGAGAGAGAAAGAGATAGTAGGTAGTGTAAAAGTAAAAAGAAAGTTTACCCATAGGAATTTGAACCCATGACCTTTTGCATATAAGAAAAATATTAAACCTCTATGCTACACTTAGCTTTATATCATTATTCTTTTTTTTTAATATATGTACATATAATTTTTTTGCTTTTTAAAAATATATTTAAAAATTAATATTTTCCGGGTCCCCCATCGGCACCCCATCCCCGCCCCGTCAGATCCGCCCCTATATTTAATGCTAAGCCCCATTACAAAGGACGAGAGAGAAAAACACAGTACAAAATCACACGCCTTAACAGCGAAGGATGAGTGGTGTTAGTATCATTTCAAATTGCTCTACCTTTTTTTTGCTCTCTTTTCTAACTCTAATTCACATTTTTCCCAACTGAAATCTCATCTTTCCACACCATCTCATCAAGGGAATCACTAACAAACGACCAAACTCTTGTCTCTTCCAACGATGCTTTTGAACTAGGTTTCTTCACGCCTGATGGCAATAATACTGCGTGTTATTTAGGTATTTGGTTCAAGAACATCTCTCCAAGGACCTATGTTTGGGTTGCTAATAGAGACACTCCAGTTTCCAACTCATCATGTGTGTTCAAGATTGGAGAATCGGGCAAATTGGTAATCACGGATCAAGAATCAAACAAGGTCCTTTGGTCGGCGAATCAGACGACCAAAAATTTGAATCTATTGAATTTAGTGGCTCAACTTTTGGACACCGGCAATCTTGTTTTGAGAGATGAAAGCGATTAGCAAAATTATCTATGGCAAAGTTTCGATTATCCTACGGATACCCTCTTGTCAGGGATGAAACTGGGATGGGATTTAGACAAGAAACTTGATAGATTCTTAACATCATGGAAAAGTCCCCAAGACCCGTCGTCGGGTAGTCATAGTCTCAAGATAGATTTCCATGAATTTCCTGAAGGCTATTTAAGGACTTCGCAGCGGAAACGATATAGAACTGGACCATGGAATGGCGTACACTCTAGCGGCATACCCACGATGCAGCCATCAGAAGACTTTAATTTTGTATTCGTGTCAAGTCGAAACGAGACATATTTTTCTTTTCATGATACTAACCCGAAGTTGATTTCACGTGTGTTCATGGACTCAACCGGATTTATACAAAAACTTCTGTGGGTAGTAAATGATAGCAAATCTTGGGGAATATTTTGGTATCACCGCGATTATGGAGTGCGGTCCATTTGGTATTTGTGACGGTGACACAAATAATGCATCAATTTGTAATTGTACAACTGGGTGCAAGCCCAAGAACCCGCAAGCTTGGGAATTAAGAGAATGGTCGGATGGGTGTGTTAGGGAGAATGAGTTGGATTGTGGCAGTGATATCTTTTGCCTGGTAGTAGTGGGGTCTGTTTGTTTGGCTTTTCCGAGCAGATATAGACACTTTTTATAAATTTTTTTCTAACAAATTATTTATCAAAAAATAGATATAAATAAAAAAAAGTTAGCAGTTCTCGTCAAAAGATCAAATATCTCAAATATAGATAAAACATAGATGCAAATCGGACATATTTACACATATCATTTTAAAAAAGATATAGATACAGATGAAATGAGCATCGGCGATTGTCAAAAAGGTTGTGCTAATAATTGCTCGTGTACGGGATATTCTGTTAAGAATATTAGTGATAGATCGGGTTGTGTTATGTGGTCCGGGGATTTGGTGGATATGAGGCATTATGCGGATGGTTATGGACAGGATTTCTTTGTTAGGTTGGCTGCTTCCGACATTGGTATGTTCTTCTTCTACCTCCTAGTTGTTTTCTTTTGAACCCTTTTCTGGTGCCTCATCATAATTATGTGTTCACTCGATTTTTGTTAGATAATAATATTAATCTTGAGATACGTTTTTAAATATTAAATTATGTATAGAAAAAGTTTGACATAAGTTTAAATAAAGAATTAAATTGTAAATATTTAAACTAAAAAAATTTAAATGTTACGAATGAAACTTGAATTCAGACAAAATATATAATTAGGTGTCTGAATTTTTAAATTAATCAATTTAGTATATAAATTTTAAAATTAATTAATTTAGTGAAAAATAAATTTCTTTTCCTTTTTTTTTTTACATATTAGCTATATTAATAGCTAAGTAAAAGTTACATGACAATATAATTTACAAACTTATGGTATTGGTAGCAGCTACAAGGTTTAAAAATGCAATATCACCCGACTTGATTCCTTTTTTTTTTTTTTTTAACCTTCGCCGAACACCTAAACTTGACTCTTTGATATTATCTTTTATACATATATGTGTGTGTGTTTTCTTCCCAGAGTAATCTTAGCCTTCATCCATGTGAGTAAACCAAGAACATGATTTGCCACTGAAAAAGGTCTCTTTCCACATTAGAGAAGCAATATTGAGAAAGGAGTAATTTTAAAAATGTTACTAGAATTTCTCATAAAAAATTTAATCAGATAGATAAAGTTTGGCTTTAAATAATTTGATACATAAAATTTAATTTTAAATAATTTGATATCTAAAGCAAGTTTTTGTATTTTTTTTTCTATTTAATTAAACTTACTTCAGATAGAAAAAATATATGTAAAAATATACTTCATGTATTAAATTATTTAAAGCTAAACTTTAGGTAGAAAAAATATATGTAAAAACTTACTTTAGATAAATATATATATATGACAAAACTTACTTTTAAGTGCCAAATTATTCAAAACAAAATTTCATATGACTAATTAAAATTTTTTCAAAACTTCAAGCACGAGATTATCCTTATTAAGAAATATAGTTAGCAAGACAACAACCCCATGTCCCTACCTTGCGAGTTAGCTCCTCAGAAGCTAAGGTTGAACTTAAGTCAATGGTCCCTATCGAAAACTTCTCAGCACAAGTCAAGGGAAACAAAAAACTTAATGATAAGATCAACAGCATCCACAGGGTGGTACTACTCTTCAGATTTAATTATTTCCTAAGCCAAAAAGATATATTCTCCAAATTTTTGTCTCGGCAAAATCTGCAAAATTTATTTTTTTTGTTTGGGTACAGCAAAAATAACTTAATACCTAAATTATAATTTTAATTAGCATCAGTTTTAGTGGCATAAAATATTTAATTTGGTATGGCATAAAAAAATTACATAAAAATTTACATATAATTTAATTTGCACCAGTTTCAGTGGCAAAGTATTCATGGCATATATCTAAACTTTCCATATAAATTTAATTTGGTATCTTAACTTTGAAATAATCAACTTGTTACTCAATCAAAATTTTTATAACTATTTTTACTGCCTCCTTAATATTTTACTATAATTACTAACGTGCAAGAAATAATTTATTAGTACTAGATGGTATTAGAAGCATTAATAAAAATTCATTCATATGATGTCTTTTTTGTGTCTATAAACAAAGCAAACCATATTATAGAGGCAATAAAAATAGTCACAAAACTATCAATAGGTATTTAAATGACCACTTCAAAATTCACATAATAATTTCTGGATTTAGAAATTGATTAATTGGACTTTGATATTGATCAATTCAGTACCTAAAAAATTTAAATTTGATCAATTTAATACCTAAAAGAACTTAATGGAGGTATTGTTGGCTTGCAGAAAAGTTTTTTCAAGTACTTAATTGATTAATTTTTTAAATTTAGTTGCTTAATTTTATACTTAATTATATATTTTATTAAAATTCAGATATCATTCATGACATTAATCCAATTTTTATGCAAAGGTAAGGTACAAAATTTGACATTTGCCCTTTTTAATCAATAAAACATATTATATATGCAGTCTTAAAATTAGAACCTATGGTAAAAACTACAGACTAAATGGATAACTCAAATATAGGACAAAGTGAAGACCTCAAAAAAACTTTCGACATTCTACGAACAAAATGACTTATCATATTCCTCAAGATTAACAACATGTTATATTTACTAAAGGTAGGCATAGATCAATTTGATTTGGTTTTACAAAAAACAAACCAAACCTTAATTTATGATTTTTTTTTTTAATACCAAGCCAAACCATTTGATAATGGATTGGTTAAGATTGGAAGTTTTCCAAACTGTTAAATAATAGTTTAGTTTGGTTTGAATCACCGCAAGAGAATTAACATTTAGAGACAAATTCTATAATAGAAAATTACCAAAATAGCTTATATCTATACAGATAAAATCAATGGCAATGATTTTTGCAATTAAAGATTACGTTTAAAGATAGAAATTTTGTCTCAAAAACCCATTTATAGTGGATTATAAATAAAATAAAATCAAAATTCTAATTAAAAAAATGTAATGCCCAAAATTTAAGGGTATTTACAACTTTCTACGTGTCCATATAGAATAAGGGCACGCACAAAGCTTAGAATCCTATTATAAATCACAATTGAACAATTATACTCCATTTCACTCTCAACTACATGTGCTACACTCTTCATCAAAGAAGCAACAACAACATTACAAACAAATTTAACACATACTAGGTGACTCGTAGAGCTCACTAAGTTTACTAACAACTATCATTGAGGTTTTCATCCTTAATTGAAATTTAGTGTATAAATGGTAATACACATATCATTTACTAGGAATCTCTATCTTTAATACCATCTAAAACTTCACATGTCAATGGGTAATTTTTTGGAATTATTGTCCTTCCCATAGTCCATAACGACAGTCTTAACTTAATAAGCCAAACTTGTAAGGGCAAACACCTATACCTTAAAGAGAAAAAGTGAGCTAAAGTCCAGTACAATATACAACAAAACACACGCTTAATCAAACAAGCTTATATTTACATGTAGACCTATTGCTAATGCAACAATCAATAATTTATTATCTTTACCATAAGTCAGACAACCAACACAGGGATAACTCAATATTCTGCCATACGCTAGCATAATAATACATACACACATAAATATGGTAAATTATATTGGTAAGTAAGTTCATTTTAGATCACAACATTTTTTAGTATTTAAAAAAGAGTACAATATTAGTGAAGTGGACTAATAGAGTTTACCATTGGCACGTGTTGATAGAAGAATATTTAATTAAAACTTTAAAAACCCTTCTTTTAAAGCCTCATTGACATATATCAATAGTAAAATCTATAATTAAATCTCATAAGACACTTTTTCAAATGTTGTGACCTATAATAAAACTAACCTCTAAACATTGTGACTTTCTGGTGTAATTTACCTATATATATATATATATATATATGATGTTGGGTACTCTTCAACATCCATGAGTCTAAAACTGAACATTAGGTTCCCAATATTTCCAAAATCACACATGAATCATTGGGATGTTTATAATAGTGGCATGGATACTCTCTACCTATTGCTAGTAGCCATGCACAAGCAACAAGGATATTCACTTAACCTGATAGTTAATTAACCTATTTCATTTTCTACCTTAATAAGCACAAGCAACAAACAAGGTATGCACGTACCTAGAAGTTGTTCCATTCCAAAACCAGTATCTATATTTAAATTACATAATTACATTGTTCAAAAGACTTCTATATATTTAACTTAAACTCTTATTGCATTCCTATCACTCTCATTCCTATTTCATTACTACCTAGGTTCTCAAGATCTTAAAGTATACTCAAATGCTAAATGGAAGAGTTAAATAGATCCCAACCATTTTTATATGAGCAAAAGATTATTTTTAGGGTGTTATAACATGCATAAATTAATGCATAAGTGGGTATAGGGTTAGATATCACTTAGGTAGAAAACATAAGGCCAAAAGGTGGTCTATAGGGAAGAACACGAGAAAAACAGAGGGTATATAAGGAGAAACATGACTGTGTTGCTCCTTGTGTTCTTTTTTTCTAGGCGAAACTTTAAAAATCATAGAGAGGAACATGGGAATATGTGCCTTTTGTTTAAAACATAGGAAGAAACATAAATGGATACACGAGATCATGCATTGGCCATATATTTCTAGAAAATGCTATTTTTTTTAACACAAAGAGGTACACGAGCTAATGCACGGGTTTTGTATAGTTCGTGTACTTTTAAAAATTACAAGTTTTCATGTATCGAGAGGTATGCAACTTAGTGCATGAGCAGTGTATCAACTCATTTACTTATGGATATTCTCCTTTAATGAATCTTTAATGTCTTTCACTTCTAAACATATTTGCATACTTTTGTTTCTTTTAAAGATATCCCAATACTGAAAACAACCAATATTTTATGTCAACACTGAGAAACTCAACAATTATAGAAGAAGAAGAATTCTTTACCTCTATGTTTTCCTTTAATTTTTTTCCTAAAAAGAAAAAATATTTGATATTCACTAACATATCTTTTGAAAAGATACTGTGGTTGGTCGAAATTCCCCTTATATTATAATATCTATTCTATTCTGCCTTTACTTATGTTTTTATTATTTTTGAGAAATTTGAAAAGAAAAAAAAAACTTTGTTCTTATCTTTTATATTTGTGTGGATATTCAAATTACCCTACAAAGTATAAATTTCCAATGCAAGAATTCAAAAATCCATCACATTCATAATCCAAATTCCTTCACAAAATTGTTCAGTCATTCAATCAATCATCTACCACAAATTAAGTTCACTAACTAATACAAAGCAAGTTATAATCTATAATTCTCCATGAAACTATTCAGTTAAATATCTACAAACAAATTGGCAAAAAAATAAAAGTAAAAATCTACAAACAAAAGCCATCAACAAATATAAAAGTAATTTGCGAACAAGATACATTGAATAATTAATACATTATATAAGTCATAACTAAATAAAAAAGTCCATAATATACAGAATTAAACGATTAACAAAAAAAAAAAAAAACATGATCAAGTCACTAATGAAAAAATATATCATGAACGTAAAAAACATGTTTCAAAAAGAATAGTTTAATAGTAAGCAATATTTATCAAATAATAAATATCATATGAAAATATAAGAACATATACAACCTTTAATAAACCATTATAAGAAAATCTATTGTTATAAGCACAAATTATACTAGAAGGTCACAACATATAGGAGTACCTTTATTGAGATCACAACATTTCGAGTTATTCATTTGAAGTCACAACATTAGAAAAGTTGGTCAATTGAGGTCACTATTTACACATGTCAATAAGAGAAAACTTTAATTAAGACTTAAAAGATTCGTTACGTTGTGACAGGTGCCAATGGTGACCTTAATCAACCTATTTCGCTAAACTTTGTAACCTCAAATGAACTACTCGAAACATTCTGACTTCAAATGAACTTACCTCAAATGTTTTTACTTTCCAGTATAATTTATCCATTGTTATAAGTGAAATATTATTATTTTTTCTAAGGCAGTTTAGTTCAGTTTTTCATTAGTTTAGTTCACACTCCAGACTAACCATGAATTTAATATTGGTTTAAAAGGGGAATTTTCTAGATTAAATTTTTTTAAAAAACATAAGTTCAATTTTATTTGGTTCGGTTTATGAATTAGTTTGGTTTAGTTGGTTTTTTTTGCCATTTCTTCCTTTTGGGTTTTGCTCCTAGTCTCTTTATCAATTCATGTGTTTTTAAATTTCCTATGAGTTTCTCCTTTGATAGCTTGCTCAAGTCATGAGCCTCTTCAGTTGCCGTCTACTTTGCTTCCTCTTCTCTTGGTAAGGACCTAACAATTTTATAAATAATCTCATTAGTAGGATTATTGTCAAGTATTTTTAATTGATTTATGATATTAATGGATCTAACGTGCATCTCATTGATAACTCACTTGATTTCATTTTAAAGTTTTCAAATCCTACACAATAAAGTTATTTTTGTGTCCAACTCTAAAATTCTCTTCATAAATATTTTTCAATTTCATTCCACATTTGTTTAGCCAATCTACAAGTGTAAATTTTACCAAAAAAAAAATCATTTTCATTTAAGCCACAACATATAACATTCATAGCATTTTAATTGAGTTGAATTTTTTCTTTTTTTCTTTCTTTTTTGTATAATTACTTTCATCGCTCTCTTTCATTACAATAGGTCCAATATCAGCTATATTTCACAAGAATATATTTGAGCTTTCAAAATGATCTTCATCCTATATATCTAACATCCCTAATTATTTCTGATTAAGAGAGGCGATCTTTTTATAGAATTAAAAAACTAGTGTATTTATAGTCATGATCTTTGCCATAAGATGAGATTAAGAAAATTCTTAGAGACTACCTTTTGATAACATTTTAGAACAATTCTATGGTTTTTTCAATTTCAAAGTCTAAGTGATGCAATTTTCAAACTAAACAAGATAACAACAATATGGATGTAAATTTCAATAAACGAAAGAGATATGGATAAAAAAACAAGCTCAAATTTAACGGAAGAGTTCGGATTGTCCCCAACTCTTTAGTAGAAACTATTGTAGATGTCGAATAACCAGTAAAGTTTAGGTAGGATCATCATGGATCTACAAACACAGAAACTCAATTAGTAATGCATCAGGGGTAGATTGGCGTAGTCGCTCCAATGCTTAAGTTAGCTTGGATTTTTAGGAGTGATAAAAGGAAAGAATAACTAAAATAGCACTAACATGTTCACAAAAAGAATCCCCATATCTTTCATGTAAAGTCCTTTTATATGAGATGGTCATAGCCAAATTTAGGGGACTATAGGATATGCTTGCCCCACAAGGAAGATTCACAAAATTCATTAGCTGTCCAAATCTATGGAGCATAAACATGTCAGACACAGAACATAAACATGCTAAGTATGTTGTGTGAATATGTTAGGTATGGAGGATCGCCAGACTAATGCCAATCCCTAAGGGGATATAGATGTCAAGTCATTGTGGGCCTCTTGAGGTCGAGGTTATGACCAATTATACCTTGTCGCCATAGGCTACCATTCGAGAAGTTGCGATCAAAGTCAAGGATCTTAGTTATACATAAGAACCAAAGTCTCCATGGAGCTTGCTCATGAGGTTAGAGGTATTGTCTAGGTTCAAGGCCTTCAAGGATTGGGTCTTCCGAAAGGTTTCTAGTAGACCTACGAAGCTTACTAGTTTGGGATCATGACCTCATAAGCCATAGTCGAAAATCTCCTATTAATAGACACCAAATGTCTCCAATGGAGGACTTCATAAACAACTACATTGCTAGCCATATATTTTTTTTAGTTACCATCAATTATGATCTATTAATGTTATAACTAAGTATTAGTATTCTATATCAAGCATATTATAATCTTTTATATTTAATCATATATGTAATATATCTCACATAATGTGTTAACATGTATACATAGAATAATATGTATTTTAATATATTAAACACACATAATAGTACAAAATATTTTAATTTCACTAGCATCTATATGTTTTTATTCTATACTTTATTAATGGATAAATGAGTTGGCACAAGACAAGGTTTAAACATATTGAGTTATGAGTTTAGATTTTCATAAATGATTATAGTTTAGGTAGGTATTTATAGGGATGCAACCGGATTGGTTTTTATAGGACAAATGACCAACCACGCACCCACCCAGCCCATAAATACCCTATAGGGTTGAGGGTGGGTTTTGGGACAAATTTAAAACCCATTAGGAACTTGAACCTATTAAGGGAAAAATATTAACTTTATTTCAATTAATAAAATTAAAAGTCAAACTAATTTTAAGTTTAGTCATTTTAGGTATTAGTTCAATTTAATAAATGATTTATGCATTTTTAAATTTATAGTTCAATTTAATAAATTATATATGCATTTCTAAATGTGTAGAGCATTTATTTTTAACAATATTTGATTTTAATTAATTATGGTAACTTATTGTAATGTTAAAGCCAACAGAGAAACATTTGGAAGAATTTATTATATACACTAATATTAATAGAAATAAAATATTTCATGTGCAAAGAAGAAAAAAATTATGGATATATATGTTATGAAAAAAGGTTTTTTTTAGATAACTTTAAACCTAAAATAATTGTAGTTGAAATATTATTAGGTCTATCGAGTTTGAGTTCAGATCCCTATAAGGTCTATTATGCAGGTTTTTACTTATAGGCAAAAACCCTATAGGGTTTCTAGAACCCTATAAGGTATTGGGTTCAGGTTTTGTAAAACTCGTCCTAAACTTCTCTCATTTGCATCTCTAGGTATTAAGGGTTATAAGCATAGTTGTCAAAATCATGAATTTATCTATATGACTTTACAAGTTTATGATTTTATGAGACCCTTTCAAGTTGAGTCATATGTATAATCATTTTTTTAAAATAGAATCTTATGATTCCAAACTAGCCTACACATATATTGGGTAGAATCTTACATTTTTAACTAACTTTTTCAATTTCACATGTTTGAGTCAAATAGATTAAAATATAAAAAATAAATCTATGTTTCTATAAGCTCATCAACTATTATGATGATATATCTTTCTTATCACATTTCAAATTTTCTTTCACATACACTCTCTCTCTTTTGCTTCCTCCCCTAATTTCCTTTATTCTATATTTATAGAATTCTTTCAAGCCAAGTCATTAGTTTAAACTTATTTATTTTATTTATTGTCATACCCCAAATAGAATTTAGAGTGCTAATAATTTCTTCATGTTTAACACTTATGCATGATACACAAGGGCTATACTTAATTAAGTGAGTTTCTAACCAATTTTAGATTAAGAAAAACTTTATTTAAGTTTTGTAAACAATAGTAAATAAGCTCTCAATAATACATCAGAAACCTCACAGTACAAATATTAAACACTCAGATAGATCACGAAACAATATCTAACACATTTAAACGTTCAACTCATCCAATCTCGCACCAACATTCAACTCACAAATGATGTATCCAAATCAAATCACGTTCGTGACCTATAAAAGAAGGAATGAGTCAAAGCCTAATACATCAACAATACAAGCACACACGATGTGATTACACATTCATATACTAATGCACATGCAAAAATCATCAATTTATATCTTTAATTTAGGTAGAACAAATAAACAGTAGAGGGCTTACACTCTGTTAACATGCTATGAAAATCTAAAGGTCTTAAGTAGCAGAAACTACTTAGGAAGTTGATATAGGCAGCACAGGTAGCTATATTTCCTAGAAGAAATTCTAATTAGTAGCCCCATCTAGAGTTCACAGTTATTACTCATCCTTATCCTTCTTAGTCCATCATACTATTTAGCTTAGAAGCTTATTATCCTAAATTAAACCAACATAACTTCTCTCCGATTCAGGTAAACATCACCTCAATACTGTTCATTCTATCAACTACTTGCCGAGCCATCTTGATATATCAATAATGATAAGTGTGGCCTAAGTGTCTAACTACCATGTTGGCACTACCACACAAGGTTGTCGCTCTTCGACCTGAATTAAACAAAATAAGTACACTCAAATAATTAATTATGGCATCCCTAAGTATTAACTCATTTTAGAATACCTAACCTAACAAGCAATACCCATGTCATTTCATACCTATACTTAAGTAAGAATCTCAACTCAAAATAGATGATAGGTAATCCCGAAAATAAGAATCTGTAAAAAGATTTTGGTCATCAACTTAATCATTCATTCTTATTAAATTAATTATTATTAATTTGAAATTATAAGTATATTACCTATTCTAATTAAGGTTTCACTTATTCCTTTTTAAATATTAATTCATAGATTAATTTGAAGTTATAAATATATTGCCTATTGTAATTAAGGTTCCACCTATTCCTTTTTAAATATTAATTTATAGGCTGATATGAAGTTCTAAAGTAAATTTAGTTTTAAATCATTTTTCATATATTTAAGTTCATTCTATACCTAAACTAACATTCTAAACTCATTATATAGTAACTAAGTCCTTTAGGATATATTTTTAGTAACATAACTTATAATTAAACTCACAAACATTTATTTAGTAAAATAATTATTTTTAAGTGTAATTAGTCTTTTCATATCCTTAGTAATATAACTTTATCTAAAAGTGTGCCAAGGAACCTAAACTAGTCCCCTATTAGCTCTATGTCACATTATAGTGCATTATTTATTCCTATCATTATTAAATAATTTTTTTAAATGAAATTATTTAATTATTCAACCTAAGATTCATATTTTAATATGAAAATATATAATTTACATTTATTTCACATTTATTTTATTAGAATTAAGATTCCATTATTCTCTAACATTTCAATTCCTATTGGAAACTAGCGTACACTTTAACTTAATTGGACCGGTTCACTAACTTCTAAATTGGTTTATGACTCCAAATTTTTATCCTTTAACTCATTTCTTACATGTTTTGAAGTTGTTTCAATCCTATCAAATTGGTTTAATATATATTAAAAAAAAAAACTTCAAAATTGGTTAAGACAAGGAAACAACATTGGTAATCAATTGGTTTTCACAAAATTGAGGATGATCGCGACTGATTCTTAGCTGGTTCTTTACACCATATTAAAACTAATTTTTAAGCTTTCAAACCATTATATTCTTGCCCTAAAAGAAGAAGAAAAAGTTATTAGTTTAGCCCTATACTTTACCATCACTATATTATCCAAAACTCTGTTTTACTTTATTTTTACTATTTTGTAATTTAATTTTTAAAAATAGCAAGTTTATTTCAAAAATCACAAAAATTTTCAATTTAAATATATACACATTAAAATATCATTTCTAAAAGTTTCATAAAAAAATAAATTCGTTTGATATTTTATTTAGGTTCTACATCTAAATAATTTCCATAATTTTTCGCCTATGTTCATAACAACCAATCATAACCATTCAACATTTCATAGATCTACATATTTAATCCATCACCACATCATTCAATTACTTGATTCTAAATCATTAATCACTTAAATACAATCAAACAAGTAAAGATAAGATTACTTACCTAAAGTGAAGATTAAATAAGCATAAACATAAACTACTACTACTATTAAAGCATGCTTGTTGAAGAAGCTTCTCACACACTCCTCTGTTTCCTTCTTGATCCTTGTTTTTCCTAAGATTATGTGTTGCATTATTATAGTAGATTTAGAAATAATGAAATTGGGATATGGTTTTTACCTTTTTCTTCTTGAAATCTTATTGAGGAAGTTTTACTAATCCTAATAGAGAGAGTTTTCTTCTTAAGAGAGTTCTATAGAGGAATGACTTTTTCAAGTAGACTTGCAAGGGAGGAAATAAGAGGAGAGAGAAAATTTTAGGTTTTTATATGAGGATGTGGAGCTTAAACGGATAATTCCTACAATTGAGATGGAAACGAATTGTTTATTTTACCCTTTCTTATTTTATGGCATGTGATTTACATTAATTATTATCCTCCTTTTAATTGTTTATTCTTGTAATTTTATTAAATTTCTAATTACTATAATATTTTATTTGTTCTTAATAATTCCTTATTATATTTGTTTAATTTTTTAATACTCTAATTAATTCATTGTTTTCTATTTATATTATCGTTATTATCATCATCATTGTCTCTATTATTAATCCTGTAACATTTATTTGGGATATTTCATTTATATAATTAAGAATTTTAGATAAGGCAAAATGTTTGATTCCTCTCCAATTCATAACTTCTTTTAAACAAAATAATAAAAGAAAACTTAATTTTGACTCTACTCACTTTTTTTTAATGTATGTTATATTATAAATTAAGAGATGTTATGGAAAAAAAAACTTAATTTCTTTATTTTCTTACATCCATTATGTATTTCAATTTTTCTACGACTTCTATAAGCATATCTATATTTTTTAAAGCTATTTTGCGTAAGTTGTACAAACTTACATTTCTACATTTCGACTTTGTAAATCCTCTAATGTTTCTATGTAGAATTATGAGTCCAACAACTATGGTTATAGACTAGAGCTCTCATAATTTACTCTCATAGTGTAGGGCATAGGCATAAAAGAATGGTTTAGGGGTCTTTATATCCTGTGCCCACCTTAGAACCAATACTCTAATATATAAAGCGTATTATAATGTAAAGCATAGCTAGGCTTGTTTACACGCACATGTGGAAGCGGAAGCAGATGCTATCGTATGGGTTTTTAAACCAATTTTAAGCTCACTTAACTAATCATTATCTCTTTTATCCTTTTACGCACAATTATAACAGTAATAATAAAGAGATAAGGGAAGGAGAAGCTAACATCAAATTTAACGTGGAGTTTGACCCATCTTTGAGTCTCTACGGTTCGTAATTACCTTACTCAAGGAGGACTTCACACATTTCATTCAATCAAAACAATTGTCTCATAAAGAGGACTTCATAACAATGCCTTGTCAAGAGGACTTCACCAATTGCCTACACACATGTAGAACTTCACACAAGCACCTCAACACATAAAAACTTTACCTATTGCCTTAAGCATAGGAGGACTTCACTAAAACGCTCACAAACATATGCGTGAATAGTACCTTACAATATTAGCTCACTAATCTCATTATGGTACTATTCACTCAATAAATGCAGTACAAAATGAGAGAGTATTTTCATATAATCTCATTCTATTAAGCTTAACTCTCTTATTAAAAACACTACAAACATTTTATATATAGCAGCTTTTAAAGTATAGTCGTTTTCCCAAAAAGAAAAAAAAAAACCACTAATGGTCAAATTTGAAAGTCTGCAACAGCTATTTTTTAAACTGTCGCACCCTGGAGTTGTTGCGCCTCAAACTTATCATGCCTTGATTTACCCCTCGACTAAGTCTGTGCTCGTCAAGCATTAGATTTACACTTGTCACGCCCTGGAGTTAAAAATGTTGAACCCTCGATTTACCCCTCGATATAGGTTGCAACCAAGGATGTGCTTTCTTTTTTATTCCACTCGTCATGTCTCAGATATACACTATGATTGGACCATGAGCCTTCGATGAAATCCATGATCAGGATCGCACTCAAGACAGAGGCATGATAATTTGCTCCTACACAATCTGCAGAGACCAACATACATAGAAACACAAACATATATATGTATATTAAAGCTTAAATATATCAAAACAAGTTTTGTTTATTAAATGTAGCTTAACTAAGTTATTGAGCATTTTTGCAATACATTTTCTCATCAAAATGAGATTGCAACCTCCATAATGTTCAACATGTATAGGATTTAAGGTGCACCATATCTACTCTATTAAAAACTATAAAATAATATTGATAAATATAAAATGATGTTACCTTACCTAAAACACTTCTCTTCATCTACTTCTCCTCTTATATCATATTTTTATCTTCTTGCTTTACCTTTTAGTTTTCTCATGAATTTAATACCCAAAACCTATTGTGATTTTTAAACTAAAGTAGCACAAGAAAAGTACATTCAATAACTACGCTCTTTAATTTAGCATTTTTTTTTTATATTCATAGAAATGCTTATGAAATGTAGGCTAAGAAATCTTACAAAATAAAACTGGATAATCACTTTGTTTCGTGTTCTCCATTTGTCGTTATATGGATGATGTTAATCTCTCCCTTGATGTAAAGGTTTTTCAACGCTTACACAAACAAATTGTATATATAAAAGAACTTATGATATTAAGAAATTACTTTTTTAATTTTTTTAGATTATTTACATATATGAAACTACTTTATTTTCATATTTACGTTATAAATAACCTAGGAAAAGAAACTCAAAATGAAAAATTTTTAAATGTATCAAAGTACCATATGATCCCATAGGGCAATACAAGTTCCTATAATGTAGCTTTAGAATACAAATTTTAGTACCATATACCTTATATGGTAGGATATGGTTAAAGCTTCTAAACTTACATACCTTAATTGTTCCTCCGTACATATAACAAATCAGATACAACAATATATATATACATAAAACAGACTACAATAATGTAATTTACATACATACGAAGTCTACGGTGAGGTTGTTGCAGCAGGTCAATCGCATGCGATAGACGTGCTAATCGACTTGAGAGGAATCTTAAACTGATGACACGTTTAAGATGTCGTAGAGAGAAGCATGGGAAGAGGAATAATCAGACTTAGTTTCTCAAGAACGCAAGTGTGACAGAAGATATAATCAAATGGATTCGATCATTCTTGACTCGTTCTTTGAAAAGTAAATGCTTTAATCTTTCCTAGAGATATTTTAGCTGAGATTCTGCATTTCTCTCAATCTTAGCAATACGTAGAATGACCCCAAATAAGAAGAGAAGCCTGATATTTAGAGATGTTGGAGGTTGATGGTATCCGTTGGATGACTTCTGGATAGATGGTTGAGATGAAGCATTGTTTGTGACCATTGGATCTCTTCTATTGATACAATTATATATTATATATATATATATATATATATGGGCATGGGCTTTGGATATGCATAGAATGAGGGCTTTATAATATAAAGAAGCTCATTTTCCTATTAAAATAGTATATCTTTAATATAAAATAGAAATAGGTTTATTTTATTCTATATAAGCCATATTTTATCCAAACAAAGTCCAAATTAGCCTAGAAGATATTTTTTTATTCTACTTTTCACACATGACAAAACTAAATTAGGCTAGCACCGATCCAACGATCCCTGTTTTAAGCCTACCAAGCCAAATCTCTCTATGACATCCCTTATTGGATTTGATCTTCTAAGCCCAATTACCAACTCAAAAGACTAGCCCATGACATTTAAATTAGGCTAAAAGCTCAATTACTAGAATGCTCCATTATACATACATACATTTAAATTTGGCATCTACTCCGGATAAATGAAATTGAACCTCATGGTTGTTAAGGTCTTATGCCAAGATTGAATCACGAGGGCTTATCTCTATTACAACATTTTTCAAGTCGAAATTGTCAAAACAGTAATCAACAATTGGTACTAACGTAGAAGTGGAACCATTGGCATAATCTTCCATAGGACCTTGGAGTATTAAAAGTTACACTTCACTAAATTCACAGAATGTACTAATAATTATTGACACGTGATATTCATGAAAGCAATGTTAATTTCTTCCATTATTTTTCATTTGTTTGTCAAAATTACATATTAAATTTAACACTACAATCATATAATCTTAAAGATTAACCATGCAGAAACCCCCTCACTAGTTGGTTAGGATTTCCCCCCAAGAGTAATCTATGTGAACCATCTTGGGATCTTGTCACTTTCTAACATCAATTTGAGTTTAATATTATAACCACACCTAAAAGTTTCTACCCATAGATATGGTACTTAACTAGCAATACAAAAATTATATTTTCCAAGTTGTGGAATTCTATAGTGGATTATAATTCCTTTATGAAATCCCTTGTAGAATTGAGGTGGCCATTAAGTTAAGGAAATCATGAAGAGTCGACGTTAGTTGTTGATTTTTTATAATAACATAAAACAAGTGTGATCATAGCATAAAGTTTATTGGACTTAAAATTTTATTAAACTAATCATGTAAAAGATAGGGCGACGTTTTGAAACTGACCATTGCAGGAAGAAAGATCTCAACCGCTATAATTATTTCCATTGTCGTAACTGTTGCAACTGGCATTATGCTCATTCTCATAAGATGCTGCTTCAATCGAAGAAAAGCAAGTATAGATCAGACCATTCCAAGACAATATGATAATGGTGAGAAGCATGTGTCATTTCTTAAGTGTGTCAAACATTCTTTCTATGTCTTTCTTAAAGTATGCTACAGTACCACTTATATAGAAGTTAACATATTCTCTTATTTCTTCTGAATGGTTAGAGAGTACATAAGCAGTACTGAGTCAATGAAATTTGATTTAAGCATAATACAAGCTACGACTAACAATTTTTTCAATGACAACAAGCTAGGAGAAGGTGGATTTGGTGTAGTTTATAAGGTAAAACCACTTTACTATCCCAAATTTAGAACCTCTTAAGTTTATAACACTAGGTTATAGATTCTTGAAGAAAAGAGATGCACATTGTTATGTTGGAGGAAATATAGGGTACACTATCTAATGGACAATGTATAGCGGTGAAGAGATTATCTTGTGGCTCGGGACAAGGTGATACTGAGTTTGAGAATGAAGTTGCAGTGCTCGCAAAACTCCAGCATAATAATCTTGTACGATTGTCTGGATTTTGTTTAGAAGGAGAAGAAAAGCTACTTGTATACAAATTTATGCCTAACAAAAGCCTTGACTACTTTCTATTTGGTTAGACCTACTCTAAACCTACAATTGCAAAATCACATTGGATGTAACAAATTTAAACATTTAGATGAACTTGTAGATATAAAATTTGTCATAGTATTAGAGGCACAAGCATTGACATTTCGTCATGATATTATTAAGTATGCCACTTGTGACTAGTAATTGAAATCCCATCAAATAAAAGAGATTTAAACTTGTAAATCACTTCATTTTGGATTAAAACCTTTTTGTAAAACAATTGATCCACTGTAAAAGTGTTGCATTATTATAGTAAGTGGAAAAAAAAAAATCATTTAGGAAACCTTTACATTATCTTTATGATTTTGTAGACATGTTTCCTTCTCATTTAGGTAGTTGGCTAATATTTGATTAAATTAGCTTCAACATTTTATGGTTCATTATTTGTGCTAATCATGCAATTATGTAGATACACAAAGACATACACTGTTAGATTGGGGCATGTGTTATAAAATTCTTATAGGCATTGCAAAAGGAATGCTTTATCTTCATCAAGATTCATGACTTCATATCATACATCGTGATCTCAAAGCTGGCAATATTTTATTGGACAGCGAAATGAATCCAAAGGTTTCTGATTTTGGCATGGCAAAGATATTTGGAGTGAATCAACTAGAAGGAAACACAAATCGAGTAGTCGACACATAGTGAGCTCCACTCCAACATTTGGTTTCTAAAATCAATACATTGTATGATTTTTCTATCTTAGCTATAGTCTTTAACTGTTGTCATTTGTAGTGGCTACGTGGCTCCAGAATATGCAATGCATGGTCAAATTTCTATGAAGATAGATGTCTATAGTTTTGGAATATTGCTTCTAGAGATAATATGTCGCACCCGCTCCCCACTACCGAGGTTCTGGATGTGATGCCAGGGCAGACAACTGCCACAAGCCCCCCTAGTGATAATGGCTGACATCCGCCCTCAAGCGAGACCCCAACCAATGCATGCCTCACAGGGTATTACGGGCACTATAGGTATTATTACCCCCAGGTGAGTTAACCCCAGCTGCAGCCTTGAGGGCATGGGTTCGATCCCTCAAGGCTGCAGCTGGCATCAACTCACCTGGGGGTAACAATACCTATAGTGCTTGTGATACCCTGCGGGGCATGCGTTGGTTGAGGTCTCGCCTGAAGGCGAATGTCGGCCATTATCACTAGGGGGGCCTGTGGCAGTTGTCTGCCCTGGCATCACATCCAAAACCTCGGTAGTGGGGGGCAGGTGTGACATAATAAGTGGAAATAAGAGCAACTACTACTGCCAATCTAATCACATTGAGATTCTTCCATGCTTTGTAAGTTGAGTTTGACCAATTTTTTGAACTTTACACCATCTATAAATAGTTTTGAAATATTTATAATAGTTTATTGAAATTCTCAATAGGTTTGGAAAATTGGAGGAATGGAATGCTTTCGGAAGCAGTAGACCCATTATTAGGAGATTCCTTTGATAGAAGTGAAGTCAATAAATGCATCCATATTGGCTTACTTTGTGTTCAAGAAAATCCAGCTGATAGACCTACAATGAATGAAGTTGTCCATATGTTTAACAGTCAAACTATTTCCATGACGGCACCTCAAAAACCAGCATTTTTCTTTTATAGTAGGATAAAGGGCATAGATATGGTTCACTCAAAACCATCAGGCTCTTCGAAACCAATACCATGGTTAGTGAACAAAGTATCCATCACTAAATTATACCCACGATAGAAGTAAGTACACATCCTCTTTTTTTAGTTTAGTGCCCTTACTTTTATTAGAGTAGATATTCAAACCATCTGGAACTTTTGACAAACATGCATGAAAGTGGATTTGGGAAGAAATAAGTTTTCAACTTCAAATGTAGAAACCTTTCTAATATGTTACTATTTGTAGTTGTTAATATTTAATAATATGAAACCTACAACTTATGCAATTCTAGCTAATATTTAGTAATATTTTGGTAGTGTAGAATGACATATTCATATAAGATGTTTGTTTTGGGGGGAACTTTCTATTCTTTTTTTTTTTTTTTTCATATATCTTATCCTTACCTTATTTATATTTGTTTTGTGTTTGATCTAAATCTATTTAAGTTTTAGCCCTTAGAAAATTATCTAATTTTTATTTCATTCATGTGCATTTCACACCTTTGTGTAAATTGTTATCCTATATCTTATCATAATTAAGGTGAAGATTTTAACTCAAGATTAGAATTGATAGGTGAAAGTTAAAGTGTCGAAAAATACATTTTATTCGTTAGAAAAAAATTTAATTATTTTTAAGTAAATAAATTATTGGGTAAATAAGTTCACCTTTATAGGTTTTATTAGGATTTCAATTTTATAAGAGAGTATATATGCTTGTACAAGTATTCGTAACAAACCAATACAAAAAATGAGAAACAGGGAGTAAGTGTATAGAAAAACTAGTATAAATGTCTCACCTTTACGATAAGAACTCAGAAAAATTGAAATTACCTAATAATCTAAAGGTGAAAATTAATTATGGGAATCAAAATTTATATTTACTAATAATTATAAGCACATACTATTGAAAATTTAACTACATATAATTTGGAGAAGAATCAATGAAACAAAAATCGGGTTCAGGGTCTTATATAGTTAGATCATCAATATAAAGCCAATCTACCCTTTTTTTTTTTCCATACGAAAAATAATAAATAAATTAATTAATAAATAGTGAAGAAGAGGACGTAGTGGCCGGAGACACATATGAAAAAGCTAGATAAACATAATATAAAGGATGATGAAAAAGGCAATTGAAAAAAAAAAAAGTTCTTGTTCATTAATACCATCCATTTAAAAACATGGTACAATAATACCATCCATTTAAAAACATGGTACAAGTAAATTATATTATTTAGTATTTCTTATTCTAAACGATAATTTTTATCATGTTCGGTTTTTACAATCAAATATTGCCTAACCTTTGATTCACTTCCTTTGAGGTTAGTCTTGATAGAAAGTTATTAATTATGAGATCAATCCATTTGAGTGGCTTCTATGAGTTACTATACTAAAGGATGGTGGTGGTGACAAAAACCTGCAGTTGTAAAATCGGTGGAGGCAGATTCGAGTTATTTATGTATTTATGTTTTAGTTGACATAACACAAACATTTCCCGGAATACATGACATACACACTTATTGTTTTGGCTCCCCTCTTCTTGCTTGAACAACTATTCTTGTTCAACAATAAATGATTATTGGAGGTCTTTCCTTTGAATATCTACTTATGCATTTACTTCTGTCATGTTTGTTACCAACTCACAATATATTCTAAGTTTCTATTTAGCTGAACTAGTCAATGTGAAGTTACCACGCTAAACAAGACACGTATGTCAAACGGGGAATAGATAGATTGAACCATGAATGAGTTCCCTTAATCTCAGGCAACTTCTTTTACCCAAAAAAATGAAAAGGTTTAGTGAATTTTTGAGGCCTAACATAATATAAATGATGTCAAAATAAAAGCAAATCAATCTAATAAATAAAGACTATAATTAAATATAGATGAATCAAATATGCAATTTGATGAAAAACTGAGTTATAATAAAAAGATAGTATGCCAACAACAATTGTCAAAAGAGGATAGGAATTCTTCTAATCAGATGGACTGGGGCATATCCTCTCCGCCCGATACATTAAAAAAGTTTTTGCGAATGCAAGAAGAAGGGATATAAGGTACCATAGAGCTAGTTCTCGGAACAAAAATAAGTAATGCATTGGAAGTAAGAGAAGATATGAAAGAAAAAATATTAAAAAATATATATTTGATAAAAAACTTCCGCTAAGAGTTCAGAATATAGAGAATATATTAAGGAAGAAACTTAAAATCAGATTACTTAGGATGTGAAGTTTTATTTGGAATTGGTTATAAAATATTTGTTAGTGTAAATAGATTAATGGAAACCATATTACATTAAATATGATAGATAGCGTGCAAGATCATATAAAAGAAAATTGTTAATATGCATTTGTGCGTGAACTTTGCAATTAACTGCCTAATTTAATACCAATAAAAATTTTCCTATTCATTAATACCATCTCTCTAATAATTGAATGGGAAATTAATACATAATAAGTAAATGATTAAAAATTATAAAATTAGACAATTTCAACAAGCCCTTCTTTTTATGTCAATTAAGCAATAAAATTAATACACACCTTTTTTAATCAAATAATTAAGTAGGTATATTAACTCTTCGGGTCTTTAATGTATATGTTAATTCGCATAATTAATTATCTCATTTTCTAGTTTTTATTGGTTTCTTGAGCGTGTCACTTTCCTATTTACTAGAAGCAATAGCTGCTAGTTCTGTCAGTCGAGAAATATTAATAAACACATAAACTTCATATATATTAAATCAACTAATTTAAAGTTTAAGCAATGAGTTGAACATTTGGATGGGTATCATACATGACGTTGAAATTTAACACAAAAATATAAGAGAAGGAAAAATAATTAGAAGCGTTTAATAAATTTTAAGGTAGTATTTGGTTGCAACAACTAGATAGGACAAAAAGAACTGGATAATACAATACAAAAAGGCATTTGACAGTACAACTCTTTTTTACCATTTTGCTATGCACGCACTAGACAAAATTCTTATTAAAAGATTTGGCATTTGTCTAATTCTAATATTTTTGTACCATGAAATATAAAAAATAAAAATTTTAAGTTTTATCCAGTTTTATTGAGAGAATTTTGTCTAGTTCTAATTACATTTTATAAACCAAACATGGTACAATGACCTTTGTCTAGTCCAATACCAAAAAAAAAAAAAAAAAAAAAAATAGTGCAACCAAATACTATCTATTCGTTAAAACGAAAACAACCAGCTACTTTTATCTAAAAATGGTATTATCAATGCGATTAAAAAAGAGAGAGAGAGAGGGTTCAACGAACAGATGCGAAGTTTGAAAGTGAAAATAACACGACAAGAGCTGGATTTGAAGAATGAGGATATCATCGAACTGGAATGAAGGGGAAAATAAGGAATATATCAATTTACTAAATAATATAAAATTTAATTGGACTGCAAGGACATGTGCTCAAACGTGGTAGCTCGGAGAAAAGGACGAAGGGAGTCCTGTCGAATTCTCTTGCAAAATAAATTAGAATTAATGGCCAAATAATTGGTTCAAAGTCTCCACAATATAAAGAAGTCCATTTAATTATATCATAAAAACATACAAAAGTGAAATATTGATAGATTGTTAATTGTAAGTAATGAATTCGCAAAGTTTGTTTAGCTGTTGGAAGGCTTGGGTTTTCTCTTTCTTACATCAATATTGAATTTCTCAATATTAAAAATTCATTACCTTTTGTAATTATACTACATTTAATGGGATATTTTTAATTCATTTATCTAGATGTAATAAAATGGAAAAAGAAATAAAGAAAACATAATATATGAAAAATAATTACTAAATTCCTTATTACATAAAATATCATATTTTGTGGAAGTTTAGACACTTACTAAGATACTATATAAAAAGTTTAGTTTATTAAATTCAGATTAATTATTTGTATAAGATAGTTCATGATAATTATCTACATTTATGTGGCAATTTTTTTATTGAAGGAAAAATGATCAGAGGATTGAAATCCTCATCTAAATGATTCTCCCATTTACATTTCCACTCATGGCTATTTTTTATGATAATCAAGTCATGATTGTTTTTCTAATGGATCAATATCATAAAAGGTACTTGAGCTTTAAAAAAAATATTAATTAGGTATGTAAACTTTGTAATTGATCAATCTAGTATTTAAACTTTTGAAATTGATCAATTTAGTACATAAAAGAACTTTTAATGCATGTCGATAGTATATTTGTTAAGTTTTTTCAAATATTAAATTAATTAATTCCAAAATTTAAGTATTGAATTACACATTTTATCAAATTGCGACATTATTCCTTTTCTAATCAATGATAGTGAAACCTTTTTTGTGATATCTCATGTGCGAATTATGTTGCTCTTATTACAAATGTAAAAAGTAAAAATGAGATATTATAAACTGCATTGTGAATGTGATAATAATTGTAAGCTAGCTTGTTACATTTAAAAAAAAAAAACTTCATAAGGTGTTTAAAAGAAATATTTTTATATTGTATGAGACATTTAAATAATTATATTTTATAGATTATATTGTTTTAAAGAAACCTAGTAAACTTTTCAAAACATTAACTAATCCAGCATTAAAAATCGTTGGGGATTTAATGCCCCTAAGCCTCTCATAAATTTATCCATAATATTTAACAATATCTAGCAAATTATTAATAATACATAATACAAAAAATTTTTAGATAACATTCCCTTTTTATTATAATGAATTCATAATTAATTTGAAAAAAAAATTATCTTCATTTGTACCAACTACCAATGAAAGACTAGAACAAATAAAATAAATGAAACCTATTAGAAAGTTGGTGAAAGAATAAAAAAAAATGTGGATAAATGTTAAAACTAAATACAATTGCTCAATGAAACCTATATATTCATCAATATGTGTCTCAGTAAATAAATGTTAAAGCTAAAAGCAATTGTTGTTCAATGACTGCTCAGTAAAAAGGAAACCCAAGAAGGGCTTGCAACATGTGAAACAAAGCTCTCACCGCTATACTGTCCATCACGATGTTTATATGATGTATTTAATGTTTAACTTATTGTTATAACCCTTATACTTCAAAATTCTTGAAGGAGAAAGCGAGCAAGTCCGCCCTAGGGATGAAACTCATCAATAATGTGGACAAAATTTCAAAATATAATTGTTGAACTAAAAGTTTCAAATTGGATATTGGTGAGAAAATGTAAAACATAATTACTCGAATGAAGTATTGAAGTCAAAATTAATTGATCAATTGTGCTTGAAATGTGATATGGTTGTGTTTGCACAAATTATACGTTTGAATTTGTGTTTGGTGTGTTCATGTTTACAATGTTGCAGGACCTAGTTGTACTATAACTAACATCTAAACGTCAAGGCATTAGCATCCAGATGCAAACATGATCACAAGTGTGATCATATGAACTATAACTAGGGTCTAGATGCCAAAGTGTTGGTGACATGTTTTTCTGATCAAAATATTTCTGACATGGTACAGTAGGCTAGCATCCAAATGCCAACATGGTCCATAACCTATCATGCTCATGCTTTGAAGGTGGTGTCTAGATTGTAGTCTACCACATCTAAACACCAGTTGACATCGAAATAGCAGCTAAAGCATTCAATGTTAGAGCTAAAGAGGGAGAAAAGCGAGGCAATGAATTGTTTTTTAGAGACGTTATAAGTACGGATTTGTTGGGTAGAAAAATCTATAATGAGCTTATTTATTGCATAAAAACACTTGCGTTAGATCTCTCAAACATGTGTGTATTGTTTGCTATTTCTTGTAAGAGAGTATGAGTGGTGCCATTGAAAGCTAAGTTTGCAAATACTTGTAAGGAATTATTATAGGTTGTTAAGTGTTTATGAGTAAGTATTTGAGTTGTTTCAAGTGTGAATGTGGGGTTATTGTAAAAACACAACTCTTGTATTGGCTGTGAAAGTGTTTGAGATGTTGTGTTGTAGTTTCTTGGGAGTAAGTTTATTTGAGAAATAAAGTGATTGGTGAAGTCCATTGATGGAGGCAATTGGTGCCCATAAAGAGTAGAGGATGGTCCGAAGTCCACATTATATTCAAGCTTGATTTCTCTAATCCGCTCTCTTTCACTTTATTGTAATTTATTTCTTATTGTTATATTTGTCAAATTTTTAGAATTGTGTTAATTATGCATTAAAAATTGTAGAAAAGATTAAAATAGTTCTAACACCTTAGTCAACCCCCTTTCCCCTCTTTGAGTTTTAGCCTATATTTAATCATTTGTACAATAATTCTATGATTGATGTTATAGATTAAAGGTTAATTACAAATTGTCTCTTGTTAAAATATTTTTTAGCAAAAAAAAAAAAGGCCGAAACAAAATTTTATTTCCAAAAGTTAAACTCTAAGAAATAGGAACTTTAGGACACACATGAAAGATATGGGATTCAAAGATCTTGTAACTGCAAACTATCGCAACTAACTAACTACATTGTTGTCACCAATGATAAGAGTGTTGGATGCATCATCAGATACTACAACAATACCACTGTTGTTGGAATTTTCAACAGATTAGCCATCACAAATAATTTTTGCCTGTCGTAGTAATAAAGGAGTCCAGTTCTTCACTATTGCTACTAATGGAAAGGAAATTTCTATTTTATATCTTGTCTAGAATCCTTGCTTCTATTTATATTTGTGTTCTATGAGATTATTTCATTTAAATATGATTGTTTTAAATTACATAAATACAAATTATATAAAAATAATTATCAATATACAATCACTATAAACTTTTTGTTTGTATCGCACATAATGTGCAATACACATAAAATCCAGCTTCCCCGTCATCTTCTTCATCGACCTCACACTCCCTTAACCTCTCAATTTTCTCTCTTCCTTCTCACTCTCTCTTTAACCTTTTCACTAGCACTGACCAAGCCCTAAATAAGATTCCAATTTCAATCTTCACCAATATGAACTTTCACCACCACGTAAGTTAAGTAATCCGTCAGAATTAAACTAATTGAACTTAACCCAATGTCTCCATCTGAACTCACACCATCAACCACTCTGCCAAAACCAAGTTAGACCCAATCACCCTTCTCAACAACTCAACCACCACCGATAGCCAAATCCAAATCAATAGGTCGAAGAAAACCATCGATAATCATCAATCACATGTGAAAATGAGATACACTATTGTATCGTTGACCTAAAATGTGATACAAGTATGTTTAAAATTTTGAATGACTACTAATGATATATCGTACCTAAGTCATGCAATATTAGTGCAAATATTTATATTTCTTCTTCAACATGCGATATAAAAATAGCAAATTAATTTTTTATTTTTATAACTTTTATTTTTGTAATTTTTTTTTCAAAAACAATAGGTATGTCTTTCACCCACTTTCTATGCTTTTGCTCTTTCAACAAAATCTAAAATGACAATTTTTTGTAATTTAGCCATTATTTTGAGGGGATTTGAAATTAAGTTGTTGAAAGATAATCATTCCTATATATCTAGATTTTCAATAAAGTAGTTGTTATATTCTTCAACAAATCTTTGATAGAGGAGTAGTGAAGTCTGTATTTTGTAATATAAGAAATTTCAACTTAGAAAATTAAATTTCATTTTTTTCTCGTTGTCAAAGGAAATTCAATCACAAAAATAATATGTTTGATTTATTAACAATTAATAGAAATATAATTTTTTATAGGTAGGAAATAGTGAGAAATAATTTCTGGCGACATTCATTACAATTATAGCTCCAATCGTGGCTTTCTATACGTTGTTTAGTTCTGAGTTTTCTCAAAGAAGTGTAAAGGACTGCGTCATGATGGAAGAATAGATGAATCTGTTTTCTTTTCTTTAGGGGCTTTGGGAAATAGGATTGGCGTTCTATTGCAGAAAGCAAATACTCAGACCTTATGATTGTCATTTAGAATTTTTCTTTTTGTGTACGTAATGCATCATTGTTGTGTTATGCATTTTTAATATGCTATAAAAGTGCTACAATACTGATAACATAAAAAAGTGACAATATTGTGAGAAAAGCTCTTATTTTCCCACATAAGTTTTTACTTAGAAAGCTAGTATTGGAAATGTTAATTGTTAATTAAAGTATGTATAGGGATGAGCACGTTTGTCCCGCAAAGGAGTATAAAATTAATTCACAAAACTTTGCGCTATTTTTGCAATATCCATTCACTTGAGAAACCTGACTAGAAAAAAAAAAAAAAAAAAAAAAATAAAAACAACACTAATGTAAATATAAATCATCATACAGTTTTTATCAGTGAGTTTTTTAATTGAGTACATGTTGTAAATAGCACCTGAATGATAGCAAAATATGTAATCATGTGCTTGAACTTTGAAGTTGATTAATTTAGTACGTACCTAAACTTTTAAATTGATCGATTTAGTATGTAAATTTTGAAAGTGATTAATTTAGTACATGAGAGGACTTTTTATGTATACCAACTGATACCAAGAAGGTACTGTTAGTGCTAAGATGCAAGTGTGAGAATCTCACATAGGAAATATGGGACTTGTGTGAAGAATTTATAGGAGAGAAGACCCATTAACCCATTGCCTTACGGTTTTTGTTATAGATGGTATCAAAAGCCCAGTTATGTAATCCTTCACAAAGTCCATTGATTTTTTCCTAACAGTTAGTATCAGAGCCTAGTTCGGTTAGAAAACTCCTATGATTAGCCACCATGTGGAAAGAATAGCTTTGTAATGTAACTCTTTTATGAAACCTATGGTGAGTAGGCCACTCACAAAGCGAGTATAGTAAAGTCAATTTGATAAGCTCTTGAGGGGGAGTATGACCTACCCTTTATGGAGACTTGCACTTGAGGAGGAGGTTGTTAGAGTGCAAGTGTGCGAATCCCACATGGGAAATATAGGACTTGTATGAAGAATTTATAAGAGAGAAGACTCATTAACCTATTACCTTAAGGTTTGGGTTATAGATGGTGTCAAAAGCCCATTTGTATAATCCTTCACAAAGCCCATTGGATTTCTCCCTATCTAAGGCATACTCTAGTTCTAATAATTATTTTGTTCTACACTTGCAATTGGGAAGAAGTGCTGCTAACCTTCATCAAACATTAGCCAGCATTGAAATTTACAGAATTCATGCTAAGAGCATAGGAGTGTCAATGTCGGTGTGAAAATTATCGATGTTGGAGGGCTATGCTACTGGTATAAGGGATGCACACTATCGGCTTTGAGCTAGCATATGTTAGTTCCAGAAAAGTGGCGTTTCAACGTTGCCCCTAAGCTGCCAGCTTTGATTATTCATGTGCTACCTTTGAGTGTCTATTGGTTTTCCTTGTGTTATTGTATATATATTCTCCTTTACAAGGAAAAAGTGTGTGTCTCTTCTCAAGCCTAGATAGAGAGTTCTAAAGTGACAAAGAGAGAAAAGTGAGGAAACCGTAGAGTGAGAAACTCTAGATGAAGGAAATCTTGTTCTTATTGTAATCCACCAATTTATGGTGAAGAATTATGAGATCCATCGACTATGGTGAAGATCTAGAGATCCAGTAGTGTTATCTAGTGAAGAACAATCGTAATCCCATTATATTGTTTATAGTAAAAGGTTTGAGCGCTGCTGGTCCCATGGTTTTTCCCCGATTTGGGGTTTTCCATATAAATCCTGGTGTTGATTTCATTTCTTTGCTTTCTATTTAATGTTATCTATTTGTTGTTGCTTTGGCAAGAGGAAAAAAGGTCTGATCTTTTCCTAACAAGTGGTATCAGAGCATAAGTACAATGATCAAACTGAATTCAACAAATTTTTCCATATGGAAATCTATGATGGAGGATTTGTTGCATTGCAAAGATCTATATTTGCCTTTAGGTGGTGGTGCTGCAAAGCCACAAGACAAATCTGACGCTGATTGGACAATCATACATAGGAAAACTGTCCGTTATATCTGACAATGGGTGGATCACAGCGTGGCCTAGGAAACGAGAGTAGATGTCCTATAGAGGAAGTTGGAATCCATGTATGGATACAGATAGCCTTAAATAAAACCTCCTTGATAAGGAGAGTTGTAAATCTAAAATATAGGGATGGATCCAACATAAAGGAATACTTAAATAATTTTCAAGGACTGATGAATCAGTTGCCTGCCATGAAGCTGGTGCTTGAAGATGAGATCTAGGTACTGTTATTGCTGAGTTCCTTTCTTGATAGTTGGGAGACACTAGTGATGTCTGTTAGTAACTTTACCCTAGAGGGAATGCTCACCCTTGTAATGGTGAAGGATAGCCTGATGAATGAAGAGGCTAGGAGGAAGGATCTGGACAGAGGATCTGATTCTAAGGCATATGTTATTGCTAAGCCAGGAAGGAATGATAGAAGTAGGTTAGGGAGATCATCTGATGAGGATGATGAACCAGAGAAATCTTAGGTCCAAGTCAAGAGGAAAGAAAGATCTCATATGCTACTATTGTGACAAGCCGAGTCATTTAAAGAGAGAGTGTAGACTTTAGAAGAAAGAGAAAGGTAAAGGTAATGGAAACGATGATGAGAAGTGTGTTAGCTTTGCAAGTCATGATGATGACTGGATTGTTGATTCCGGTGCCTTGCTCTATGTGACTTCACATGGTAAGTTCCTCTCAACTTACACTACTGGTAATTCTGGTAATGTCAGGATGGGAAATAATGGTAAATCTAGGATTGTTGATATTGGAAACATAGTTTTAAAGACTAACATAAGTTACAAGCTCATTCTTAAAGATGTCAGATTTTTCCCAGATATCCGCTTTAACCTTATTTTTATAGGAAAGCTTGATGATGTTGGTTATAGTAGCTCACCAAGAGTTCTCTCATTATCGCAAACAGAAAGAAAAAGAAAATACCCTCTTCCTTAATGTCAGCAAAGCTAAGTAAAGAAGATGTGAATCCTGTACTCTCATATGGAGGTTCTAATGATGGTAGAAATGGGTGAGATTATGTTAAGGAATCCCAAGAGCCTCATCAACAGTTCAAGATGAGAAGATATGCAAAAGATAGGAGACCATAAATTAGATTTAGTCCAGATGAGTATGAGATATTCACTGATGAGGGAGCCAGATGATCATAAGAAAGCCAAGGGAAATGAGAAGAAGCCAAGAAAGGTTAGAGCCATACAACATAGAATCCTTGCGTGAGATTAGGAAAATTGACTTAGTGAAACTATCCAAGGGCAAGGGACCTCTGAAGAACAGAAGGGTGAAGACTGATGATAAGAGCTTACAATCAAGAAACAAGACAAAAGCTGGTTGTGAAAGGTTTCAGTCTGACAAAAGGTGTTGTAGGAAGGCAACAAGATTAGAGATACCCCCATATTAGTTGAAAGGGGAGGTTATTGGGTTATAAATCCAACTCATATGGGTCTATAACAAAAGAGACTCTAAAATATGTTGGATATATATTTAGAAGACTTTGGAATCAAAGTAAGAATGAACAAGCATGCTTTGAATAAGGAGATCCTAAATATATGGTTATATATTTCAGAGGACTTAAAATTAATATATCCTAAATATATATGAAATACATGGAACAGGACTTGGATTAAGGAGATTTTTATGCAAAACAAAGGATGGTTTTTTTCTACACTTGTAACTAGGAAGAAGCACCGCCGGCCTTAAGCAAACATTAGTCGGCATTAGAATTTGTAGAATTCATACTGAGAGCACAAGAGTGTCAATGCTAGCGTGAACGTCAACGACATAGGGGGTGCGCCATCGATGTTGAGCTAGCTGATGTGCTCGGCACGGATCTTGAATTTCCTAGACTCTAAGAGTCAAATAGAGAACCTTAACCCGATGAAACATTCAGAATCAGATTTGAAACTTCACGAACCTTGGTATGATAAAATGGAATTAACCTCGACCCTATGGTTGAGTAACTTAAAGAATCTTGATATGATGATCACGACCCTATTGGATAGACCAACCTAGAACTTTGTTATAATTGAAGAACTCAACAAGAAATCAAATTCTTGAAGAGATTCACAAGTTCTCAAAAGAACTCAAGGAGAAAGGATTTCTCTTAATTGTATTTTTCCAATGAAAAATGTAACATAATATGATTTGTCTATCTCCTATTGAGTATTTACTAGCCTTTATATATAGGCTATTACAAGGCAATTATGTAACTAAAAAACCATAATTGTGGCAGTTACGTAACTGACAACATAATTGAAAACATAATTATAATTAATCTCTACATCATTAAAAAAATAAAAATAACGAAATTCGAAAAGATACAAAAATTAAATGAAGGCCGGCGGCATTAGTCTTTGTACTAGCAGTGTTGAACCCAAAACAGGCAACTTTGGACTAATTTCCATTTGTGATGTTGTATTATCCTTCTGGGTTGTGAAAATGGTAGTAAAAGACTTCATTTTTTGCTCCAAATTGATTTTGGTAAACTTGGAGTGATCTTCAATAAATTTTTACGCAAATCCTTGAAATCTTTCTTGAAGCTTCTTAGCTCTATTTCATGTAATCATCCCCTCGGGAACTTGAATTTGTTGAAGCAAACTTAGTGCAATTGTACCTTCATTATTCCCCTTCTCTTCAAAAAGATTCATCCTCGAATCATCTATACCTACATCAAAAAGAATTAAATCAGAAACATTTAAAGCAACACTTACATTATACTCAATGGTAAATCTAATTTGTAGGCATTATTATTGATCTTTTCAATCACTTCAAATGGTCCATTGCCTTTAGGCTCCAGCTTTGGTTTCCTTTGAGATGGAAATCTCTCTTTCCTTAAGTGTACCTACACCCAATCACCAAGTTTAAAGTTGATTTTTTTCCTGCCCTTGTTATCTTATTGAGCGTATTACTAATTTCTCTTTTCAATTCTCTGTCGCACCTATTCATGCAATTTCTTGATAGTTTCTGCCTTCTTCTTACCATCCAAGTTAGTTCTTTCATTAATTGGTAAAGGCAATAAATCTAAAGAAGTTAATGGATTAAATCTATAAACAACTTCAAATGGAGAAAAACCAGTGGTAGAATGAATAGTGCAATTATATGCAAATTCAACAAATGGTAAACAATCTTCCCAAGACTTCAAATTCTACTACAAATCCTTTCTACATCCCTTCTCATATAAAGGCGAATAAAAATGTTCATTTAAAATATATAAGGTTTTAGTTACACCAAAATGCCCCATTAATCCTCCATATAAGATTCTCTAACAAGCAATTCTCTTATAGAACATTGAGGAATACCAATTTACCCTCTCTAAACAAAAATCCCTAATGCCTATAAAACTTGTTAAAAGCTCCCTCTTCAGAAGCAACAAAAATAGTAGCAAAATGGCCCATTAATCCTCCTGTTCAATTTCCCTTGTGCTTTCAAATGCTTTAGTGATTCATGATTGTATGGATGACAAATTCCTTTGGCCACTGGTAGTGTTGCTAAGTCTCCAATGCTCTCACCAATGCATATAGTTCCTTGTCATAGGTAGGATAACCCAATGGCGCTCCATTTAGCTTTTCACTGAAATATGCTATTGGCTTGCCTTCCTGCATTAGTACTGCTCCAATGCCAATGCTAGATGTGTCGCATTCAATCTCAAAAGCCTTGGAAAAATCAGGTGAAGACAACAAAGGAGCATAACATAATTTTTCTTTAAGTAAATTGAAAGCTTTTTCTTATGCTTCTCCCCATTTAAATCCAACAAATTTCTTCACAACTTTAGTCAATGGCGCTGCTAGAGTGTTAAAGTCTTTTACAAAGCGTCTATAAAAAATAGCAAGGCCATGAAAACTCCTTACCTCAATGATGCTAGTAGGTGTATGCCAATCCTTGATTGCCTTAATTTTCTCCTCATCTACTTCTATGCCTCTAACGCTGACCATAAATCCTAAGAATACAACTTTGTCTAGACAAAAAGTACATTTCTTAAGATTAGCATATAAATGCTCTTTTTTCAAAAGAGACAGTACACTTCTCAAATGATTCACATGCTCTTCTAAATTTTTGTTATAGATTAAAATGTCATCAAAGTATACTACAACAAATTTTCCTATGAAAGGACGCATGACATGATTCATTAATCTCATGAATGTACTTGGTGCATTAGTTAGTCCAAAAGGCATGACTAACCATTCATAAAGGCCCAACATGGCTTTAAAAGTAGTTTTCTATTCATCCCCTTCTTTCATTCTAATTTGATGGTAACCACTTTTAAGATCAATTTTGGAAAATAGACAAGAACCATGCAATTCATCAAGTATATCATCTAATCTAGGAATAAGATGACGATACTTTACCGTGATCATATTAATAGCTCAAAAATCCACACACATTCTCCATGTTTCGTCTTTCTTAGGTACAAGCAATATGGCACAACACGAGGACTCATACTTTCTTGAACAAAACCTTTTGCCAGTAACTTGTCTACTTACCTTTGGATCTCTTTAGTCTCTTCAAGACTACTCCTATAGGCTGTCTATTTGGAATAGAAGCTCCTAGTATGAAGTCTATTTGGTGTTCTATTCCTCTTATTGGTGCAACCCTCTAGGAATCTTTTCAGGTAACATATCTTCATACTCTTGTAACAAAGACACAACAGAACTAGGCAAAATTGAGTCAAGTTCATTAGTAGAAAACATGATCTCCTTGTACATAAGTACAAATTAAAGATCTTTTTGCATTTACAACACTCTTTATCTCACTTTTAATGGTAAAACAATTCAATTGGTTCTTCTTCTCATTCTCTTTTTTTTCTCATTAGCCACTTTGTTTTTCTTCTCTGTCACGCATGTATCATCCTCACAAGCTTCCATGTTTTCTCTCTTTTTCTCATTAGCTCTCAACATGTCATCTTCCTATTTCAATTTCTTTTGATCTTCCTAAACTTGTTGGGGTGTCAAAGGCTTCAAGTAAAATGTCTTCTCATTTTGTCTCACTATGAAACGATTTGAACGCTCTTCATGAGTAACATTCCTATCAAATTGCCATGGTTTGCCAAACAATATATGGCATGCATTCATAGGCACTATATCACATAATACTTTATCCTTATAATTTCCCAAAGTAATCATTAAATTCACCTGCTTATTCACTTTCACTTCTCTAGAGTCATTCAGCCACTGCAACTTGTAAGGCTTAAGATATTTCAATGTAGGCAGTTTAAGCAATTCCACTAGATTAGCACTTACCACGTTGGCATAACTACCACCATTAATGATTAAACTGCAAGCCTTTTCTTTCACCACAACTCGAGTATGGAAAATGTTTTCCTTTTTGCTCAAGATCTCCCTCATCTACCTATTGTGTACTCAAAGTACGTTTGATAACCAATGATAGGTTTGAAGCATCTACCTCCTCAGTATTAGTAACATCTTCTAATTGAAGCACCTCATCATCATCTCCTTTACTTTCATTAGTGTCTTATACTCATAATTTCCCAAAGCAATCATGGCTTTCTTGTTAGGACATTGGGAAGTTATATGACTAATACCATTGCACCTAAAATAGCGAATTTTACTCAAACTAGATTGAGATTCAGATTTACCTTTGATTTGCTAGAAGGCTCCTCTTTTGAAATTACTTGAGTAAATTTTTCTTTCTTATTCTTCTTATCCTCCTTCTTTATTTGTTCTTCCATGGAGTAGAAGAAGAACCTGTAAAATTTTATTTCTCTTCCTCTTAAGCTGGCTCTCAACTTTCAAAGCCATCTGATACATTTCATCCAATTCCATATAATGCTACAATTCAACCTTGTTTACAATATTTCTGTTCAAACCATTCAAAAATCTTGCCTCAGAGGCTTCACTATCCTCTTGGCTATCAAGCTTCATCATGAGTGTCTCCATCTCCATGTAGTACTCTTTAACACTCATACTTCATTGTGAAAGTCCCTACAATTGGCTATACAATCCTCTAGAATAATGTGAAGTTACAAACCTCTTCCTCATAATCTGCTTTAATTCTTGCCAAGTGCTAATTGGATACTTTAGATTTCTTCTTCTATTAATTGTCAATTGGTTCCACCATATGCTGGTATCCACAAAATTCTACCACAGCCAATTTAACTTTCTTTTCCTTAGAGTAATTGTGACATGCAAAAATCAACTCAATCTTACGTTCCCATTCCAAATAAGCATATGGATCATTCTTGCCTTGAAAATGAGGAATTTTAAATTTTATAGAATTCAAATTGTTGTCAACTTTCTCACCTCCACTACTAGTGCTATCTCTTGAGTTGTTCTTGCATTTAAACCTAGCAAGATTCCTGACATCCTATTCACCATCAGAATCAGGCTCTTCTCTTGATTTCTTCTGTTCCATCCTATCCATTCGCGTGGTTAATCCCTATAACATTTCAAACATTCTAGCCATATCCTTCTGTACATAATTACTCTTATCTTCTTCCTTCCTTGGTGGGTTAGACATCCTGTAAGGGTTAGAATTTTCGAACAAATAATAGAATGGAAAGAAAACCTCACTTCACTCCCTTACGTGTATCTCTCACAAAAATTATAAGACTCAACACTCATATTTCACATAAACTCAAAATACACTTACCACCTTACCTCTCGATCCTTCGTATTATGGTTCTGTATGGAACTTGTATCTCAATTCTTGAATTCTCTTCCTGTTTTGTTCCTCACAACTCCTTAATCCTTAGTAAGTATAAAACTGGATCAAAATTCCACTCAACCAAAAAACAAAGATGAATTCTCAATTTCACTCTTTTTTACTTGTCTTTTTTTTCATTTTTCATTTTTTTTTTTGCAACTCTTTTCTTGATTTTTTTAATCCAAATTTCTCTGCTTCTTTTTTTTTTAAAGAATCCTAACAGCAAATTCAACAACAAAATAAATGGAAAAGAAAAGATGAATGAACCAATTTAGGGTTTTGATGTACCGTTTTCGATTCTCGCTGAATTGGCATGATTCCTAGAAAACTTAGGGCTTTAATACCAATATGATGGATGTTTAGACTGGATCTAGCAAACCTTGACCCAATGAAATATTCAGAATCAAATCTAAAACTTCATGAACCTTGGTATGATAAAGTGGAATTAACCTTGACCCTATGGTTGAGTAACCCAAAGAACCTTGATATGATGATCGCGACCTTGTTAGATATACCAACCTAGAACTTTGGTATAATCGAAGAACTTAACAAGAAATCAAATTCTTGAAGAGATTCATAAGTTCTCAAAAGAACACAAAGAGAAATGATTTCTCTTAATTGTATTTTTCCAATGAAAAATGTAATGTAATCTTATTTGTCTATCTCCCATTGAGTGTTTACTAAACTTTATATATAGGCTATTATAAGGCAGTTACGCAATTAAAAAACCATAATTGTGGCAGTTACATAACTGATAACGTAACTAAAAACATAATTATAATTAATCCCTACATCATTAGAAAAAATAAAAATAAAGAAATTCGAAAAGACACAAATTAAATGAAGGTCGGTGACATTAGTCTTTGTTGTCACGCCCTAAATGGTACCCTAAACGTAACAGCCCGCTATACTTAAATATGACAACCTTAGTCATTCTCATAAGCTTCGATATTAAGTGTAATGCGTGCTCTCACAATTTTTAGGGGACCATACTTTAAAATTGAAACTTAAGAAGATACAATAACAAATTAAGAAATGGAAATCATATATTCATTCATTCATAAATAATGTCTTACAAGTCTTAGGGGCATTCTCTCATCAAAATATGCTAGAGTCTATTACAAGAAATTCTCTATGAAGGTCTACATCTGTAAGCCCGGAAAATTTTAGTAAATAATTCCAAAATGAACTTAAAAAATAAACCTAAAAATCACTCCAAATTAAAACCAAACTTTGACTAGCCCTAAATCACGAGTGAATCTAGAAATTTCTTAATCTTGAAAAAAATAATAAATAAGAATCTTAAAAATAAAATAGAACTCAACATACTTCAATTCCAAAACCACTACGTACGACAAATTCTATATGTAACTTTAACTTATAAAATCGGTAATATAGAGCCCAAAAACAAATTATTAAATGATAAATAACGATGAAATTTTTGAAAATAAAACTCAATTCAAGAATTCCGAAAACGTTAAGAGATATTAAATACTTACTAAAATAAAATTTAAAATAACTATCTCAAACTAAATATGTTGTATAAACATAAAACGTCAGTTTCCAAATTGGCAAAGATCTAAACCGGAAAAAACCACCCGGAAACCCTAAGTGGAATACAACAGTTAAGTCTGGCAATCTAGCGCCCTTAACCCTAGAGGCCAAGGTGTAGTTTAAGTGTATAGAATAGCTCGTAGTAATTAAGTTCGCTTAAAAATATCAGATTGATAATTTTTTACCTATTTCGAACCTATTTGGATAGACTTCGAAAAGCGTGTCCTAGGGCTCGAGATATAAAAAATATACCATTAATACGTTAGACTCGTATTTTCATAAGGATTTATAAAATATCGATTTTATAATTTTTCGATAACTAGAATAATTTGATTTTACGATTATAATTGTATTTCATTTATACCGGTAATTAACTAGTCTTTTGCACTATTCACTTCATTTCATTACACAATTTTATTATTCTTATAAACCCTTATATTTTAGATAAATATTTTATATATTATAGAAATTTTTTTCTAAAATTTAGTTAGTTTCGGGTTTTTACGGGATCAGTTTCTGTTTATGACCCGATACTAAAAACAAAATAAATTAATTTAATAATTGAAAAATATTTGAAAAATATTTTTATTTTCATAAAATAATTTTTAGAATTTTTCGGGTTATAAAAATATCATTTATAGCTCATATTCGCGTATCTTGATCATACCGGTAACTTATTTAATAATTTACTAAAATAAATTAATTAATTATCTTATTTTAATTATGAAAAATCTGCTACAAATATTTGGAATGAATTTTATATTTTTATTTTATTTTATTTTATTAAGAAAGTACTCTTACAACCTATACTTTTAAGTACACCTTTCACACATCACTTCTTTTTCACTTCAATCTTTCTACACTTTATTCCACACTTCATGGCAGAAATTTGTCTTCATTTGCTGCCCTTGTCCTTTAATTTACTCCCAATTTAACTAAAATAAATCTATCCCAATCCTTCTTAAAGAAGCAACCCATACACATTAATCACACATTACAATTTCAAGTTGAAAACCAACCAAATTCCCTCCCTCTCTCCTCTTACATTTCACGTGCAGCTCCCCACTCCATTTGGTGCCCTTGTTTTATTTTTTTTTTTTCATTTAATACACTCCTCTCTCTCCATTTAATGCCTCTCATTTATTTCTTTTCATTTTCCTTTGAAACCCTATTTTATCTCTCTTTTTTCCTCTCTTTCTTTCTTCTTTTGTTCTTGTTCTTACAAGAACACAAGCTGCCCTTATTTCTTCTATGAGCTCCCACACATATTTCTTCAAGATTCTTGGATAAAACTCTTGTCCAAACCGTCCAGATAAAAACTTTGATTCTTTGGAAGATGGTGGCCTGGATATCTTTACAAATAGGGTTGGTTTTATTTCTCCACCCACATATGTGGTATTATCAGATGAGGATGTCGAAATTGCCAAATGGTACATTATGAATAATTGTCAGGAGATGCAACCTTATTTAGCATAAGTGGTTATCACTACATCATTTTTATTATGTTAATGAACTATTACAATTTGTGTGTATTCATTAACCAAGGTGAAATTTATGTTGCAGTGAACATATAGACATTTTAAGCTCACAATATGGTGATGACATAGACGAGCGTCACAAAAGGGAATTTAGTAAATGGTTTATGAATAAGGTAAATATAATTAACAAACTCTACATATACTTACTTATGCTATAGGTAAAGAAAGTTTTTAACAAAATAGAATTGATGGTCTATTTTGTTTGTCATTATTGCAGATGAGTGCATTGTATGAAAGTGGTGACCCAATCATCAATGCATTATATGCATTATCATTAAGACCATTCATGTTTCAAGAGATACAACAAATTGATATATAATGGTGTGCGATTTCATACAACAGAATTTGATAATAGGAAGAAGACTCAGAATAGTGGAGTGCTTGTAGAGGGACATGAAGGAGATACGAAAGTTGAATTTTATGGGGTTTTGACAGATATATATGAGTTTACTTATGTTAGAAACAAAAGCGTGATCTTATTTAAGTGCAAGTGGTGGGACACTAACATGCGGCATGTTCGAGTTGATGATGGCTTTAAAAGCATTAAGATTACTCGTACGTGGTATGAAAATGATCGTATGTGCTAGCATCACAAGCTAAGCAAATATTTTATGTAGAGGACATGAAACTAGGAACTGAATGGCGTGTAGTGCAACAGTTTGAGCATCGCCACATCTATAATATAGACTTGCTAGAAGGTGATGCAAATTTGTTAACTGATGTGGAGACTCGATTAGCAGATGAGATCTTAGATGAACATTTTATAGTAAATGGTGATGGAGGAAATGAGCTGCATCCAGTAATTGAATGTGATGTTGATGTGTTATTGAGAACTGATGTAGGTCATGAGACTGTTGATGGGGAGGTTATTAAAAGAACAGTGCAAGCATCTGAACATATAGAGCATGATGCCGGTGTTGAATTCATTGAAGATGAGGATGAGAATGAGGAGATGGATGAGACGCTGGTGGATTATGATAATAGCGACACAAATTGAATGGTTATGTCTTCTTATCTTTTTTAAAAATTTTATGTCCTTAATTACGCTTGCAAGGTCAATTTTTTTTCTAAGGTGATGATATTAGCATAAGCTTTTGTATGTTGAATGCTAAGTTGCCAAGCTATTATGTTGTCTATTTCCTAATGACTAACTTATGTCTCCTTTGTTCGATTTTAGGATTATAATGGCTGGAGGTCAAAGGAATGTTCAAAGGAAGGGAGGGAGAACTAAACGGGATGCTCGACTACCTATTCGTGATGAGTCGGATTCTCACTATTCTGGGGATCATATGCGCCAATCACAACAACACAACCATCCATCTAATCCTTTTGCATCCTCGAGTATTCCATTTGACATATCATTAAAGTAGAATAAGTTAGTATAAATTGGTAATACAAATCGATTTTTTTTTCTAATACAGCAAATGACAGTCCACATGGTCAAGGTATCAACATTAGTCCAACAAATGCATCCTTACAAGGCAGCAATTCAACTGATCAGAACCACAATCCAGGTAAGTGGTGACACTGGCATATGAATGTAGAAGATGGGTTTAAAAAATCAATTACCTATTTTTGAGAACTCTTTATTGTATGGAATATAAAAGATATGAAAGTGGTTGTATTTTATGTTTACCCAGTTTTTTAGCTTTAGCTTAATGTGCCTTGAGAATGGTGAATTGAAAAGTGAATGAGTTCATGGAAGTTTCTATTAGCTATTTGACAATATCCCTATAAACTATGGAATTAATACCATCCCTAGTTTAAATCTTCCAATCAGTACAATAATAATGTAGGTTAACTTTAGGTGTAAATAACACTTTTCAACAATACTTCTATTTCTAACTCTATTCCCACTATCCTTATTGTGTTTTTAGCTTTGAAAATTAACATATATGATGTGATTTTTTGTTTTCCTATTAAATGTAGAGAATGAAGCTCCAAGTATACGGGAAATGAATAATGGTCAAGTAGATAGGTCCCGAGAGCACAGCCATGCATCTAATAATACTGAATCTCTTGGTAAGCTTTATAATTATATGCAATGGTACATTATTGAAAGTGTGCAAGTCAAAAAAATTCTCTTATAATTGTAGCAACTGAGAGCTCAACACGATCTGTTGGTAAGAGAACTACATATCATGGTCAAGCACTTAAGCGAGAGAATATGAAGCGAAAAGGAAAAATATTAGTTGAGTTTACTTTATTTGGAGGACGTCCTGTTTCAGCAGATCAATCCTCAAAAATAGCATCTGAGATAGGGAAAGCATGTAGGGACTTGTTGCCTCTTTATGGTGAAGATTGGAGAAAGTTAGATATGGTGGAGAAACAACGAGCTTGGGAGAGGGTCAAGGTAAAATACAGACTAAACTTTCCTTTCATATTACTTACTTGTTATCTGATGTTACTAATCATTCTTTTGTCTTAATTGACATGGTTGATGTAGAATCGATTGAATATTGATGATGTAGTGAAAAATGACAACAAATTTGCTGCTGCATAAGTGGATGGGGAGTCTGCTTAGAAATCATCGAAGTAAAACTAAGAGGAGATGGATGAAGATTGGTGATGTAGCAAGACCTAAAGGATCGAATGAAGATGATTGGAAGAAGATGACGGAACAATGGACTAAAGAGATTGCAGAAGAGAAGGCAATTTTACAATCCAACGAGCCATCCAATAAGGTAAACTCTACATACCCATTATTCTTGGGTTTTCAAGTAATAACTGCATTAATATGTAACTGTTTTTAATGAATAGAGGACCAAATCAATGATGAGAAAGAGGCACGTAGTTGTGTCAAATACTTGCATAGGTCTGGCTCTCGATCATTTGAGAGCAAAGGAATGAGCACGTAAGTAGCAACTCATATAATTTCTAACATGTAATAGTAAGCTTAGTCAAGTGCTTAACATTTTTAATGTATATATGTATGTAGATCAATCAAAATCACCAATTGCCCAATGCTATCGAGTTCTTTAAGCAAACTCGCTATTGTGAACCAAGGCCTAATGGTACTGGTGGTTGGGTTTCACAACAAGCTTCTGAAGATTATGTAAGTCTATGGGTTAAGTTTTATTTTGAACATGTTATTAAATAAGCAATATGCTGCGGATGTTATGTTTTACTTTTCATAATGTAGGAGAAAATGGTGAAAATGTATGAGGAGTCGCAATCTTCTGATAAGCCAAAGACACCACAGGAAATTGTGGACATATTTATGAATGCAAGTAACAGATCTGACTACCATCCTGGAAGAGGATATGGACCACCATCTATTGGGAAATCAACACGAAGACAGAATGAGATGGAGGAGTTAAGAGCTGCATTGCAAGAGGAAAAAACATTACGCCAGCAACAAACTCAACAGGTAATTAAACTTTATGGTTTGTTTAATATTGCAATTTCTTTTCCTACCACCACTATGGTCATCTTATATCAATTGATTATAGGGGCGGTTTTAAAGGGTCCTTATTGATATCTTTATGGCTTAGTCTGAGGCTTTTGTGTGCAAAAATGTAGAAGGGTCCACATGTGTTTGAAGTTAAAAGGATCAGTGTTATGCTGGAAGAAAATATAGATGATTCAGAAATCATATTTTTTAGCCGCTCTATTTAGTTTATGTTTCTTAGGAAATTGGCAACAATGTTTTAAGTATGATTTCCAAGTTAAGTTTATATTCTTTTGTGCTGAAAAATTAGTGGGGAGGATTTGATTCCCCCTCCCCCGACTTCTGTTGATGCTCTAAATGATTGTTGAAATGATTTGGGGGGATTGTTTTAGCAAAAATCACGCCAACTTCCATGCATGTTAGCATTGTTGCAGCTCACCCAAAATTCTGGCAGCTCTTTTACTTAATTCTTGGTGAAACGATGAAGGATGAGACTAGAGTAAATCAATATTGACTTGTATTATAGTATTGTTCCATTCTTGTTGATATCTTTCGTGCGCAACCTATGGGACGTCTTCAGTCCATGCATGATTTTTTTTTTTTGAATTTGATATGAGGGAAACATTTGTGAGCTTGTTTTTGGGTTGACTTGTATTATAGTATTGTTCCATTCTTGTTGATATCTTTCGTGCGCAACCTATGGCACGTCTTCAGTCCATGCATGATTTTTTTTTTTTTGAATTTGATATGAGGGAAACATTTGTGAGCTTGTTTTTGGGTCAAAATTATTATGATATTATAAGTAAATAGGATTATTCAATCCAAGAAGAGGGAAAAATAATATTAATTTAATAAATAATTATAAACATGCTATTGAAGTGAAAATAATTTTTATTTTTAGGCAACTTAAGAATATAAGTTACAAACTAACTTGTTTTTTCAAGAGATGAAATCGATAGATTATATGAAGTTCATCTCTTTTGAATTATTTTTATCTTAATACTTACTAGAATATTATTTTTTCCCTTTTTCCTATTCATATCTAATGAGATCAGTTTCGGGAAAATCCACATGTGAATAGGTTTTTTCCGATTTTCTTAAATTGAATTTGCTAGTCAATGGTATTTACAACTTGCTCAATTAACTCGACTTGTAGAACAACTTGTATCAAGTTTTCCCAGTAGTTCAGGTTAGATATCAAGGATCGTTTTTCATTATCTCATTCGTGTTTTTTTTAACCATTCAATAATTATATTTATATATTGTGTCATAGCAAATCCAAATGGAAATACTTTTGCAAGTGCACGAGATACTTCATCAAATCCATCACTTGAAGATAGTGGTGACAATAGTGAGGAAGGAAATTAAAGACTTGGATTTTTGTTTTTTGTTTTTTAGCTGAAGCAATTGACATGAATGGGGTCAATTTAATGTGATAAAGTGTGTACATATGCTCATTTTGATGTAATTTGGAGTTTGTGCTTATGTTTCTTCTAAGAACACTAAACCATATTGTTTTGTGTTTTTTTTTTCCTTTAATGCAAGGATGGTCATGGTCATTTTTAAGTAATTTTTATGTTATTAGTTTTTATTATATATCGAGCGCATTGTATGCTCCAAAATGTATTAGTCATATTTATTTATACATAAATTTCATGTGTAGAAGTAATAGTAGGTATCAATTATATTGTGATCAAACAAGTGTATATTGCTTATTGTGTATATGTTACACAATAAACAAGTATATTTTGCCAAATTAAACCGAGTTAAACATTAATCTCTTCTTAACAAGAATAGCCACGTGTAAACGTCGCTAAATTAAAATAACAACCACATCTAGAAATTACTATTTTAATCGAATACCTATATGTAAACGTCGCCAATGTATTAGAATAGCCACGTTTAAATTGCGGTAAAACATCACCAGTGTATTAGAATAGCCACGTTTAAATTGCGATAAAACATCGCCAATGTATTAGAATAGCCATGTTTAAATTGAGGTAAAACATCGCCAATTAAGTAATTTAGTTACGTTTATGCGTTACAAATAAAATTATATACCTACGTTTAAACATCGTTAATCATAACTTTCCCTCTTTTTATATTTAGCGGGATGGAGATTAGTCATCTTTAGCCACACATAAGTGTGACCAAATCATGATAATAGGCCATGTTTAAACGTGGCCCAACAAAGTGTATTTGGCTGCCAAACTAAAGTTAGCGACGTTTAAATTTTTAACGTTACTTATCAAATTTGCGACAGACATTTTGCGATGTCTACAGGCCACGTGTAAAAAAACATGACGAAAAATCTTTGGTCACGTCTAATCAATGTTTAGCCACGTTTATTAAACGTAGCCAAAGGCTTTTTTTTGTTGTAGTGATATATTAATAATGTGTTTATATCTGTTGATGTGTATATATGTTTTAACAGGATATTTGAAGTTTGTGGAATTATTATTGGTGTTGATATAGAAGTTTGTGCATTTTGGGTTGTCATTATTGTTGTTGATATCGGATTTGAGGATTTGAATTGTATTCCTGAAATTGAGAAAGGTACGACCAATCCATGTTTGTTGTTTTTGCTTGTAAGTTTAGAATTGCTTAACTTGTTGTAGGAACATAATTTCATAATAACCTAATTCTATTCGGCTTAATAATTGCTTGCTTGATTATGCTTGGCTTTGACCAGTAAAGACATGGCAGACAATGATACTGGTGAGGCACCCTGATGATCTTAGTGTGAGCTTGTCCTAGTGAACTCATGCCTTGATATGATTCTATAGAATTAGGGGGAAATTGGGGATGGAGTACCACTCATCTATATATATATATATATATATATTACCTTATTTCAAAGAGTTGGTTGTTTTTTAAGAGGAGTTTGAGTTACTTCGAGTTCGAGACTAGAGTATACATAGTTCTAAACTGTGTTGATTGGTAAAATATAAATAACTGATTGCTTGCATTAGACTTAGTGCATTTGATATTATATCTATTATGTGTGCATTTGCATTTGTTTTTAAGGATTGGAGTTATCGTACTAGCTTCGCAGCTCACTTTTTAAAATTCCAGGTACAAGTGATGAAGACATTGTATATGATCTTTCAGGTTATGATCTATCTATGATCAGGGGGATGTCGATAGTGGACTTGACTACACAGCTGAAAGTTAGATTTTTATTATTATGTTTTTTGAACAATTATTAGATCATTTGTTATTGGAAGACTAAGTTGTAAATGAAGTTTTTTCTCTTGTAGATAATTCATGTTGTTATGTTGGATTGTTGGCTTATGAATATGCCAACTAGGATGTTTGTTCGATTAACTAGGAATGTTATGAAGTTCCTTGTGTTTCCAGATTATACAAGTTGTATTGAGTATTCTATGAGATAACCTATGTGTGTGTTTATAGGTGATATTTGATCTTTGTGGATATTAGAGCCTTAGTGTGTTCTAATTCAACAAAGAACACGTGGTGAATTGTAATGCCTTATTTTAGGGCGTTACAATATCTATAATTTTTTTGTAGTAGAATAAAATCTCTTGGAAAATCCATAGAGATCTAAGTAATTCACAAAATCATAGAGGGGATTAACGTACCAACTTTTCTTTATTGAAAATATATAGACACAATTTTGTTTTACTTAGGCGTCGTGTCTCCTGAACACCCTTTATAAATGTGCACACGAATGAACCCCTTTTACAGATGACGAACACTGGCCTGCTAGCATCTTCGATTTAGTACTGTCGTTCACTAGCTTTCTTTTTAACATAGAAAATCCAATTTTTTGCCTTTTTTTTGTGTGTTTAGGGTCTCTTTCCCTTTTCACTCTCAAGATTTCATATCTCTTAAGAAAAAGAGAGTGTATATATATATATATATATATATATATATGTAGAATGAAATGCAATCTTCTTTATTACATCCTTTTGTATGTTAAATAGGTAATTATGATCCTTTGTTATCTATTACCTTGTATTTTTAAATCATGTTTTAAAATAAATCTTTAATAAAAACCCATTTTCCTATTCTAAATAGAATAATTTAATTAAGGCAGTATACGTAATAAATTTGGACACTTTCCAATTTTGTTCATGTATTCACATTATTTCATAGTTCATTCTATGAGTGCAACCTTGTAGGGTCCTTTAATGTTGATAGTGTGTTTAAATCTTGTTTTAGGTTCACAAGTCATAACTGACCTCTAGCAAAATATTATGACTACCTATATTAAATAAGGGTCGTCAATCCGACATAACCTACTCTATGACTTATGTCATGATCCTTCTATCGCACAAAAAAAGACATGGATAATGTCTTTCTTATATTGTTCCATCTTATTTTCTCTCGATCTCCATATAAATTGATAAAATAAGTGATATTGATTATACCATAGCTGTCAAAATCGCAATTTTACCTATATAATTCTACAAGTTTACGATTTTAGGAGGCCATTTTCGAGTTAACTCATGGGTAAAATCCTTTTTTGGTAGAATCTTACGATTTCAATTGAAGTCTATATGTTAACTTGGTAGAATCTTACGATTTTAAACTGAATTTACCAATTCTACCTATTTGAGTCAAATAAACTAAAAGATAAAAAAAAAAGAAACTGCGTGTTTATAAGCTTATCAACTATTAGAATTAAGGATATGTATCTCTCTTATTGTTGTTTCTATTTAATTTCCAGACACTCTTTCTATCTTTTTTGCTCCCTCCCTTGAAAACCCTAGTTTTACATTTATAGAACTCATGCAAGTCAAGTTATAGCTATAAAATTTATAAGAAAACTTATTCATTTTAACTTATATCATTAAGCATTTAATAAGTTAAAAATTTTGATTCTCCTTCAATTTATCACTTATTTTAAACAAAAAAATAGAAAATAAATTAATTGTGAATCTATTCGCTCTTTTTTATATGTTATATCATTGATTAAGAGTTATTATGAAAAAAAGAACTTAATTTGTTTTTTTTTTTTTTTACATCCATTATGTATTCTAAGTTTTATACATCTTTTATAAGCATTTTTATAATTTTTCAAAACTATTTCGCAATGGTTATAGAAACTTACATTTTTGTGTTTTGATTTTACGTTTGGATTCTACTGCCCCGTTGGTGATTCTACATAGAATCATGAGTTTGACAACCTTGGATTACACTATGTATTCATTTGAGCATGGCCATGCATTTCTCAATCTCACTTACGAGGAGTCCAAAGATATCTCTCTCATAATGAAAGAAACAAATCTCAACTTAATTACTCATCTCCTTCTTTATGATTTACATTACGCTCAATCACAACCTTTGTAATTATCCAGTTAAAGATAACATTTGATTGAGTTGAATCATAGTGTTTCTCATGGAATCCATGATGATTTCAGGTCTAAGGATTCAATGACATAGTTTTGATGAGAATCACTTGTGACATTGATCCATGTAGTGATTTTTTAGCATATTGGTCCAGTATTTAGTTCTCCAACATGCACCTATAAGTATGATTCGTATCTCTATACAAATAAACATCTCATGATCATTAATCAAACCTCATACTAGATTTAATTCATTATCATTCCAACAATAATGAGAATTTGGGGATATTTATAATAATTACATGATTATTTGATGGAATTATTATAAAGTAAACATGCAAACAATCTTTTTATTAATCAAGTATAAGAATGACAACATCCAATGATTTGCTTAGGGCACAATCACTACACTTCTGATAGATTATTACTCTTCAATCGCTATAAGGAAAATTTGAGAAGCTATTAACCTACCTTAAGATATGATGCATGTACAATTGTAATGAATAGAGGCAAGTTTGCTTGCATATGTGGAAAAATAGGTTCTAATGCTCCACTTGTCATATAACTGTCATTAATGGGATCACTAATCGAGTTTAGTATGAAGGATTACCAAGCATTTATTATAAAAGCTAGTGTGCTACCCATAATAAACAATTTTTTAGGATAATTGAAAAAAAAAGCTCCTAAACTTTTAAGGTAGTGTGGATTGATCCCTCGAAGATTTAAAGTGAGGCTGTTGAGCCACTAAACTTTCAAAAATTAATACCATCAGGACAATTAATTTTTTTGGTATGGGTAGGGAAAGAGGGAGGGGAGGTTATATCCACACATAAATGAACCTTTAGGGGTGAATCTACAGATAGATAAAAGGTTTAGCGCGTAAATCCGCACCATTTCCCATTTGTTTTAATGGAAAATGTGAGGTGACATTAATCGCGTACATAGATGAAATTTGAAGGGTCAAAAACCTCACTTTGAAATATTGTACCTCTGTTGTATACTCTATGAAAAGGATGTAGTCCACCTCTAGTTATTGAAGAAAATGAGCAATTTTTAAGACTAGCATTTGTAGTTGGTACTATCCAAGGGGTCTAGCTTAGAGATCTAGGAGAGTTTGTGAAAGGTAGCTTCCAGTTTGTTAGTAAGTAAATGCAAATCAAAGCAAAAAGTACTTATCAACTGTGCCATGGATGTGTTACTACCTTGCAAGTGAATCCGACGTGACCAAGGTGCAAATCCCTAATTTTCATACGCTCCTTAAGGTTAACGCAGTTTGCTTCTATCACATGCACTCACAGTAGAAGCTTGGAATAAAACAGATTTTCAATTGCCCAAAAAAAAAAAAAAAGGACAAAATAGATTTGTAACTTTTGTTTTTAGGTTGGTTTTTAGAGGTGAATCTACACACAGATAAAAGGTTTAGGGCGTAAATCTGCACCATTTCCCATTTGTTTTAATGGAAAATGTGATGTGATATTAATCGCGTACATAAATGAAATTTGAAGGGTTAAAAACCACACTTCGAAATATTGTACCTCTGTTGTATACTCTATGAAAAGGATGTAGTCCACCTCTAGTTGACTGAAGAAAATGAGCAATTTTTAAGACTAGAATTTGTAGTTGGTACCATCCAAGGGGTCTAGCTTAGAGAGATCTAAGAGAGTCTTGTTAAAGGTAGCTTTCATTTCGCTTCCAATTTGCTAGTAAGTAAATGCAAATTGAAGCAAAAAGTACTTATCGACTGTGCCATGGATGTGCTACTGCCTTACAAGTGAATCCGACATAACCAAGGTGCAAATCGCTAATTTTCATCTGCTCCTTAAGGTTAACGCAATTTGCTTCTATCACGTGCACTCACAGTAGAAGCTTGAAATAAAATAGATTTTGAATTGCCCAAACAAAAAAAAAAAAAAGGGACAAAATAGATTTGTAACTTCTATTTTTAGGTCGGTTTTTAGAGGTGAATCTACACATAGATAAAAGATTTAGGGCGTAAATCCGCACCATTTCCCATTTTTTTAATGGAAAATGTGACGTGACATTAATTGCATACATAGATGAAATTTGAAGGGTCAAAAACCTCACTTTGAAATATTGTACCTCTGTTGTATATTCTATGAAAAGGATGTAGTCCACCTCTAGTTGATTGAAGAAAATGAGCAATTTTTAAGACCAGCATTTGTAGTTGGTACTATCCAAGGGGTCTAGCTTAGAGAGATCTAGGAGAATCTTGTTAAAGATAGCTTCCATTTAGCTTCCAATTTGTTAGTTAGTAAATGCAAATCAAAGCAAAAGGTACTTATCGACTGTGCCATGGATGTGTTACTGCCTTGCAAGTGAATCCAACATGACCAAGGTGCAAATCGCCAATTTTCATCTGCTCCTTAAGGTTAACACAGTTTGTTTCTATCATGTGCACTCACAGTAGAAGCTTGGAATAAAACAGATTTTCAATTGCCTAAACAAAAAAAAGGGTCTAAATAGATTTGTTACTTTTGTTTTTAGGTCGGTTTTTAAAGGTGAATCTACACGTAGATAAAAGGTTTAGGGCATAAATCCACACCATTTCCTATTTGTTTTAATGGAAAATGTGATGTGACATTAATCGCATACATAGATGAAATTTGAAGGGTCAAAAACCTCACTTTGAAATATTGTACCTCTGTTGTATACTCTATGAAAAGGATGTAGTCCACCTCTAGTTGATTGAAGAAAATGAGCAATTTTTAAGACCAGCATTTATAGTTGGTACTATCCAAGGGTTCTAGCTTAGAGAGATCTAAGAGAGTCTTGTTAAAGGTAGCTTTCATTTCGCTTCCAATTTACTAGTAAGTAAATGCAAATTGAAGCAAACATTACTTATCGACTGTGCTATGGGTGTGCTACTGCCTTACAAGTGAATCCGGCATAACTAAGGTGCAAATCGCTAATTTTCATCTGCTCCTTAAGGTTAATGCAGTTTGCTTCTATCACGTGCACTCGCAGTAGAAGCTTGGAATAAAACAGATTTTCAATTGCCCAAACAAAAAAAAAGGAACAAAATAGATTTGTAACATTGTTTTTAGGTCGGTTTTTAGAGTGTGAGAATGAGAACTCTTTATTCATTCATTAAAAAAAATTAAAAACTGATAACCAAAAACTAACCATTTTGAGAGTTGATTTAAATTTTGATAGTTTTATAAGAATAAATTTTCCGTTGTAGTAATAATGAAAACTTTCAGTTAAGGAACTTTTGAAAGTTAAACTTCAAAAGAAATTGATAAATGAAACTTGGATCGGACCAGAGCGGGCTAAGAAGGTGGCACGCACATGTAGGCTCTTTTCCAAAACACCATATTAAGCATACTTAGGCCATGAAAAGCCATACTCTAATAAAAACACAAGATCAAATTGTCAAGAATCCCATGTGGGATAGAGTTCAATAGAGAAGGAAGCTAAAAGATTTATCAAGCCATTTTCTCACAAGACATACTCGTTACGTACTCTCTCGACCTTATTTCTAACTTAATCATCAAGTAGTCATGTTAGACAATTCCCCAATGCACCATTGATAGTGTATTATGCTTACAGGTCCACCATGATCCCTCACCGTCTCTATTAGCAATTCAACAGCTATAACGCTATGCAGACAACTTAAAGAATATATTGCTAGCTTAACTAACAAACTAAATAAGAAAAAATGGCTACAACTCCAACTAACCTTTAGGAACTATGGTGATATTCTAATTATAATTGAATCTGAGACAACAAGGAGACGCTTTAAACTAATAAAATTAAGTGAACTAAGCCCAACTCACTTAAATTAATTGGATAAACCAAATAACAACACAAAATCATAACACCACTCACTAGTATGTCCCAAACTAGGATTAAAGAAGCTAAATTGTGATAGGCTTTCACATTGCTTTTGATCACATTTTGTAGCCAAATATCAACTTCGAAGTCCTTCCCTAATCGTTAGTTACAGGAAAGAATGCTAAGTGTCCTTGGTGCTAATTATAATGAGTTTATTCTCTTATATCATGTTTAGTATGTAGGAATATTCTTATTCCTATTTTTGAAAGTGTTTTTAAAAATTGAAATCATGATTTTGACTTTGTGGGAAATTTTGGTTATACTGTTGAGTAGGTTAATCACAATTTCTTTCCACCGCATTAATACTAACTCTTTAAATTACTTTTTTACCTTTATTACTAAAGGTGTTTTTTTATAAATAGATATTTTATTCCATTTATTTTGTGATATACCAAGTATAAGAATAGATTTCTCATTCCCATACTTATTTAATTCTATGTCATTCCTTTCATTCCAATCAATTCTATTATAAATAATTTCTAAGCACTAAATGTGAGATTAATAGTTTTCAACAAGAAGATACAAGCCATGACTGAATCTTGTCTTAAGCTACATAAGAAGTTGAGGAAAGACAACCCCTTTTCCAACATGCTAGCTCAAGCATGTCACATGACTAGCCAAGTGTAGAGATGTAATTGGGTTGGCTCTTATAGGATTTTCGACCTACTCGACCCATTAAAAACCTTATAGGGTTAAACCCTATAGGATTATAAGGTCGAATTTGGATATATAGTAAAAATCCTATAGGGTTATAAGGTCGGGTTTGTATCATATAATAAACTCGATAGATACCTGATAACCCGGTATTATAATTAAAAAATAAATAAAAACATTACTAAAGGAGAAAAGAGAAAAAGAAGACATGAATGAGCTATTATTTTTTTTTTTTTTGTCTGCTAAGGAATGTTTTTCTTTTATATTTATGGATTAGTTATGGATTTAGAACTTTTTATTAAATTTTGTTTAAGTCATGTTTGCTATGGAAATTAATATTATTTGTTGTCCATTATATTTTAGTCCAAACATGAAATTTAATTTAACCATATTTTTAAAATATTATACGATGACAAAAGTAATATATTAATGTGTTTAAACGTTATATAATGAATGTGATCTGCAATATTTTCTATCAATTCTACATGCATTATTTCATTTTTGAATGTATAGGAAACTTATGTCAGAAGTAATGGCTATTCTTAAATTTATTATTAAAATTTGAAAATAGGTTTTTTTTTTTTTTTTTAAAAAGGATATAGGGTTATAGGATCGAGTTCCAGGTTCTAAATCAAACCCTGTAGGGCGGATTTGGATCTAGCATCAAAACCCTGTAGGGTTATAGGGTCGGGTCTGGTAGACCCATAGGGTAGCAAGTCGGGTTTTAAATTCAAATAATCCATCCGAAACCCGATCCGATTACATCCCTAGCCAAGTGTGCTCTTCCTTTTAATTATTATTAAGAAAGTTAAATGGATGTGTGAGCCAGCTAGAGAACAATTGGCTCTTGCCGAAGAGCAGAGAAGAATTGGACAATTAGATATACATACTTTGCAACTACCAAAATCAGAACGAAGAGAGTAGAATTAACACTTACAACTAAGAATCTAACAAAGAAACCAGCTAATTGATTTTTTTTTTCACACGGTTTTGCATAAGAATATGTGTATAAAGTATAGTACCAACAATCGTCAAACTTCCCTTGCCTTTCTCCTCCTTCCATTGAGCATGACTCAAAATAATACCACGAATTATGTCTGTATGTATATGTACGTGCAATAGAAGTATAATCCAAATTAATGTGCCTTACGAATGAATGTCGACATATATAAGTACTATCTTATATGTGTATAGGTTCTCAAAGAATAATATAAATATATGTATACACCTAGATATACTTACATATAAGTTAATATAGGGAACGACATAATGAAAAGTATAGAAAAACTTTTATCAAACAATATAAGTAAAAATATTTCTACATTCAGTAACTATTCTGAAATTATATACAATACAAACTAAACAAGCAAAATATACTTTATTACACATGCATGCATATATAAATGGCTATGTAAATATATAGTCAATCAAGTATAATTTAACCCCTGGAAACAAGTCTAAGATTTCATCTTGTTTCCAAACCAAAAATGCAAAAACTAACGATACCATTAGAAAGAACACCCAAAAGCTTTGAAAGGACTATAAGATCACAGAAATCCAACATAAAATGAAAAAGATATTACAAAACAACATAACGGTGCCAAAGCAAAGGATAGAGCAAAAATTGGAGTAAAATATAGATTAGTATCTAATAGAAATTGATCACATGCTTATTGAAAAAAAAAATATTTTTTTATTCAAGTAATTTTAAGTCAGACTTCAATTACTTAGATGATTACTATGACTAGTAGCATTCATGACAGAGTGAATAATTACTATGAATATTAAATTTGTTTGTGCTTGTATTTAGTCACACCTTTATCAACTATATTAGAATTAACTTGATTGCATACGGCGGGCCTTTATGGATGTTGATTGATGTCATATGGTGCATCTATATAATTTTCTACCATTGGAAGTCTTTGAAATATGGAATGATTGCTTTAAATGAACCTTAATTATGGTTATCCCAAATTATAACAAACCCACGCTTACATGGATTTGGTGATTCACATATAGAAGGTCGTCAGTATCATAGGATAGACTAGGTTAGCCAAGCAAAGATGAATCTTCGGGCTTGGTTTTGGCTTTTGGAAGACTCATTAGGTCACTCTCCATCTGCATCACCTCTTGCTTCGTACCCAACAACTCTTTCTTAAGCTTGGCGACTCGGGATTTCAATAACCTACTCTCCCCTAAACCCTAAAGTGAGCAGCAACAACAAAATCAGCAAATATAAAAAATGCCATAAAGAAGCAAAAAGGAAAAATGGATTAACTCACTTCTTCCCAAGTATCCTTAGCATATCTAATTGCTTAAGCCATAAAAGAAATGCTCTACAAAACAACAATGTGAGATGAGATACAAATTGAGGAAAACGACAATGAGAGCATGAAAACAACAAATTACGTCATAAACTTTGCAAGTAGTAAAGTCTAGGCACTTGCTCTTTGGACCTCAACTCTCTAAATAGAGTTTGCAGCCCTTCCTTGTCCTATGGTTGCATGACCTCCTCAAACAAGTCCCACTTAATGAGAGTATCGCTCACTTCATTACCTTACCTCCTACAATGTCCACCTTAGGAAGGGATGAGCTAGCCTTAACTGCTGCCGAGGGACAAACTCCAAGCATACTAGAGCACCTCTTCCAATACGAGCATCAGTACTATTGCCGCTTGCCTCACCCAAGGAAAGGCCTGAACTATTGGGGAAATTGTAGCTTAAAGGGGCCGGAGGACACTTTGCACCTCAGGGGAATGAGGGCATGATGAAGACGCCAAAACCTGCTTGCTTGATCTGGTAACCGCGACATCAGCAACGGCCATAGTCCTCTGTTTCTTCACCTGAGGATATCGTAAGTACTCCCTAGTAGCCCCCTTCTTAGTATGAGCTACTTCAGGATTCGAGCCTGGTTGACCTCGGATAGGCCCCTTAGCAGCATGACTCTTGGAAGGCATCCCCCTCTCAATAGTGAAGTTCTTCTTCCTCTATACCAATAGATTGACATGAAGCTCATTGATGTCACGTATCTCGACCTCAACACCTGAGAGTAGAGAAGCAAAGGTGAAAAAAGAATAAACGAATAAAATAATAAAGAATAATTCTGTTTAGTCAAGCCAGAACTATGAATATGGAAAATTCCCATCAAGAACGCTTCCCTTTGAATAAGCTCGATTGGACAAAAGATAGGAGGTGGAAAGGCACCACACAAAAAACAAAAATACCATGCCATACCTCTAGAGGCTGCATCTTCATTACCGGTCGTAATATAAAGGTTCTTTAAGGAATTAACCACCACCAATAGACCATTCGAGGGCCTTCCATCTCATAACCTCTTATATTCATCGATCCTCATTAGACCTTTAGCATCATAAGGTCCTAGCTCTGGAGTCATGTGAAAGCGGATTGGAGCACTAGTTTACCCCAAAATCCAGTGTACGTTGAACACCTTGCTTAGCATCCACAATCCAAAAACGATTTCTCCATTTGATGTCATGTGAGCTTATCAGGCCCTCAAAAAGCTTGTACGAACTACTATGTTGCCAAACCAAATATCACCACCCCTTACCTAACCTCTTATGGGTATAATACTTCTTGAATAGAGTCAGGGTAGTGTAAAGGGTAAACCTCCTTCCTCTTAAGAAATAGACCCAACTCAACTTCGAAGAGACAATGACCTCTCAATCTTTAGGATAATCCTTCATCTCCTTTGCATGAACATCCTCAGTGACTTCCTTAGTGGTATCACTACGTAGTCTTGTAGGCTCTTTATTCGTAACTACCCTTATAATATCCCAAACCTCCACCTAACTAAATTAGAAATTGTTTAATTGAGTAATATAATAGATAGTTAAGTTTAGACTAGGATTATAATTTAATTTAGAGATTTAAATTAAATAATTTAAATAGTTCAAGTAAAACAAACAATATATCATGATTAGATAATTGGCATAATGAAATTAGTAAATAAGTTAAGTTAAAATTGAGATTCTAAATATCTCTTTTAAATTGTCTCATTGTTTTACTTGTCTATCCCAACAAAATTTATTTCTTTATCTCTTCCAATTTTCCATGTTTAACTTATTTTCCTTAATTTCAAATCATAAACTATTAAACTTTCAATTAAAATGTTTTGAATTCAATTACTTATTTAAAAATATCAGTTTTTGTAAACTAAACTTCTAAATTACATTTCTTTAAATCAAGTTATTAATTTCTGTTTAAAGGACTCTCAAATTATTTTTTTAATTATTTTTTTATGCATAAATAATTTATCTGAAAAGTTTAAACCGATACTATTATCCTAAAAATATCTAATTTTCTTTACTTTTCTTTCCTTTTCCCCACTTGCCACGTGCTTCTTCATTTTTTTTTTCTTTTACCTTTTTCTCTCTTCTTTTCCTTCTATGTATTCTTCTTCTTCTTCTTCTTCTTCTACGTCACATATTTTCTCTTCTTTTTCTCTTTAAAATCAAAATCTCAAATTCAATAAAATCCTAGAAAGAATTGAAGATGGAAAACTTACATGATGTAGCTCCATCAACTAAAAAAGTAGTAAGGAAGAAGATCAAGAAGTTTGAATTGTCTAAAAAGATAAATTTTGTTATTTCATTTGCTTTAGATGTTGTTTATGTGTGTATATGTTGAGTTGATGCTAGATACAAGTTGAGCTTATGATAAAATTGACAAATACGAGGCATATAGGCATGTAATAGAGATGGAGTTTGATGAGTCGTTTGGAGATGTTTGATGTAGTAGCAGGAATACAAAAGTGTTAAAAGTTATGAAAATGAATTTGTATGTTGCTTTCATGGTGTTCTAGTTGAATTAGGATGGAAATAAGTAGTTAAAATGCATAAAAGAAATAGAGGAAAATCACGATAACAGGGTTCCATAGATGACGGGGGTGATTCAAGCCTTGGTAGGCTCGGGTTGGAAATTTTTCGATCATCATGGGTGTGATTCAACCTATGATAAGAAATGTTTTGAAAATTTTGAGTGAATCATGGTGTGATCTATCCTTTTCTAGCCTCGAGTTGTTTTTAAACCTCAAAATCCAAAAGTCACGGGCATGATTTAACAAGAAAAAGCTTTGTTTTGGGAATTTTTCAAAATTCATAGCGTGATCTTGCCCTTGCTAGCCTCGAGTTGTTTTAAAACATCAAAACCCAAAAATCATGGGTGTGATTCTTAGTTTTGGCCCTATTTTGATAGATTTCCAAAAATCATGGACGTGACTTGTGGTTCTTCTATATGAAACTGTTTCATATTTCGATCATAAATTTTTCATCCGAACTCAGATTAAGGTGATTAAGATGTTATGTAAAACATAGAAAAAGCTTTACAACTTTTCTGTTTTAAGTTTAGGAAATTCTAAAAGTATCAAGGCCTAAATTTTATTTGTTTCTAGCTATAATATATCTAAACAAGTTGAAAAGTTGTGTTTACTAATTAAGTATAAAATGAACTTAGCTAATAAACCTAAGTTCAACTTGACTAAATGGACTTGAATGAGTTAAAATAAATTAGATTGATTAAGTTTAATCAACTTGGTTAAGATTAAGTTAATATAGGCTCAATAACTTAGAATTGGCTTAGATTAATATATTAGGTTAAACCATAATTAATATGAGGAATATATTATTTCAAATGCTTGCCTGTTAGAAATGAGTATGTAAAAAGGGAAGAATAAATGATGATGTTTCTATAATAAATGAATCATAAACAAAGAAAAAAAATACTTTGATAGATAATGAAGAACTATCTGTATCTTGGCGGGGTAATCTTCGTAGCCATGGCGAGGTTCCTACTTAGTGTCTAATCAAATAGGATTTTAAAATGAGTTTGATATAAATGAATAATTAATTTAATTGCTTATTTAGTTTTATTTTCTTGAACAAATGTTTTTCTCTGATCTATCTTCTGAAATGGCTTTCTACCTTCTGACTCTGTTTGGATCTTGAATATAAAAGGTATATAGTGATATGCTTGTTGATTGTTAGGATAGACATCTTAAAATGAACTAATACTTAAAGACGACCTAATAATTGAGTGATGTTTGTGCGTGTGTAATTGAATCCAGTTTGAGGAGTGACAACCTTGTCTAGAGCCAAGTACGGTAGTTTAGGCACTTAAGCTACCCATGTTATGATGCAATGACATTTGTAACCTCTAACCTAAAGGCATTACAACCCGCCATGTATCCTCTCTCATATAGGACACGCAAAGGCTCTAATATCTACAATGATACATTAATCACCTATAAACACACATAGGGTATCTCAATGGACACGAAACCTGTTTAACCTAAAAACATATACTTCATAAAACATAAATTCCTAGTTCAAACATAAAATCCAAGCCGGCATAACACAGCCAACAAAAACAATAGAAACTAAAAACTGTTTACATCAAAATCCTTTCATTGAAATCAACCTAAACATCTAACTACAACTTCAAAGACTTAAACGTTTCTTTCTCTTAGAAATTTTGGTATCTGTAGTCTAGCCCTCGGCTGGGTAATTGGGTCCACTATCGCCATCCTCGTTATTAAAGAATAACTCATATCTAGAAAGATCATATACTATATCCTCTTCACCTGTACCTGAAATGTAAAAGAATGAGCGATGACGCCCAGTACGAAAACTCTGATCAAAAGCAAATGCATATGCACATACGATAGATAGATAATTCATGCAACTTAAGCTAATGTAAATAGTCATATTATTATCTTTCTTAAGCCAACAGAACAACACAATCTAGTATTAGGTATACTCTAATCTCGAACTCGGAGTACTCAGACCCCTTGAAAATCAAACAACTCTTTGAAAATAATAATCATATACATATATGGATGAGTGGGTACTCCCTAAACACCCCGAATCCAAAACACCTAATTCTAAAGGAATCATATCAAGGCACGAGTCCACTTGGGACAACCTCACACCAAGATCATCAAGGTGCCTCACCAGTATCACTGTCTATCAGGTCTTTATTAATCAAAGCCAAGCACAACCAAACAGACAATTATTAAGCCGAATATAATTAGGTTTATTATAAAATTCTGTTTCTACAACCAGTCAATCAATACTAAACTTAAACCAAAAACAACAAGTAGGCATTGGTCGTACCTTTCTCAATTTCAGGAATACAATTCAAATCCCCAAATCCGATATCAATAACAACAAAGACAACCCCAACTCCACAAACTCCTATATCAACACCAACAACAATTCCACAAACTTCAAATATCCTGTTACAACTATATATATATATATATATACATCTACAGATATGAGCACATTATCAATATATCTTAACAGATATAAATTCTCCAAAAACCCTAGCCTGAGAAGAAATTTCCACTATTTGTACCGTTTACTCCGATCAAACTCCATAAATATCCTCAAGAACAACAATGAACCGCACAAAACTTCACAAATACCAAATATTTCACCGAAACACTAATTTGCATAACATAAAGAACGTATAAGGATTGTTTAACTCGTATTTTGTTTGAATCCATCATAGAGGAGATAAACTTACTGATTTGAATCGCTAAAACCCAACTTGCATTCATCAATCATGGATCTCAACACGTGCTAGGGTTTCCTCACAAGAACCTCCATGCAAAAATCCAACCAAACCCTAAGAAAACTTATACAATTCGTATACAACACATAGGAGAAGGTTAAGATCACTTACTTTGGATCAAAAACACCCTCTTGATGGTTCTCCAACCCTAGAACTCCAAAAACGCTCCAAAACTCTCTTTCACGAAGAAAAAAGACAAATAAACGTTTCTTCCGAAAATGTTTTTTCGTGTCTCTTATATATAGAAATTACTCATACACTGGCACCTATGCCGGCGGCGCGTACTTATTATTTTGTCGGTGTACACCCTACGCTGGCAAAAATAACATGAACACTAGCGGTGTTCATCGAGGCATTGAATTCCCAGAATTTCAATCTAACAACATACGCCGGAAAATCTATGATTAAAGCCGACGCCGTTCCTATTCGGCGTTAAAAGAAATCACACTGATCAAAATCAATGCTCGCGTACATGGCATCGTTCCATCCAGCATTAGAAAAAACGCTACTGTTTCCTTCCTACTCCGGCGTAGATTCTCCAAATGGCAGCGTAGCATCTATCAAAAGTTGCAAAAATCCAAATTTCAACATTCATTCCCCAATCAAACTTAAACTTTTTACAATTTACTTGTTTTTTACCTTAAACTCATCCTATATTATCTTATGATTCATAGTCAACTATATTTTTATCTTTATTTTTCTGTATATTACATCTCTCCTCTTCTAAAAAGAACTTTCGTCCTCAAAAGTTACCTGGATTAATGAAACAACTTCAGATATTTCGTTTTCATGTCTTCTTCTAGCTCCCAGGTAGTTTCACGTTCAGTTTGATTAGTTTATTGCACTCTTACATATTTGATCACCGCGCTTCTCAAAATCTTCTCCTTAGAATCCACGATTCTGATCGGCTTTTCAACAGTCGTAAGGTTCGGTTGCATTTCCAGCAGTTCAAGAGCTACTATCTCTTCCAGATCTCTGACATACTTTCTGAGCATGGATACGTGGAACACATTATGCACTCCCTGCAAATCTAGCGGTAAAGCTAATCTATAATCCATGTCACCTATCCTTTCAAGAATCTCATATGGTCCCACATATCGAGGATTTAACTTTCCTCTTAAGAGAAATCTGATAACTCCCTTTGTTGATGAAATCTTTAGCAAAACATGCTCACCCACATGAAATTCCAAGGGTCTTTTTTGTTTATCCGCATAACTCTTTTGTCAACTCTGAGCTGCTTGCAATCTTTGCATGATCAAACTAACCTTGTCAACTGCATTTTGGACTAACTCCGGTCCCAACAGCTGTCTTTCACTCACTTCATCCTAATGAATAGGTGATCTACACTTTTTGCCATAAAGCGCTTCGTATGGAGGCATGACAATCGACACTTGATGACTGTTGTTGCAGGTAAATTCCACTAGTGGCAAATGCTCATCCCAACTTCCTTTGAAGTCCAAAATGTATGCTCTCAACATATCTTCTAAAGTCTGTATAGTCCTTTCAGATTGCCCATCAGTCTGAGAATGATAAGCAGTATTGAACGCGACCTTAGTTCCTAAAGCTTGATGTAGACTTTTCCAGAATCTCCCAACAAATCAGGCATCCCTATTTGACATGATTGTTACTGGTATTCCATGCAATCTCACAATCTCCTTGATGTATAACTGTGCTATACGCTCTAACTTATAACCAGCCTTAATAGGTATAAAGTGAGCTACCTTTGTGAGACGATCCACAATGACCAAAATTGAATCAAACTTATCTCTTGTCTTGGGTAAAGCAGAAACAAAATCCATGGTGATATGTTCCTACTTTCACTGTGGTATTGGCAAAGGCTTCAACTCATCTGCCGGATTTCTGTGCTAAATATTAATCATCTAGCACGTATGGTACTTAGATACGTATTCCGCTATCTCATTTTTCATATTGTTCCACCAGTATAGCTTTTTCAAATCCCGATGCATCTTGTTTCCTTCAAGATGAATGGAATAACCGGAGTAGTGTGCTTCCTTCAACAATTCCCTCTTAAGTTCTTCTTGCACTAGCACATACAATCTCCCTTTGTACCTAAGGATACATTCGTTATCCACATAAAACTCTGGTGCTCGACCCATCTCCATTTTCCTCTTTATATCCAAGATACTCTGATCATCTGTCTGAGCCGTCTTGATTCTGTCCACAAAAGTAGGTTGAATTCTCATATTAGCCAATCTTTCACCACCAGTCTTGTGACTATTTCCAACTCAAGCTTCCTCATATCATCAATGAGATGACGTTCTGTAGTGATCAAAGTTGCAAGATTCTCTATTTTCTTTCTGCTCAAGGCGTCAGCTACCACATTCGCTTTTCCTGGATGATACTGAATATCAATATCATAATCCTTTATCAGTTCCAACCATCTTCTCTGCCTCATGTTCAACTCTTTTTTAGTGAAGATGTACTTTAAACTTTTGTGATCTGTATACACTTTACATCCTTCCCTATATAGGTAGTGTCTCCATAGCTTCAAAGCATGTACAACTGCTGCTAGTTCCAGATCATAAGTATGATAATTCCTCTCATACGGCTTTAACTGTCTAGAAGCGTATGCTATAACCCTACCTCCCTGCATCAGCACACATCTTAAACCTTGTATAAAGGCGTCACTATATATAACATACTCCTCCCTACTCACAGGTAAGGTTAGCATAGGATCAAATACTAACTTATTCTTCAAAAAGACTGGCAATTTTGGAAAAATCTTTCACAAATCTTCTATAATATCCTGCTATTCCCATAAAACCTCTTATTTCCATAACGGTCTTGGGTCTTAGCCATTCAACAATTGCTTTGACTTTCTCAAGATCCACTGATATCCCACTACCATCAACAACATGTCCTAAGAAAGACACCCGGTCCAACCAGAACTCACATTTGAAAATTTCGCATATAACTTTTTTCTTTCAATTTGGTCAGAACTAATCTCAAATGTTCTTCGTGCTCCTCTTTAGTCCTTGAATACTGCAACACGTCATCAATGAAGACTACACAAACATATCAAGATAATCCCTTAAGACTGTTCATCAAATCCATAAATACCACTGGTGCGTTGGTAAGTCCAAAAGGCATAACTACAAACTCGTAATGTCCATACCTTGTCTCAAAGCAGTCTTTTGAATATCTTCGGCTTTCACTCTCAACTGATGATATCCAAATCTTAAGTCTATCTTTGAGAACACTGTAGCTCCTGCTAACTGATCAAACAGATGATCAATTCTTGGCAATGGATACTTGTTCTTCACTGTCACCTGATTCAATTTTCTATAGTTGGTGCACAGTCTCATACTGCCATCCTTCTTATCGACAAATAAAACTAAAGCCCCAAGGTGAAACACTATGTCTAATGAACTTCTTCTTCAACAAGTCATCTAACTATACTTTAAGCTCAGCAAGTTCTGTAGGAGCCATTTTGTAAAGACCCGACCCTCTAAATCATGAGACTTAGAGTACCGAGTCCCCAACCACATATAACGTTTTCACATTATATGTAAGGTTGTCCTAAAACTAACAGTTTATGAAAACTGTTTGATCAAAACCACTATAACTTTAGAAAGAACTTTTAACAAAACAAGATTGCTAGCAAAAGCAATCATACATACATTTACATCATATTAACACTGTTTAGTGTCAATACAAGACACTACAAAATTTACATGTTTTCTTAAATCAAAAAGAATCCTATAGGATCTTAAGGTCTTTACAAAAATAGGCTTATCTATCAAGCCTTCTATACATAACTTTTCCCTTAGCGAAAATTCTTCCAAAAGTCCAGGGTGATCGAGTCCTATTCGTCCCACTCATCAAGGAATCTCTCGAAATCGGACCCATAGCCCAAATCATCATAAAACTCATCTCCAAAACCTGCAAAGCAGCAAAAGTGAGCCAAAGGCCCAGTACACAATAACAAATGCAAATACAAGTCATCAAGCCAACATAAGTCCAATGAAATGCGTTAGAAGATAAGTGATTATCTTTATTAAATTTTCTTTCATAAATCAACAGGAGGGTATTCAAACCCAGGATCACGCTTTGGGAATTCAGGGATCCCGAGTAACAGCAACTGCTCAGGGGGTTGATATAAGCAGTCCGAATACTTATATCTCCTATATCTATTTCATGAAGATAATAGCTTCATTTAGGGTTCAAAAGCCCTTGCCCGACTCTACTTAAACTCAGTCCACATCATGAGCCTAGTTCACAAGTTCCCATAAACTTTGAACTAAATCATGGTATTTCCCCCTAAGTTTAAGTAAACGTTACTCAGATACTATTCCCCCTATCGACTACCCACTTAACCAAAAAGAATCGCTATTGCATCATAGCATACCATTGCATCATGGTAAAGTCATTGCATCATGACTTGGTTAAGCGCCTAACTAACATGTCATTGCATCATGACAGGTTTGCTGCTCCTCGGACCAGATTAAACAGCGTAATAGACATCCAATTCAATCAAATATTAAGCCGAGTTAAATTAAGTTAATTTAGGAATGCCTATTCCTAGCAAACATCAAACAAGTTATTACGTACCTGAACCCGTTAGTATATTACTATGATCTCTCGGTGAAGAACTAACCGAAGAATCCTTAACTAAAATAGGAATATCAAAATAATCAATAAATAAATATAGATTCTTCATTCACAAATATATACATATATATATTATCTATATACCACAATTCCTAGATCAATTGTACAAGGAAATTCATTAAACTTTGCATAGAGTCTAAATATCAAATTCATGCATAAAACATGTTTATTTAACTTATATATACATTTAATCAAAGAAATTCAAATACTTTAATACAAAGTTATAATAAAGCATTTAAACACCCTATTATATCCTAGATCGCTTAACAAATACTTAATTGATCATATATCAAACTTCGGAAAATTTTGAAGAAAGTTTTTAAAATTCAAAAGCGCAAGGGTACGCCGGCATTCAAAGCCGGTGACTTTGAATCGGTGTTCAACACTATAAAAATCAACACTGCCAACGCTGGCAGCGCTCAAGGGTACGCCGGCTGCCTTCATTCTATGCCGGCGGCTTTGAGCCAGTGTAAAATGCAAATCCAAATTTTTCAAAACTTCCAGAGTGGTACAAACCGGCAGCGTACATGGATACACTGGCAACCTTTGATCCTACGCCGGCAGCTTAAACTCTCAAATTGCCGGCTCATGTTCTGAAGAACAAACGCTGGCAAAATTTATTGTAAAAGCCGACGGTGTTCCAAAGCGGTGTTAAGAATTTTAGTTCTAACGCTGCCTCTACGCCGACGGCATTGAATTCTCAGATGTCGGCGTACGATCAAAACATACCTATTCGACAGAACAATTTCCCCTTTTTTTCCCACTTCGAAATTTTCTAACCTATAAGGCTTTCAAATCTTCTTCAACTTCATTTTTAACTTCATATACTCACTCCTATCTACACTACTCAATCCTAGCAACTCAAAACATGAAATCAACACATTTGATCACTTCCAATTCCACTTCCATTCATTCTCAACTTTCTTACACAAACTATCTTCATTTCCTCCCAACCCTTCATATCACTTCCACAATACATGAACAAACTCACACACTCACAAAACACATTCCTAGCTAATCTCAATGCATGAACAAGCAATTTAGATAGCATTTAAACTCACTTCATCCAATATTTCACATAACCACTACAAGAAATGAAAACAAAACAAAAATCATACTTAAATCAACTCACATGTATATGCCTTGTCTTGGAGAGAACTTTGATTTTTAAAGCTTGATATTGTTCTTGACTTGAACTTGGAAATTGAAATGAAAGAGGAAGAGAAAAGAAAGAAAGAAAAAGTAAAATTCGTATAAAGGAGAGGGCTGCTCAAAAAGGAGTCCAATTAAGCAAATTTAAGTCTTAAACCTATCTCTAATTTGACTTTTAAGGCATATGCATCTTTAGTTTGCATTTGGGGTGTATTTGGGTCTCATTTAAGGTTCATTTAGGCATAATCACTAGCTTAACTAATAAGAATTTCTATCAACTAACCTTAAGCAAAACCAAAGTTGATTTTATAAATCTAAACTTAACTTAACACCTTAATGTATAAAAGACACAATTAATAATTATACTACACACACATTAATACATATAAAACAAAAATATTAATTTCACTACATATGCAAAATAACACATTTAGACTATTACCAACACAACTATCCTAAACATCATGCTCATTTAATTCAATACTTAAGATAATAAACAAATACATATAAATTAAAGAGAATTTAAATTTAGATCATTTCACATTCGATAAGGGGCTTTTGATTTCGGCGTAGTACCGGGTATCAAGTCTATACCAAACTCCACTTCCCTTTCTGGTGGTAATCCAGGCAAATCCTCTAGAAAACTTCTGGATACTCACATACAATCGGAACATCTAACAACACTATCTCCTTCTTATCTTCTTTCATCATAGCAGCCAAAACTAATCCTCCCCATAGTTCATAGGTAGGTAGAACTGGAGGTCTTTACACTACCAACTTATAAACAAACTGGTCACCATTGGGTAAACTGAATTCCACTACCAAGTTATGGCAATCAATCACCACATGGTACTTTACCAACTAATCTACACCCAAAATCACATCAAAATCTAACATATCCAGCACTACCAAATCTGTAGGTAGATGCCTATCCTCTATCTCAATATCCACATTCCTATAGATTCTATTTAATACAGACTCACTTCCCAAAGGGGTACTAATAGATACACATCCAGACATAAACTCAGCAGACATACCACAAACAGACATAAAAGATTCAAAAACGCAAGAGAAACCGGCACCAGTATCGAACAACACATATGCACTATGCAGGAGTATAGAAAATATACCCACGATAGTATCCACATTAGTGGTCTCACTACGCTGTAAAGCGTAAACCTTTGCTAGTGTTCGCTGCCCTTGGCCAAAATATACTCTGCCATATTGCCCCCATTTACAATCTACAGCTCTGTGTCCCCTTTGCCTACATTTGAAGTAGAAAACCTGTGGAATGACTTTATTTGTGTAGGTATTACTCTTGTGTCCCAGCTTACCACAAGAAAAGCAAGCATTCTCTACCCATTTGCAATCCTTCACATCATGTGGTCCATGGCATCTTTGCCTACATTTGAAGTAGAAAACCTGTGGAATGACTTTATTTGTGTAGGTATTACTCTTGTGTCCCAGCTTACCACAAGAAAAGCAAGCATTCTCTACCCATTTGCAATCCTTCACATCATGTGGTCCATGGCATCTTGTGCATCTTCTATCTATATTCTGTATTGTTGGCCTAAAATTCTATGTGACAGGCCTTTTGCCTCTATCCTATGTCAGTATACCAGTTACTGGCCTCTTGCCTAAGAATACCTGATTCCTCTGTGGCTTACGACTTCTAATCCTGCTCAAGCCCTGCTCCACTATCATGGCTTTGTTCACTACAGTTGAGTAGTTGCCCAAATCCATTAAATTTACCTGATATTGGATCTTAGGCTCTAGTCCAGTGATGAATCTGCTAACCTTGTCCTCTTCACTCTCTTTCAAAGGATCGAGTAGAAATCTTTTCAGCTTGTGCAATTCTGCCTCATACTTTTCCACTGTCATCTTCTCTTGCTACAGGGTGTAGTACTCTTGAAGCATTCTCTGCTTAACACTGACGGGAAAGAATTCTCTGTAGAAGGCTTACTAAAACATCTGCCATGTAATCATACCAGTCATGTGTCTTTTGGTGCTCAACCACCAGTTATTGGCTCTCCCAGTCAGCAAATAGAAGGCATATTCAACTTTCTTATTCTCTGGAATATCCAGAGCAGCAAACGTTTTCTCAACCTCTTCCATCCACAACTATGCTTCGAGAGGCTTACCTAGTACTGGCTCAAACTTATGCTCCAAGTTCACAAATTTGTTTAGACTAAGCACATTTACATGCCTAGCTCCATTACATCCATTCCCATTCAGTCTTTGAGTCTCTTGTCTCCATGCTTCAGTGTTTTCTTGGACCATCTGCATGTCTCTCCTCATATCTTGCTGCTGCTGACCAACCACTCCTAACAAAGCATTCACAGCCTGCATAAGTTGTACAGCATCAACCGGAACCTGCGGTCCATAAGGTGGAGGTGGTGGCAAGTCCTGATTCTGAGCCTGTTACTCATCCTGCTGTTGCCCCAAATTCTCATTCTCCTTAGGAATCCTTCTCCTTTGAGGCATTCTAACCAAAAAAACACCACAAGATTAGAATAAGGGTATCCAACTCAAGATCAAAACTTAAATCTATGAGATAACATCAAACTTAACTAATCAATGAACTTATTATTCTACCCCCACTCCTCAAATCTCACCATCCTAACGAATCAAAACTTAAATCTATATGATTCAAAACCTATTGCTCTGATACCAATTAAGCTATAACGCCTTAACCTAAAGGCATTACAACACGCCACATATCCTCTCTTATATAGGACACGTAAAGGCTCTAATATCCATAATAATACATTAATCACCTATAAATACACATAGGGTATCTCATAGGATGCAAAACCTATTTAACCTAAAAACATATACTTCATTAAACATAAATTCCTAGTTCAAACATAAAATCCAAGTCGGCATAACACAGCCAACAAAAACAATAGAAACTAAAAACTGTTTACATCAAAATCCTTTCATTGAAATCAACCTAAACATTTAACTATAACTTCAAAGACTTAAACGTTTCTTTCCTTTAGAAATTCTGGTATCTATAGTCTAGCCCTCAGTTGGGTAATCGGGTCCACTATCGACATCCTCGTTATCAAAGAATAACTCATATCCAGAAAGATCATATACTATATCCTCTTCACCTGTACCTGAAATTTAAAAGAATGAGCGGCGACGCCCAGTACTAAAACTCCAATCCAAAAGCAAATGCATATGCACATACGATAGACAGATAATTCATGCAACTTAAGCTAATGTAAACAGTCATATTATTATCTTTCTTAAGCCAACAGAACAACACAATCTAGTATTAGGTATACTCTAATCCTGAACTCGGAGTTACTCAGACCCTTGAAAATCAAACAACTCTTTGAAAATAATAATCATATACATATATGGATGAGTGGGTACTCCCCAAACACCCCGAATCCAAAACACCTAATTCTATCGGAATCATATCAAGGCACGAGTCCACTTGAGACAACCTCACACCAAGCTCATCAGGGTGCTTCACCAGTATCACTGTCTGCCAGGTTTTTACTGGTCGAAGCCAAGCACAACCAAACAAGCAATTATTAAGCCGAATATAATTAGGTTTATTATGAAATTCTGTTCCTATAACCAGTCAATCAATACTAAACTTACAAGCAAAAACGGCAAGCAAGGATTGGTCATACCTTTCTCAATTTTAGAAATGAATTCAAATCCTCAAATCCGATATCAATAACAACAAAGACAACCCGAACTCCATAAACTCCTATGTCAACACCAACAACAATTACACAAACTTCAAATGTCCTGTTACAATATATATATATATATATACATCAACAGATATGAGCACATTATCAATATATCTTAACAGACATAAATTCTCCAAAAACCCTAACCTGAGAAGAAATCTCCGCTATCTGTACCGTCTACTCCGATCAAACTCCACAAATATCCTTAAGAACAACAATAAACCGCACAAAACTTCACAAACACCAAATATTTAACCGAAACCCTAATTTGCATAACATAAAGAGCGTATAAGCATTTTTTAACTCGTATTTTGTTTGAATCCATCATAGAGGAGATAAACTTACTGATTTGAATCACTAAAACCTAACTTGCATTCATCAATCACGGATGTCAACACGTGCTAAGGTTTCTTCACAAGAAACTTCATGCAAAAATCCAACTAAACCCTGAGAAAACTTATACAATTCATATACAACACATAGGAGAAGGTTAAGATCACTTACTTTGGATCAAAAACACCCTCTTGATGGTTCTCCAACCCTAGAACTCCAAGAATGCTCCAAAACTCTCTTTTACGAAGGAAAAAGACAAATAAACGTTTCTTCTGAAAATGTATTTTCGCGTCTCGTATATATAGAAATTACTCATACGCCGGTACCTACACCGGCGGCGTACTTATTATTTTGCCGGCGTACACCCTACGCTAGCAAAAATAACACGAACACTGACAGTGTTCATCGAAGCGTTGAATTCCCAGAATTTCAACCCAACAACATATGCTAGTAAATCTATGATCAACGCCAGGGGCATTCCTATCCGACATTAAAAGAAATCACACTGATCAAAATCAATGCTCGTGTACACCGACGGCGTTCCATCCAGCGTTATTAATGCTACTCTTTCCTTCCTACGTCGTCTCTACGCCAGCGGCATTGATTCTCCAAATGGCTGCGTAGCATCTGTAAAAAATTATAGAAATCCGAACTTCAACATTCATTCCCTAATCAAACTTGAAATTTTTACAATTTACTTGTTTTGACCTTAAGCTCATCCTATATTATCTTATTATTCATAATCATTTATATTTTCATCTTTATTTTTCCGTATATTACAACATTTATAAGTCGTTTGGCGGGTAGCTCATGGGACTAGTAGTATCAGCATAACATTTACTTAAGCTTGGAGTAAAGTAACATGATTTAGTTCATGTTTATGGGTACGGTTGAACTAAATGATATTATGGACTAAGATTAAGTAATGAGTGAGTAATGATTGTCTACCCTAGATGAGACTATTTTTCTTTTCTTGGTTAGATATAGGAGATATGGGTATTCGGGCTACCTATATCAACCCCTTGAGCAATTGCTGTTACTTAGGACTTTCAGGATCTCACAGATTGTTCCGAAGTGTGAGTGCTTTAATGTTGCTTATTACACTTTAATTTAAAGAAAATAACCTATTGTTGTTGCATTGCATTAATTTAAGCTTGTGTACCATCTCATGTGTACTTGTGACTTTCATGTTGGGCTTCGGCTCATTATTGCTGTTGTTGTCTTTTTTTCTAGGAGTTGATGATGATATGATGACGATGTTGATGACGATATGGATATTGGTGGTGTTGATGATGTTATTTGGTTGGGAGTATAGGATGATTCGAGGGTAATTGGTTAATGAGTGAATGAGTTAGGGCCGTGGATGTATTTTATTTTATTTTTATTTTAAGAAATAGATTTATATCTTTTTAAGCCTGTTGTTTTCTTTAAGGGCCTGGTGGAGCCCATATGTTTTGTAATTAAGTTCTTTAAAGCTTTGTTATACCATCAAGGAAGGTATATGAGATACATGATGCTATGGTTTTGTTTTAAAGCTTAAACTACTTAAAAGCAGTAGTATATGATGTTGTTTTTATAAATGTTTATCTACTCATGAGAGTATATCATAAAATGTTTTTGTAAAGTTTTGTTATATCCATGTTATATCCATGTTAAATCCAGTTATTTCTAAAATCTAATTAAATGATTTCAAAGTTTAAAAGTGGATAACAATATTCGGCATAAACAATATTTTTTAAGGAAGCTTGTGCATATAATACTTGGGATATTATACATGGTGTTACAACCCTAGTATCTAAGGGGTTGATAGGTGTCGACCTGGTGTTGTCAACGGTGTAGGCATCAAGGGGAATTTGGTAAAATTTACCATGGAGCTTGATTTTCAAAGAAGCTTTGATGAGCTCATTGCCTTTAGTGCTTCGACCACCCACTGAGACTATTCTCTCATCAGTGACCTCCTCTCTCATTCGAAGCTCAAACTTTTGCTACCAGTGGATGAACTTGCTTCACCCTGCCCAATTGCCTTGGCGATCCTCTCATCTCCTCTTTTGAGTCAAGAAAAGGGCTTGGGATCAGAATTACCTAAACTAGCCATCATCAGAAGCATTACCAGGAACTTGAAATGAAAAACATAGGGCTCACTCCTTTATGATTGAGCCTATTAATGCAGTGAAAGCTAACCAACTACAGAGTCAAGTATTTATAGAAGAGCGGTGAAGGAGCACATAATGATTTGTAGCCCTCATTATATGTTCCCTAGCCTCGATAGCCAGAACATCATGATGATGCCCCAACTTGCCAGGTGTTAGAAGTCATCATGACCTACTTACCCTCCTTTACATCCTTTCAAAATCTTAAACTTCTTCGACAAGCTAAGTCGCCTTTATGAGCGTGGTCCATGTACCTTGGCATGCCCGACGAGTAAATGACTCCTACAAGACCCTGCAACCCAGTACTCCACTAAGGAAACACCACTACCACCAATAGTGAATGTAACCCAAATGGATAGAAATACCCTTAAACCACATCTCGCACACTAACCTCATGGGCAACGACCAAATACTCTCCTTAGCTCTCTACAATGAGAGTAGGTGAGGAGGGAAGGGACACAAGTATTGACTAGTAAATAATAGGCCAAAGCCTATGGAGCCATCATTTCCTCCCATTCAAGCCATAGGCCCATTAGATACATGCCAAAGCTCATGATCCCAACTCAGCTCATCAGGAACTTGTCCCCCATCAGGGCACTAAATCTCCAGTAGTCCAAAGAAATGAACTGCCTGGCGACCTCGATCTCAACCTTCTAAAGAACACTATCCCCCCTCTCAACCTTGGTCCTGGCCACGGGACCTCGAAGGAACATCCCCTACCTGGACATACCTCGCCAAGACTCTGACATGGTGTCAGGTTAGCAATCACCTTAAGAAGATCCAAACAGAAAAGATTTTGTGGTCCCTATTCTAGTATGATTTTGCTTATAAATAACCCTTCTATCCATCAGGTATGGGTAAGTCACTCTTGTAAACCCCTCAATTTCTAGGGTAAAGTTAGAATAAACCCTAAACCTAATCAAACGGGAGTTTCAACAGTCAACTAAGATCAAGATAATTTAGCAGTTTCAATTCGACAATCCCACTCTCAAAACCTGAGAACAATAGAAATAAGTTAATGGTAAATTATAGTTCGAAATATTATAAGATAACTTAAAAAGAATAGATTTGTAAAAATCCGATTCGTTTTGAACCCAAATGGAATCGGCTCCCAAAAAATGTACACCGGTGCCCATAATAGTAAAAATATTCCGATGACACCATAAGACTCGTAATTATACAAGGATTTCAAAAATATCAGTTTCGTAATTTTTCGATAACTAAAAATATCAGATATAGCTCATTTACACATATTTTTATTATACCGGTATTTTAATTGTCTAGTATGTTACTCATTGTATAATTTTTACTAGTCATTACTATTACACTATCTCTACCTTTTTTTTAACAACCTACTTTTTACAATCTACATACCTAATCTTACACTTTTACATTTCCAATACAACTTTTTACTGAAGTTCTCTTACACTTTATCACATTTCTTTATCAAAATTATTCTCTCTCTCTCTCTCTCTCTCTCTCTCTCTCTCTCTCTCTCTCTCTCTCTCTCTTCTTTCCCCTTATGGCCGGTGCTACTCACCCCTTCCTCTCTCAAATTTTATTTTTTTAATTTATTTTATTACATCTAATTTTCACTCAAAAACTTAATAATTACCCCTTCCCTCCTTCACGCTATACCTATAATTCTCAAATCTTAACAAAACTCTACCAAAATCACTCCTTAAATCCTCTCTACCAAAAATCCTCTCTAAAGCAATTCTTTCCAACATTCTTTTCTACACAAAAACCATTAACCACATAATACTACCCACATATCCTTACATCTGTCTTCAACACATACATACTTTTAGGTAAAAACTTTTCTAAATTTATTTTTCCCATGTCATGTAACTTAGCATGACCATGGTGTTGTTTCTTAAAGCTCTTGTGAATTATAAAAGCAAAAATATGTTTATGTTTTGTTCTTGCACATGTCAAGAATTCTGATTATGTTATTTTGTAATTATTATGATATTATGTTGTTGTTATTATTATTATTGTACTACTAATCTAACTTTATATATACATATTATTAAATATATGTATATATATATATATATATTTCTTAGAGCCTAAATGCTTACTAACTATCACTAACATGCTTATTATTATTACTCTTATTATTAATGCTCTTATTATTGCTTTTTCTTTTATTTTTTTCTTTTTCTTTTGGGACTAGTCTATTCTTAGTCCTGAGAAGCCTTGATGAAGTTAAGGCTCTCGATACTTGCTCAGGATACCTTGATGAAGCTAAAGTTCCCACTTGACTATATTATTATGCTTATTTGCTTATTATATTTCTTTCTATCTTATTATGCATTATTCTTACCATTTTTCATTACTACATAATCATATTCATGTATGATTATAATGTTGTTGTTCTAAAAAAAAGTAAAATAGGTTCTTTCTTAAATTAAGAAAAGTAAACTAAATTTCTTATCACTTAACAAATGATTTTTCAATAAAAGATCTAAGCATTGTTTTAATAAATTCTTTTCAAAAGCTTAGACAAGCTAATCATAAATTTTAAAGTATTAGTAATGAAGATTTCTTCAAATAATAAAAAGAACTCATTTCTTTTATATATCGGAATGAAATACTACATAAAAATATAATTTTTAGCATTAAACTTAAGATTTTAACCTAACCATATCTTTTATAAAACTTAAATAGGTTTATCATAGACTTTGAAAATTCACTTACTGAGAAAGCTTCTACAAGACTTAATTTTAATATAGTTATTCTCTTTTTAAAGTTAAAATGAAATTTTAAATAGGTTCATCATAGAATTTGAAAATCACTTACTAAGTAAGCTTCTACAAGACTTAATTTTAATACAATTATTCTCTTTTCAAAGTTAAAATGAATTTTTTGCTAAGTTATAATGATGAAAGCTTTTCTTATAAACTTATCTAAAAGGATTATGCTACCACTTGATAAATATTAAGAATAAAACAAGCTTTTCAATTCAAGGTCAAATCAACTCATTATTTTAGAAACTAACTTAGAGAAATAAAATTTGCCAAGAAAGTGAAATTTTCAAAGAGCAAACTTATTTTCTAAAGAAGTAAGGAATATAAAATGAGAGGAAAACATATATTTAACACACTTCAAATATTGGATAACATCAACAACTTAAGAAAATTTTAAAAATCTTATTTTTCAATCACTAGAAATAAAATTGGTAAATAACTTAAAGGACCAAATTTTTGGAAATTTATTTATCTTTGAAAAGGTTAGAAAATAAAAATATAAAATGACAACACTTACTTATAATAACTCGAAATTTGTAACTTTTTCCAAACCACTTAAAGATAAAATTTTCAAAGTCCAATTTTACAAAACCATGAGACACGTTGTTTTACGAAACATAATTGTTGAGATAACACCAGTGCATAAAATATGAGTCTATTTATGTATCAAAAGGAATTTTCAACCATATACATACGTATATATTTGTTTAAGGATTTTTGGGTAAAGAAAAGTTTGGAAAATCATATTTTAAGGGTTCAGAATTTTGTAACTATTATGTAATGTGGTGTTTTAGAACCCAAATGGTTTTTTATGACAAAAAATAACCTTAGAAATGGATAAATCTTTTCGAGCATGTAGAAAATGACATATAATATGCGAAATTCCGAGTTAAAATGAGCAAGATATGGCTATTTTAAGTTGGAATTTCCTTTTATCCAAATTTTGATGCAAATACTAAAATAGAATTAGAGTGTTCAAGTAGACCTTCCATGAAATACTCATTCTAGGTATTTCTTTCGTTTAGGTAACAAAGCTTGGGAGAATCCGTATTCAAAGGACTATTACGAGTAAAGAATTTTAGCAAGGATAGCCGAGTGAGTTTATCTCCTACCTTTGCGTACTTGTTTGTGCTTGTAGCTAGAGGCATTTGAAGTAGGAAAAAGACGAAAATGGAATATGCATGATAATATTGGTTAAAACTATACTAAGCATATCGAGATATGAATTATTGTTAATTAATTTGTGTTTTATTATTATCATGTTGGAGTATCTGCAAATTCTATGATCGCCTTTAAATTACCTTAATTACATATTACAAGTTATATTAATTGATTCATGCATATCATGTAGTTAGTCTCATGTCATTAGCTACTATGCTCTATGGAACAAAAATATAGTAGTGGGGTTCGTGGGAACCCATAAGTCTGCAAGATGAGCGAATAGGAGCCCGAAAGAACTATTTCAGGATGGGTGATAAACTCAAATTTTATACACTTTTCATCTCATAATTCAGGCTTAATTAGTATTAATTTGCTTCTAATTTACGAGAATTGGTACTTTGAGTTATTAAATTGTTTTATATCACGGAATGAAAGACGTTGATGCTCATTGGCATGGAATCAAGTTCAAAAGCGTGCAAACAAGTTTAGAAGTCAGCAGCACCAACATTAAACACTGCCAGCCTTGCTTAGTTCATAACAAACGCCGGCATTTCTCAAAAGAACGCCGCCGGCGTTTGTGCCAGCCTTCACCATCCCAGAATACAAATTCTTAACGCTGAATTCCTACACCGCCAGCGTTCAAGAATAAACCGCCAGCCTTCATGAATTCCACAAAAGCCGATTCCTTAACACTGCTCTTGAATACTGGCAGTGTTCATTGATACTGTTGCCTAGGCAATTTCAATGTACGCCGGCAAATTATGAGCCAACGCCGCCGGCGTTGATACATCTTCACCACCATCAGATTGCAATTGTTTAACGCTGGATGTCTACACCGCCAGCGTTGGAAAAGAAACTGTCGGCATTTATGCTGGCAGTTGAACACTTCACGAGTTTGTTTTGTGTTTAAAAAAAAAAGAAAGAAAAAGGAGAGAGGGGATCCACGACAGTTCCGAGAGTTCTTTTTTTTTAGAATAGAGAGGAAACAAAGAGTAGTTACATAGATATAACTCTTTAGAGTAGATCTTGCATATATTTGTTCGTGGTTAATTGTAGAAGACTTGAACAGCGCATTTGGGACACTTTGTACGGTTTTGCATTCTAAATTCTTCAATTCGTTCTTAGTTAAGTGGGTGTTATTCTGCATTAGATGATAAATATGTACTCAGCTGTGATAATTATAATGTTATTGGTAATAATTATTATGTTGTGCTAAATCTTGTATGGTGAGAACGTGATTAAATCCAGATTTGCTTAAATGATTGTTGAATTAATGATATTTGGTTGTTAGATTCATGTAAAAATTCTTGTTTGATTCCTGAAATGAACCTTGCATTCGGGAGGATCTTGGTAAATGAGAAATTAGTTCAATCGAGAGAAACATCTGATTTTGTTGGAATTAATAATTTAGTTTTAATATCGAAATGCGAAAGCTGAGATATTATTTCTATCTAGAAGCTTTCATTGTAACTAATGCAATGTTTTAAGTTGAATTTGAACTAAGGAATTAGGGAAAATTTATTTTAAGTCATTAGGCAATTAGAGAATTGGGAGATTCATGATTGTTAAAGTCAAGTCCTTGGATAATCTAAGTAGCGGAAGCAACTAGATTGTTCTAAGGTCTATAGAGATTTTTAAGACTTTGGAAAAAGTTTTAAATCATGTTAGTTTCACTTGAATTTTAATGAATCTAATTATTATAATAACATTAGTTCAATTTGATTGGCAAATATGGGATTTTATCTTAGTTCTCACTATTGGATCATATAAATTTCTATCAGAAAAACTTAGTTGAGTCTATTAACTTAAATTAGAAAGTAGATAATTAGTGTAACTTAACAATTACTCTGAATTACATTGCCTAAATATAAACTGGAATCAGTAATAATTGGTATTTAAGCTTTCCTCGTGGGAACGATACTCACTCAACACTTTACTACTTGATTCGATCTAGTACACTTGCTAGGAAATTCGCTTGTGAATTTCAAAAACATTTTTTAGTGGATCAATGGGCAAGTAGGAGCTCGAAATAAACTACATCGTCGAATTTCAAAGATGGATTTTAAAGAGCTCGAAACACCCAACCCTGAATGGAGGGGTAAATCCATTCACATATATGATTTCCAATAGATGATATGTATTGCTTGTTTATTTGCTTGATGCATTTCATATGCTTGTTAATAACTTGTTTGAATGTATTGATACATTTACGTTAATCCTGGAATATTCTCACTAAGCTAGTTGAGCTTACATCTCAATAGGCTTTTGTTAACACACATGACCGATATCTCTTTTGCCAAGGACTTCATATACCCAAGTGGAATTATGTTTTGGAAAGCTTTTGGGAGAAATTCTTTTTGAAAATCTTAGTATAGATTTCCTTTAAATTTTTTTGGTTCTAGTTCTATTTTCTTATGTGAAAGACTAAGTTGATATTTTATTTTTTGGAGATTTATCGGGAGAATGCCCCTAAGATGATGTAAGGACCTTATTCCTATAATGTTGAAAGTAGATATTTTTCTATATTTCTTGTATGCTATATTTACTACCTTGAACTATACATCCCACTTGAGTCTCCTATTGTTGTGATAGACGCTTTATATATGGTGTTGAAGCTTTTGCATGACTTCGAAAAGTCATTCTTAAGTTTTAATACTGTATGTAGCGGACAGCTATGTCTAGGGTACTCTTTGGGGCGTGACAACTCTTATCTGATCAATTACTCTATACATTTTAGGTGATCCGCCATCTAACTTAAACATCGGAGTGACCATGTTGGACACTACTCCGGTGCACTACTAACCGCGTTCTATCTCGAGAGACTCGAAACTTTACCGACAAGATTTGTACCCTCAACACACCTTATATAAATTTTTGGATCAAATTCAAATAAAGATAAAATTTTTAGCGAATTAACTAGACAATGAAACTTTTCCATGTTTTAAATAGACATTCCATGTAGTGGTGCAAGCATAGCATGATTTTAAAACTCTAGTGTGATGTTAATCTTTAAGGCCTAATTTTCATCCTCAAATAAAGTATTGTCATTATTTATTTGCATCATTTTAAATAATAGAATAAATATAAAAAATGGTATCTAAACTTTTTCAAAATGTTCAATCAGGTATTTAAAGTTTTGCTTTGAATAATTTGATACCTTTACTTTTGTAAAAAGTTCAACTAAGTACTTCAAGTTTGTTTTTGACAATTTTGGTACTTAACTAAATTTTTTGCAGACTTTTTTCATACCTGATTATGAAAAAAATCCACCAAAACTTTGTTTAAGTGTCAAATTGTTCAAAATGAAAGTTCAGGTATCTGATTGAATATTTTATGAAAGTTCGGATATCATTTTTGTTATTAAACCTATCATCTATTTATAGCATTTTACATAACATTTCTATTTTATTTTCAGTTTTTTACCTTTAAAATGTCTTTTTTTCCCTAAGTTTAAATTTCGTCTTAGACAACCATTCTCTGGAATAGACAAAAATTTGTCTTAGAAATATCTCTTTCCACATCAAGAACCTGGATTATTCGATGATTGCTCTTGAGGACCATCAAACCAAGTGCTTATCTATCTAGCTCCCGGATACTAAGATCTTATTTTTGGTTTTTAGGTACTATATTAACTTCCTAAAAACTTTTCTTTATTCTTTAATATGTCTAAAATCCGTATCGCATCAATTTAATTTTTTTTCCGTTTATAATTTTTAAAACATAAATATACGACACTGTATATGTTTTTAGAATTGTATGAAGGATCAAGAGACAAGGATGTTGTCTAAAATAAAGAAATTAAAAAAAAAAAAAAAAAGGAAAAGGGATTCTTAACGAATCGACACATAGACATCGGCACGGTTCGGGTCGGTTCCGGACCCGAACCGGAACCGCCGGTTCACGGTTCCACATTTCGTGGAACCGGAACCGGAACCGCCAGAGCCGGGGCGGTTCACGGTTCCACGGAACCGCCGGTTTTGACGGTTCCGGTTCCGGTTCCACGTGAACCGTGAACCGTGTTTGTTGTTAGTCTTCTTCTTCTTCTTTCTTCTTTTTTTTTTTTTTTATTTAAACAAACCGACCCCCTACACCCCCCAACCCCTCCTCTTCCTTCTCTCCCCCATACCAAAATCATTATGTGTTCATGTATGTGCATTTTTTTCTTTTTTTTTTTTTTTTTTTTTTTACGGTTCGGAACCGGTGGAACCGCCGGTTCCGAGTGACGAACCGCGAAGACCCGCCGGTTCCGGCGGGTCCTTTGGCGGTTCCTAACCGTCCCCGACGGGGCGGTTCCCGGGTACGGAACCGCCGGGGACGGTTCGGGGCGGTTCGCGGTTCAGAACCGCCCCGTGATGATGTCTATCCGAGAACACGTCAAATGTAACGAACGTCGTATATAGGATCCGTCGATGCTGTGTCGTCGACACAGCATCGACGGATCCTATATACGACGTTCGTTACATTTGACGTGTTCTCGGATAATGTTGAGTTACAAGACAATAAGTCCCGCACGTGTAAAGACTCCGTAGATGAAGTCAAGCAATACGATAAATTATTGACAATAACAGCATCAACCGGTTGATATTACTCTTCAGCTGCCTTCATTTGTTACCAGAGCAAGAATATATTTCCTTGAAATTGTTTTTCGGCCGATTTCCTTCAAATTGTTTATGTAAATAAAATTCATAAAATTTATATTTTTCAATTAATAAAACATATCATTTTCTGCAGTAATAGACGAATTAGATCCGACAGTTAACTTAAAAAATTTCTGCTAAAGCGATAACAGAAATACATCATAGATATTAGAATAATTATCAAATTTTATAAGTAAACTTTATTTTTTTTTGTAATTAATTAACTGAATTTTGTTAAAATTTTATAATTTGTTGCCTAATTTGTATTTGTTATTGCAATTAATTATCTCGTATAGGTACTATAAATAAACTCAAAAAATTTGTATGTAATAAATCATCATTATTAAACTTATTTTACCAATTTTAGGTATCAAATATAATATTTACCCCAAATATTATGGCTGAAAAACAAAAGTGCTTTTTAAAAAAATCTTCAAATATTCAACAGGCATGATGTATTTGAAATAAGTAACTTACTTTTTTTTATTATTATTATTTTTTATTTATTTTGCGAGGATTCATGAACAAAACTTGGAACAAATTAAATTTTCTTAGCATTTCTAAACTAATGTTTTTCTTATTTTCTCGTTAAACTTATTTAATAAAATCTCAAATTTACTTCAATTTCACTTTCGTTTCTCTTCAACATTCAAATAAAAAATGAAAATTCATTATGTCCTTGCCAAACACAATTGATACAGGGCAACATTACGCATGGATTGATCGATTATCGTCGTTGTTTTTGCAAGACTTTTCAACATAAGAAGCACGTTTGTTGGCTTCTGCTTTCCTTTTCCCTCCAGTCTCCAAGAACCGGCAACCACACTAAAAGCAATAATTGGATAAGCGATACCATTTTAATCATCTAACCCCTTATTTTGCAATAACAGCATCAGCCGGTTGATATTACTCTTGAGCTTCCTTCATTTATTTATCAGAGCAAAAAGTTATTTCCTCTAAATTGTTTTTCGGCCAATTTCCTTCAAATTGTTTGTGTAAATAAAATTCATAAATTTTGTATTTTTTTAATTAATAAAACATATCATTTTTTGCAGTAATAGACCAATTAGATCCGACAGTTAACGTAAAAAATTTCTACTAAAGTGATAAAAGAAATACATCATAAATATTAGCGCAATTATCAAATTTATAACTAAACTTTACTTATGTTTAGAATTAATAGTCTAAAGTTTAAAAGTATTAATTTGACATCTAAAGTTTATCTATTTTTGTGATTAACCAAGTAATTAATTACATATTTTGATAAAGTTAAGGTATTGATTATAAAATGCCCTAAATATTATGGCAAAAAAATCATAAATACATCTTTAAAAAATCTTCCAATATTCCACAAGCCCGATGTATTTGAAATAAGTAACTTGTTATATTTTTCATTTTGCAAGGATTCATGAACAAAACTTGGAATAAATTAAATTTTCTTAGCATTTCTAAGTTAATGTTTTTCTTATTTTCTCATACAAGTTATTTAATAAAATCTCAAATTTACTTCAATTTCACTTCCATTTTTCCTCTACATCCAAATGTAAAATGAAAATCCACCACATCTTCTTCCATTTTTTATACAGGCCACATTATTTTGGATGGAGTCATTATCGTTGTTGTCTTTGAATGATTTTTCTACATAAGAAACGTGTTTGTGGATTTTAATAGATTTATTTCCACAATGAAATAAGCGTTGTTGTCTTTTTTTGTTAGAAGATTTCATTGTTGTCTTTGAATGACTTTTCTACATAAGAAGCATGCTTGCTGGTTTTTAATAGGTTTATTTCCACGATGAAATAAGCGTTGTTGTCTTTTTTTGTTAGAAGTTTTCGTTGTTGTTTTTGAATGACTTTTCTACAAAAGAAGCATGCTTGTGGACTTTTAATAAATTTATTTCCATAATGAAATAAGTGAACCGATAATAATTTTTGTGTGATTTTAGCTAATGAGGCTTAAAGTACAATCACTAGTAGAAAATGTACTTAGATGGGGAAATTTTGATGTGAAGATCGCCTCTCCATGCCAGATTAAATATTAATTAATGAGAGATAGACATGTCGATCATGGCTCGATAGTAAATAGTGAGCGAGTTTCGCCTCACCATCCAACTCAGTGGTGAAACTTGCCTTTATTGGTCGCTGCCAAGTTGGATGATGAGGCAAAATTCGCCTCACTGTCCATGCAAGGGGTGAATTTTGCCTTAGAATTTGCTTTATATGAAGAGCTCATCCCCTCAGTCTCGCACACATCCCCCTTTTCTCACATCTCACATACAATGCTTTTCTTCCTAGAGGTAAGTACTCCTGTTAATATATTTTAATTTTTTTATAGCTTATGGTAATATATATTTTAAAATAATATTAATTTGTTAATTTTTTTTTTTTACAGATATCTGATAAATTGTTTAGCTCAACCCGAGTATTTAGAGAATTGCAATCACTGAAAGGTTAACTCACAATTTTTAATAATGTAGATACGGTTTTTTAAATACCAATATTTATATATTTATTAACTAATGTATATTTAATTTATAGTTATGTATTTCTTGTTAATATTTGGAAAAATTATATATATTTAAGATTTAGCAAGTATATATTATTATTTAATACATGCTTATTGTGTTTAACTGCATGACATGCAGATATCTTAATAATATGTTAATTTAGAAGATAGATTTCCGATATTAAATGCTTTTTAATCAAGTAGATATGATTATTTAGATGCTAGTATTTATATATTTATTAATTAATGTATATTTAATTTATAGTTATATATTTCTTGTTAGTATTTGGAAAAATTATATATATTGAAGATTTAGCAATTATATATTATTATTTAATCATGCTTATTGTGTTTAACTGCATGACATGCAGATAGCTTAATAATATGTTAATTTAGAAGATAGAGTTTCAATATTAAATGCTTTTTAATAATGTAGATATGATTATTTAGATGCCAGTATTTATATATTTATAAATTGATGTATATTTAATTTATAGTTATGTATTTCTTGTTAGTATTTGGAAAAATTACATATATTTAGGATTTAGCAATTATATTATTATTTAATACATACTTATTGTGTTTAACTGCATGACATGCAGATAGCTTAATAATATGTTAATTTAGAAGATAGAGTTTCAATATTAAATGCTTTTTAATAATGTAGATATGATTATTTAGATGCCAGTATTTATATATTTATAAATTAATGTATATTTAATTTATAGTTATGTATTTCTTGTTAGTATTTGAAAAAATTACATATATTTAGGATTTAGCAATTATATATTATTATTTAATACATACTTATTGTGTTTAACTGCATGAAATGCAGATAGCTTAATAATATGTTAAGTTAGAAGATAGTGCTCCGATATTAGATTCATGACATGTAGAATAAATACAATTATTTAAATACCATTATTTATATATTTAATTTATAGTTATATATTTCTTGTTAATAATTCAAAAAATTATATACGTTTAGGATTTAGCAATTATGTGTTATTATTTAATACATGTTTACTATGATTAACCGCATGACACATAGAGAGTTTAATAATATTTAGTTTAGAAGATAGTTTATTTATATTAAATGATGAGATAGTTATACGAAAATATTTTATATGAATAAGATGGGGTAATTAATTAAATGCCAATTTAGGATGTTCGCACGAACTTAGCATACGACTAGTGATTTGACAACTATGCAATATAGAAATGGGGTTAGAGAACTTTTACAAGCTGTTGTAAACCATGAGAGAGCATATGGATTGATTAGATGACTTTGTAGAGATTGTGTCAATAGTTCATGGTGGTCTATTCAGATTACAAAGTATCACCTCCTTAAAAGGAGAATGTCTTGGACTTACTCGCCTTGGATTTTCTATGGTGAGGATGTAGATGAAGATGAGGTAAATGATGATGTCGTATGGATGAAGGGAGTATTCCACCTGAATACACACACTTAGAGAATGAAGCAGATCAAGAACTTTTGGAAGACCTTGCCACCAACATGAGTGATCTCGAGGGGGATGATGATGATAGCAGAGATGAAAGCAGTGCATTTGATGGGAGTAGTGGACCAAAATATTTGAAAAAGCAGAGAGTCTGATGTATCCGAGTTGTATAAAGTTCTCTTTATTATTAGCAGTACTTCAAATGATAAATTTAAATGTTGATGGTAAACAATCAGTGAAATCATTCAACAATTGACTTGTTTTGATAAAAAGTTTGTTACTGGCTGACAATTTATTGCCGTCATCATACTACGAAGCATGAAAGTTACTAAAGTAGTTGGGCATGGATGCAAACACGATCTGCGTGCAAAAATGACTATTTGCTATTCTAGAAAGAATTCCAAAATCTTGAGAACTGCTCAGTGTGTGGTAAAGGAAGGTGGAAGCTTCATTCAAAGAAATAGAAAACAATACTGGTTAAGGTTTTGTGGCATTTTCCATTAATTTCATGATTACAACGGCTATTCATGTGCTGAAAGATGGCTCCAAAGATGAGACAACACAAAGAAAATTACTTATCAGTGAACTGTGGGTTGAGGCATCCTATGGATTCCGAACAATGGAAGGGATTGGATGACAAATACCCTTGGTTTGCGTTGGACCCTTGAAGTGTGCAATTAGGACTTGCCACTGATGGGTTTAATACCTATGCAAACATGAGCACAACATACAGTGTGTGGCCACTTATTATGTTTGTATATAATATTCCACCATGGAGATGCATAGAGGAGCCATATATGATGATGTCTCTTTAAATACTAAGGCTGAAATTTCTAAGTAAAGACATTGATATGTACTTACAAACCCTTATAGAAGAGTTAGAAGAACTATGGGCAAGTGGTGTGAAAACATTAGATGTGATGGAAGGGTGGACATTTCGAATGCATGCTGCTTGTTGTGGACTATCAATGATTTCTTGTCATACGGTGAGATATCAGGCTGGACAAGCAAAGGTTATAAGGCATCTCCTATATGTAACATCGACTGCATAAGTGAACATTTAAATAGTAAGTTTCACTACATGGATCATAGACAGTTCTTGCCTCCAAGGCATAGAGCCACGTGATGGTGCAAATTTTGACGGCACAATGGAAACGAGAGCCCAGCCAAGGGATTTTGTTGGGGCAGACATTATGGATTAATTGAGTAGGTATAAGCATATCATATTAGGAAAAATATAAGAGCAACTCTATCATCGAAGGAACGACAATGAGACAAACTAGTATAAGAAGAGTCTACTCTTCCTGTTGCCAAGTTAGAATGAATTGCACATACGACACAACCTTGATGTGATGCATATTGAAAGAATATACGTGATAACTTGGTTGGGACTATTTTCAATCATAAGGGCAAGTCAAAAGACATAGATAAGGTTAGACTCACCCTCCAAGAAATGGTTATTCGTTCGTAGCTACATTTGCAAGAACGTGGTGGACGCATGTTCAAGCTACTGGTTGCATGTACAATATTCAGCAAATGAGAGAGGTCTATAACTCAATTAGGGATGATAAGATGCCAAATGGATGTTCTTTCAATATATCATCTCGCTTAGGTGCCGATAAAGTAAGTTTGAGGGGTTTAAAGAGTCACGATTGTCATGTTCTGTTGCAATGGATCTTCATAGTAGTCATTCATAGGTTTCTTGATAAACGAATTAACAACGTGTGATGTCTCTCACCTTTTTGAGGGAATTGACAACCAAAGAACTTCGTGTTAATTTATTGGAGTCTTTGGAAATAACCATAATCTTTACTCTTTGCAAGTTGGAGAAGATATTTCTTCCTGCTTTTTTTGACATCATGATCCATTTAGTCATGCATCTTCCAAAGGAAGCATGCATGTATGTCTCTATTCAGTATTGTTGGATGTATCTTGTTGAAAGATACATGGGAATTCTCAGGGGAGATTTATGTAATAGGCAAGATCTGAAGGTTCCCTTACCGAGTCATATGTTGTGAGAGAGAGTATTCAATTTTGCTCAATTTATTTTAAGAACATGGACTCAAGAATAAATAGGCCCCATCGACTGTGGGACGAACTACTAGAGGAAGCTTCATCCTCATCGTTTTGAGTCTTAACATAGACCATACATCTAATAGGTGCATGCACTATATCATGCATAGATGTCGAACTAAACAAAATGCAATGGACAATGTTAAATAATTGCAAGGAGGTGCAACCGTTTATAAGGTACATGGTGTCATTTGCCTTCATTTATGACATGATAACACTATAATTTCACAATTTCCTAATGTGGACCTTTAGTGAAATTACTTCCAAGGAGTTCAAACAAGAGCTAACTGTGCGAGGAGCATGCAATGTAAGAGGAATACATGTAAACATTTTGCAGAGTGGTTTAAAAATAAGGTTGCGACTCACCTATAACTTTTGAAATAGACATTCTTCAATATCTCTAAAGGTTAACTTCATCATTCTCATCCTTTGTAGATTATGGAACATAGGTCTATCTATAGGCAACAGGTGTTAAATGATCAAGAAGCCTTAGGATGGGGCCAAGATATTCATCGATATAGCTACAATGCTGGATGTAATGTAGAACCACAAGAGGTAAGATTAAGATCATAGAATAATGATGTATATGTCATTGGTGCAAATGGCGAACATCAAATAACCTCTTACGGTATTCTCACCGAAGATATTCAATTAAATTATGTAGGGTCCAAAAGAGTATTTTTATTCAAGTGCAGGTGGTTTGACACAGATCGAGACAAACCAGAAAGTATCGATGGAGACCTCATCTCAATCAACACAGTAAGGACATGGTACGATAATAATCCATACATTCTTGCTGACCAGGTGAACTAGGTATTTTACCTGAAGGACCTAAGTAAGCAATCTAGCGATTGGAAGATTTTACAAAAAGTAGTGGATTGTCATATATTTACACATGGTCTCTTCCCATAGGAATCCATAGAAGATGGTGAATCAAATGAGCCACCTCCAACTGAGGAGCCAATGTAGCAGATAGTTGAAAAGCCATGAACGATTCCAATAGATTGCATATTTGTTGACCTGGGAAACCTTGCACACCTACTCGACCCATGTGATGATTCTAGTGGCATAGGGGATAATGATTCTGATGAATAGATTTTATGTCTATTTTCGTTTTTTTTTTCTTTATTAGATAGGTTTGTTTGTAATGACTCAAAGTAATGAATCATTAACAATGGTTATTTTTAAAATGTGCAAGATGAGTTGTAATCCTAGGTTTGCCATAGTATAAGTTAAAAATTTAAATCAAAATTTATCTCTTGAAAATATGCATTTTGGTAATATGTAAATTAATAATTTCTAATAATTTAATATTTTCTTACATGCATTAAAAAGGTGGTGATCTTCCATGATTAAATCTTTTAAAGGACCAAACAATTTAATGCATGTCGATACAATAACTTTTAAAGCATGGACTACTGTCATATTCTCTTATATAGAGTTTCATTCATTAAATACTAAAATGACAACTCTCAATAAATAATACTTATTTTTTTTACGAAAAATTCAGATAAAAAGTGATTTGAAAGTTTACCACCAACTAGATGTCGTTGTTTTTAGAAAGTAAACACGATATTTTCAAAACATCTACTTTTCTAAAAACAATCTATTTTGCTCGCATAAAAACTGTTTCTTCTAAATCTTTGTGTTCTTGGTTTAAAAAAGGCAAGATAGGGCTTACGAGCTTTACCAGCTGTTTTTTGGAAAGAAGAATTGAAGTAATCTTCAAAAGCACGATAGCAACTTCGTCTTACCTTATTTTCAAGAAGTTACAGAAAGTATCTTCATTTTATCTTGTTTTCGAAAGTTGCAAAAAGTTCCTTTGTCAAATACACTAATGCATGTGCACATATCACCATCCACGAGTGAAATATCATTTTCAATAGATATCATATTCTAGAAAACTGAAAGAAGAAACTTGGTTGACTAATTAATGTCAAAAACAGATAAAAACCTATTTTGTAAAGTTATTTAAGCTTAAAATGAATAATTTTTGCCATATGTGTTTAAAATTTATCTAGGCCTTGTTTTTGTAAAAAGTGTCAAAACATGTTTTCGAAGCTCGTCAAGGCTTAGAGTTTTGATAAATTTGGTATACGTGTTTAAATAAAAGTTTTTTGAGCTTTATTTGAACAAAGAATAATAAAATATGTAATAAAATAGAGTAGATTAACCTCTGTGTTCGTATGATGTTCTAGAGGTAGGTTTTAGGCATTAGGTCTCCTATTAGATCAATGTGTTGTTAGAAGTTGTGGTGAAGGGCTGTTTTGAGCGTGCTTTGGTGATAAGATCTGATCTAACAAGTTCATGATGAGATAGAGTTGTTTTAGAGTTTGATCTGATTGATGATGCTGTCAAGGCTTAGTTTTACCTTGGATGTTGTTCTGTTGTTGTTGTTGTTGCGGCCTAAGTTTTCCCTTGAGGTGTTTTAGTGGGGAGTTTTAGTGAAGCATCGAGGGATAAAGTTTTTGATAAATAGTAACTGTCATGCCTAAAAATGTTTTAAGTGTCGGATGCACAGTGATCATTGCAGCCTACTGTCGAGCCCTCAGCATACCCCACGACAGATATTGAGACTTGTTGAGGCCAAAAATAATACAAAGTGTTAAAGCACAACTTTGGTTGAGGCCTAAGGTCAAGCCATCGACATGCCCTTGACACAAATTGTGAATGTTTTAACAGCACTTAACTCTTAAATTGTTGAGATGCGACATGTTCTCTTGTACATATGTACCCCATAACCTTTCCTAAGTGACCCTCGACCCTCATTCTGCTTAGACTCGAGCTTAGTTTTGTGTAACAAGGTGACCTTCAGGCTGTTTTAAGAGGAAGCAGGTTGATTAACCAGTTGTTCAAAAGTAAAGGTGTCGATTTTTGCACTAAGACTCTGGCTGTTCACGTCCCTACCTTTTCTTTCAATACAATTAGTTCAAGGACTTAGAAAGGGTAGCATAGGTGAAGGGTAAGAAAGAAGCCTTTAGAACCTTTTGTTCGTGGCAATGCTCAGCTTCCTGGCTCAGGTGTTGATACAGATTCTTCTTATGATGATGCACCCCTTGCTCCACCTTCTGGTTCTTCTTCTCCCAATAACTCCATTTCCTTTTTGTAGCAACTTTGAGAGCATGTGGACTCCAGATTTAACACTATTGAGCACCAAATTTCTGATCTTCGCTCAAGTTTTGAGACTTTCAGTTCTGATATGAGAGGCTTCATGGATCACTTTTATTCTATTCATCCTCATCCACCTTCTCTTTCCTGATCTTTCTTTCAACTTATTTTTGCTTTATATATAAATCTCTATATTTGGACCTCTATGTGACTTTTTGTGCTGCTCAAATCCATTTACGATATCTTACAAATTACTATCTAAGTCCTTCAGGAGTCCTAGCTCTTTCTTCTTATTCCTTTTTGTCACGCCCCATAGAGGTATCCTAGATGTAACAGTCCGCTACATGCCATATAAGACTCTCAAATTACTATCTAAGTCCTTCAGGAGTCTTGTATAGATGTAAGGCGTCTCTTTACGACAATAAAATACTCTATTCAATGGAGTTAAGAAGTTTAATTCAGCATTCAATAACATTAGATAATAAATCAATACGCATAAATAGTAAATTACAAGGTCCAAGGGGTATTCCCCTGCAAAAGAATATTTAATAGTCTATTACAATCATCCAGAGTTTTTTGGTTTCCTGTGGAAGTCTAAACAAATTGAATACAACTTCTATAGGGAACGCCTAGCTCCTATACCTAAGCTATAGCCTGTCTTGGTCTAAGCCAAATAAACTCATGCTGCAACAAATAAAAACTATAGGGGCGTAAGCTATACTAGCTTAGTGAGTGAAAACTTCCATATCACAATTATAACACATCATTCAATCAAGTGATTGATCAGACAAATGATATGCACCAAACACGTGAATTCAACAAACATATGACCAACTGAAAATCATATGTGGATGGACTTGTGCTCTCCATCCCGGGTTAGCAGATTAACGAATCCTGCGGTACGATGCCGTTTAGGCTCACGGTTAACCAACTCATATATTCATTTTATGGATCATGATTAACCAACTTATATTCGTTTTATAGATCACGAAAAACCAACAAATGCTAATGCTCCATCCCCATCGTGTTATGAATGCGTTCAATTTCATTTTCCATTCCGAATAATCAATTATACCAATTCTTATAGGTGATCAATCAATATTCGCAGACAATCAATCTAGCTCATCTATACAAGCAATGATTTATCATCCAGCTTCGATATTCTTTAAATTCAACCTCACATAACATCAACAGACATATATAATTCCCATTCAACCCCATCATGCCTATTCATTTTTTCTTTGCTAAATAACTAGTGCAACTATCATTACAATTACAAGCAATAATTGAAATTGGAAGTGATACTCACTCAGCCATGGTATGCCGGTCTTTTAATAGTAGTAATCGGGTGGTAAAGACTCGTCGGTTTCGGGATCACGTACCAAGAAAGAATACCCTAATAAGTACTTCATCATTTAACTAATCCAAACTATGCATTAAAACTAGTCAAAATCGTAATTCTCGCTATTTGCGGAAGTTCCAACTTAAAACGACCATAACTTGGTCATTTTAACTAGGAATTTTGCAAATTTTATATCGATTTCTATCTATTTCGAGAGATCTATCTAATTATAATATTATTTCCAAGTTTTGAAAACATTTAAGTCACGGAACAGAGGGATCAGATCTGATCAGTAACCTTTCCCATTTCCGAAAAAAGAATTTTGTATTTGTTTGAAATGTATCTAGTTGATAATTCAAGTATGTATGAAGTACGAATGATTTCCTATCATGAATGACATGTGATGAGTTCAATGTGTGCATGATCTTGATGATTTTTGGTAAAAGAAACTTTCAAAACTCCTTAATTTTGCAAGATTCCAACAATAACTACTTCTTCAAAATCCAATTTTCTAATTGACATCACCTAGTGTTTTGGATTTCATTCTTAGGAATTTTTAGTTATCTTAATTAAAAATGAGTCTTCATCACATATACTACCAAAGACCTTCATTTCTACATAATAATTTACATTTTTCACTTTGCAAATATGTTTTCAAATAGGTTTTACGCAAAAATCTGAATTTTAGAAAATCCACTTTTTTAATGATTCCTTTGGGAAAACTAGTGTAATGCATTAAAATTTAAGACTTTACTATATTTACTACCTAAGGACTTCATTTAATACATAAAAAATTCATTTTGAGCTTGAACAATAGGTGTTTACATAGGCATCATCCAAAGTTACGAATTTTACAAGTTGACTACAAACTCAAAACTTTCCATCTTCAATCTGCTTCTTGTTTTACACATTAATCTCATCCAAACTCATTTCAACTTATAAAAATCACTACTTAATGATATCTATTACTTATACCCTTCATTTTTCACATAAAATATGAGTTTCAAAGTTGATACAAGGGATTTTAAAATAGGGCTTTGAAGTCATACGAATTTTCTTTTGAATATTTCTAACAAAAACCTTTCTTTTTAAGTTCCTTGTCTTATCTACATAAAGATCTACCAACTATCATATTTATATGCACAAGACTAAATCTTTACGAGCATTAATGCATGAAAAGGAGTTTAAGAGTATGAACATATATTTTTCATGCAAGATCTCTACTTTTATATGCATGAACATGATAATATCTCAACAAAAGCTCATCAAACACAAGATCCACTCTTGTGATGGCTTGATATTCATGTATTAGCATTTTCTCATCCCGAGTACTTGGGATTTAAGATGAAAATACACATGAATGATCTTGTCATTATAAGATTAAGTAGTAAGAAGCTTAAGAATCATCACCTAAAGAAGGATTTGGTGAAGAAGTGAAGAAGAAATGAACTTGATGTGTGTGTGTGAGGGTAGTGTGGCCACAACAAGAGAGGAAGAAGAAGAGAGGATTTTACTTTGTGTAAAAATTTTGAAAGAGTAGAAATGAGGAGAGAGAGTGTAAATGAGTATATATATTAAGTAAATTAGGGTTTGTTGTATTATAAAAAGAAGAAAATAAAACAAATTGAGGGTAAATTAAGGGGGGGTGCGCTGGCCATCTTTGAGAGAGAGAGAGAGAGTGATTTAATTTTATTTGAAATTATAATTTATGTAATAAAATGTATTAAATATAATGGAGTGTTTGTAAGGATGTAAGACTAGGGTATGGGTAGTGTGTGTTGTAGATTATACTTGTGAATAGTGATTAATAGTAGACAAGACATCTACTTTATCGGTAGTAAAGAAAATATGGAAAAAAAGGCTATAACTGTAATTTTTATAATCCGAAAAATTATAAAACTTATATTTTTGAAATCCTTATAAAATTTCAGTTCTAAAGAGTATTCCGTAATATTTTTTGAGTTTCTAGTCCCGGCTCTCGCTTTTCCTTAATGGGGCTCGGGAAGGCCCGGAATAGAAAATTTTTTGAAATTAAAACTTTCTATGGTTTGAAATATACTTTAAAACAATATTTCACATTAAATTATTTTATAAAAGTTCTTTTGATATGAAACCAAAGGAAAACCGGATCTAGGGTTACTAAGTTTCTCTCACAATGCTTAAACTAATCCGGTTTAGGGTTTCGCTTTCCGGTTTTCAAAGTTTATTTGATTACTAGGAAAACTGGGGTTTACACTTTTGCCATAGATCTTTGTAATGATTTCAAAGGAGGAGAAATGATGTATATTAGATAATTAAGAGGGAGAAAAATTGTATGCTTAAAGGATTGTTCTTAAATTCTATAATCTACTGTTGTTATTGCAAAAATATAGGGGAATTTTCATGGAGGTGGAGAAAATAACAAATTGCATTTACATAACTGTTTGCCCTCATCAAAATGGGGGAGATTGTTACAATGAATTATTTTAAATGTGATTTTGATGAAAGCAAAAGTTATGATAAGATATTTGATAATATTACAAAGAAATATGAATAAAGAAATCTGCCTTGTATGTGTATGTGCATGCTGTGTTTATGCTTGCAGGCATTGTACCAAGGAGCCAGTCTAGTGTACTCAATAATAGAGGCAATCGAGTCCAAGATTTAAGGCACGATAAAGGCACAAAGAAGAAAAACTTAAGGTGCAACATTTGAGAACCTGGGACTAGCAAGCTAGTGCCTAATTAATTCAACCATTGCACTCATTAATTATTGCCATTTGACAGACATTATCTCCAATGGGCATTTAAGTTTTTGAAGAATATGGGCCTATTTTGATGGTCGAGTATCGGATCTATATTGGTTTGATATCAATTTAGTTTGGTCAGTTTATGAGTAAATTATTGGTTTTTTATCGATATCATATCTGTATCGATTTAGTATTGGTTCGGTATCTGTTTAGCACCATGATGCCAAAACGATGAACTAAATAGGCCAAAATACTCTTTGCTTTAGAGATTCAAATAATTAATTTGATAACTTTTGAGAGCCTTTATTTTAAACAAACAAATGAAGTTTTCTTACTTAAATTATGTTGATTACTTGTAAATTCTAAGTAAGAGCGAGAAAATCATTCTAGTACTCTATTCTTATACTTATAAATTTATCAAAGAGCATCTAGAGAGTGAAGAAAATATTTTATTTCCTAAAGTGTTGTGACTTGTGTATTACTAGCGTGTTTTTTGTGGTGATCAATAAAGTGATTGTGAAATCATCGACTAGAGGTATTTATAGATCGTGAAGAGTACAAAGTGGGTCAAACTTCATGTTAAATCTCAGCTAAATTTTTTTATCCCTATCTCTTTTATTTTTCATATCATAATTTGTTTTGTTATATCCGCTGTTATTAAAGGTTAATCCAATCCATTACATGAAAAATAATCGTTTGTGCTTTTTAAGTCAAATATTCAATTCACCTCTCCTTTTAGTATTTGACTTTTCAGTTATAAGGCCATTGGCATATTACTTACTCATGTTACATTGATACTATTTATTGAAAACCATTAGTGTAGACTTAAATGTACATTTTAGATGTAATAAATCATACCTTAATTAGAAAAAAAATAATATTCATTAATAATTATTCATCTATAAATTGTTTATAATTGTTATTTGTTATTGAAACATCCCTATGATCTCAAACTTCATGGAAGAGTTGCCTATAGATTCAAATGACGAATAAAAAAATTACATATGCCACAATACATTTTCTTTGCTTAGCCATTGGAAAGCATCATATATAATGCTACGGAATTTCTTTTTTTTTTTTATTACATTGGATTTGTTGACATACACTTACATTCGTTATTTTATCTGAGGATTCTCTTAGATATACTTCTTTCGATTTAAACTTCTTTTGATTCCAAAGCTCACGATTATTATTGCATTAAAAAATTTATATAGGTTATTTTAAGGTATTTCTTCACAACAGTTTATGACTTTTAGGGAGTTCAAGTTTTGGTAAATTTGGAATATAAAACTTTAACAATAGCTAAGTTTATTTGTCACTATTTTTGCCTTTAAGGTTTTAGATAATTCCATAACTAGCATTCATGGTGTTGACTTGGCAAATTAACATGGTGATTTTAATTTTAAACTTTGTATTTTAAAAATTTTTCCAAGTTGAATATGTTTTCAATCATTCAAATTAGATTTTCTTTTTATTTAATTATACTTAATTATTTTCTAGAGTTTGGTTCATTTCCAATTTTGAACCATCACAATATTATTTTGGTATATTGTTAAATTAGTGAAAAATTGGGATTGGTCCAGTCTACAATCTTCTTAAAGCTTTCTCAAACTTTTACTACCTACTTTACCAATTATCGAGAATTCCATTCACAATAAATCAGGGGAATTACATTATTAGATGTTGAAATTAATGCATGCAATGTCTAATGAGATGCAATTGATGAGGAGAATGAGCTCATATAAGATTGAGGTGAGTCTCGGGCTTACAAGACAAGAAAAAATTAGACATCTTTTCAAGTCTGGTCCGAACTGGAATCTGATCCGAATCAACCATGACAAATCCTATGCTAGATTAGTCTGGAGGACCCTGTCACGCCCCATAGGGTACCCTAAACGTAACAGTCCGCCACATGCCATATAAGATTTCCGAATTACCACCTTAGTCTTTCGGAAGTCTCATATAGATGTAAGGCGTACCTTTACACAATAGAGTACAAGTCCGAATGGAGATAAAAGCTTAATTTGGCATGCATGGGCAATAGGATATAATTCATGAACATAAATAAATATTACATAATTCTAAGGGGCATTCCCCCGCAAAAGAATAATTAGCGGTCCATTACAGTCATCCAAGTCTTAGAAGTTTTCTATGGAAGTCTAATACAAAAAGAATTATAACTTCTAGGGAAAACTCCTAGCTTCTGTACCTGTTCGGCCGGGTCTCTTCGCCTAAGCCATAAATGCGTAAGCTGCAAAAGGAATGGTCTGTAGGGATGTAAGCTAACTAGCTTAGTGAGTGTAATCTCCCACAAAAACATTTATACCAAAACAATTCAACCAAGTTATTAATCAAGCAAGTGTATGCATCAAACACATGAGTTCAACATACATATGACCAACCGGAAATCATATGTGGATGGAATTGCGCCCTCCATCCCGGGTTAGCAGATTAACGAATCCTGCGGTATGACAATATCCCGTTTATGGCTCACGGCTAACCTACGATTATCGATGTCGTTTATGGTTCACGACTAACCTACGATTATTCGATGTCGTTTATGGTTCACGACTAACCTACGATTATTCGATGTCGTTTATGGTTCACGACTAACCTACAAATGCTCATGCTCCATCCCCTTGTGATATGCACATGTCAATTTATCATTTACTCAAGTAGTTGATTAAGCCAATTTACTTAGGCGATCAATCAATTTATCAGACAATCCATCATAGCTAACTATACAATCAAAGTTTATCACCCGGTTTCGATATTCTTAATTTGTTTCTCATATCATCAACAATCATATAATTTCCCAATAATCCCCATTATTCATATTCCATTCAATTGACCTACATTCTAGTGCACTACTTTACAAGCACATACAATAAATGAATTGGGAAGAAAAACTCACTCCGCCATCGGTACTCCGGTCTTCTAGTAGTAATAATCCGGAGGTAACTCGTCACCGTCCACGGGTTCACCTATTCATATAAGAAATTACCCTAATAAGTATTCTATCAACTTAGGACACTAAAACTCTAAGGAAACTTAGTGAAATCGGAATTCGCGTCATTTCCGAAGTTCCGTTTTAAAATGGCCATAACTTGGTCGTTTTAAGTCGGAATTTCGCAAATTATATACCGATTCCTATCTACTTCGGAAGAGCTTTCCAAATATGAAGTTTAAATCAAGTTTTGAAAATATCTAAGCCTCGGAATTGAGGGATCAGATCTGTACAGCGGGTTCCTTGATTCCAAAAATGCGGTTTTGATGAATGCATTTGAGATTCCTAAGTGTAATATGATGCTAAATGCAATGGAAATGATTTTCCCTATCATGAATGTCATGATGTGGACCTTAAGGAGTCTATGTTCTTATAACTTTTAGATTTAACGATTTTTAGAAAACAAACTTTCCTTAGAAACCATTTCCTCTCAAAGCTTAGTAAGTGATTTACTACATTTGACCACATTACATTTTGTATGGATTTTCTTTAGGAAAACTCTATTTTGTTTAAAGAATATTTGACCCCTATATTAGTTATATCCTAAGGCCTTTATTTCTTTAATAAAATCTACATTTACAAACTTTTAAGTGGGTCTTTTACTATGGGGTTTCCAAAAATCCGAATTTACACAAATCCATTTTCAAGTTGATTCCTTTAGGAAAAATATATTTTATACTTGAAACTTTAAGTATCTATTATACCTATATCCTAAGGACTTCATTTATTTAAGAAAATATCATTTTTGAAGTTGGAAAAATAGTGTTTTCTAACCCTTCATCCATTATTACGAATTTGGTTTTTCATAACTTTTAACTCAAAACTCCTATGGACTTCATCTCTTGTTTTCAACATTTTCTTTAGTAAAAACTCCTTTAGACTCATGAAAATACCACTAATCATTATCTATTACCCATAGGCTTTATTTCTCTTAAAATATAAGTTTAGAAGTTGTTAAAAGTGTTTTTGACCTTGGTTTTCAAAGTCATCCGAATTTTCAAAAGTCTTTTTCTTGTAAAGTACTTTTCTTTTTGACTTCATGGACCCATATATATAGATCTATACACTAGAAAGTCATTTACTAAAGACAAAAGTGTTAAAGACTATTTATGCACATATGAACAAAATAATAATGAAACTATAAATGCCTACATGCTCATGAGTAACAAGATGATGGATCTACTTTATCAAAAGCTTAAATGAGTTTTAAAAACATAAAAACCATATTTTTATAAAAGATCCTTTGTTTAAAAGACTTTTTGATGGATAAAGTTAAAGCTTTTGATAAGGAAACTCCTTTAAAAGATGGATCTACCATGAAATGGTTTGGGATTTTTGTGTTGTTATCTCATTGTTCCTACTACAAGATCATGGGAACATGGAGTTGAGATAACCAAAAATCACCTAGCCATAACAAGGTTTTATGAGTTGGAAGTAGTAGATCATAACTTACTTGAATGGATGGAAGATAGAAGAGAAAAATGAGAAGTTGTGTGGATGTGTGGGGGCTTCAAAGTTTCGGCCAAAGGGAAAAGAGGAGAGAGAGAGAGCTTTTGCACTTTAGAAAATTTGGAAAGTGAAGAATGAGGAGAGAGAGAAAAGTTAGTTTATATAGAAGGTGAATTAGGTTAAATGAAGAGGAGATTTTTCAAATTGGACAAGGGAGAGGGGGGGGCCATATGCGCCGGTTTTGGAGCTTAAAGGGGGGAAAACTTGTTTGTTTCACTTTGATTTGGCTTGATTTGATCCATGCATCAATTGTCATAAATGAAGTGAAGTGAAGTGACAAAAGGTTATGGAAGAAAGGAGGAGAGTGATTGATGGTAAGAGTTGGATTTGTAGGGTAGGCTAAAAAGTAGACTAGGTAGTGTAGGTGTACTTTATGAATAGTAATGAATAGTTGACAAGACAATTTAATTTCCGGTAGTAATGAAATACGAATAAAAAGGCTATAACTGTATTTTTCATAAACCGGAAAATTATGAAAAATATATTTTTGAAATCCTTATTTTATTTCGGTTCTAATGAGTACTCATAAGAATATTTTTGAAATTCTAGTTCCGGGGCACGTTTTTCTATAATGGGTCTCGGGATGACCCGGAATTGAAATTTTCTTAAAATCAATATTTTCTTAGTTTGAAATATATTCAAGAATTATAATCAAAAGTAAATTTTCTTAGAAAAGTTTATTAATTGGAAACCGAGGAAAAGCCGGAATTAGGGTTCCTAGTTCTCACTCCAGGCTTGAGCTATTCCGGTTTAGGGTTTTGGTTTCCGGTTCTAGGGTTATCTTAGCTACTTGAAAAACCGGGGTTTACAACCTACCCACCTTAAAAAGAGTTTTGTCCTCAAAACTGAACTGACGTACCTTGATTCTCAAACAACTCGGGGTATTTCCTTCGGATTTCCTCTTCGGCTTCCCAAGTCGCTTCCTCAGAAGTGTGGTTTCTCCACAACACTTTAACGTATCTAATCTCTTTGTTCCGAAGCTTCTGAGTCTTCTTATCCAAGATTTCTACTGGGTGTTCTTCGTAGGTGAGATTTTCCTTTAACCGAATCGGTTCCAACTCCACTATCCGCTCAGGGTAGGTACATACTTCCTTAACACTGATACGTGGAACACATTGTGAACTCCGACAAATTCGGCGGCAGGGCTAGCCGATAGGCCAAATCTCCCACTCTTTCCAAGATCTCAAAAGGTCCAATATACCTTGGGCTTAACTTCCCTTGAGCCCGCATTCTCTTTATGCTCTTGATTGGGTTTATTTCAAATAGACATGATCGCCTACTTGAAATTCCAGCTCTCTTCTCTTCAGATCAGCCCAACTCTTCTGTCTGTCTTGAGCCTCTTTCATTTTCTGTTGATAACCCGGACTTTGTCTGCTGCTTCTTGAACCAATTCAGGACCAATAGCTAGCTTTTCCACATCATCCCAAAACAGAGGGGACCTACAACGCCGTCCATATAGGGCTTCGTATGGTGGCATCTGAATGGTTGAGTGGTAGCTATTGTTATAGGCAAACTCAATAGGGGTATATGATTATCCCAACTTCCTTTGAATTCCAATATGCAAGCCCTTAACATATCCTCAAGGTCTGAATGGTTCGCTCAGACTGTCCATCTGTCTGAGGATGGTAGGCAGTACTGAAATGCAACTTGGTGCCTAGGCTCTTTTGTAGGCTCATCCAGAACTTTGAAACAAATCTTGGATCCCGGTCTGAAATAATCCCTGCGGTATACCATGAAGTCGCACAATCTCTTGATGTAAATCCTAGCCAATTTGTCCAATGAATAGGTCATATTAATTGGTAGGAAGTGTGCTGACTTTGTCAAACGATCCACTATAACCCAGACCGCATCACATCCTGTGGATGTCCTCGGGAATCCACACACAAAGTCCATTGAAATTTGTCCCACTTCCATTCGGGGATAGGTAGTGGCTTTAATAATCCACCTGGCCGTTGATGCTCCACTTTGACTTGCTGACACACGGCACACTTCATAACAAAATCTGCCACATCCCTCTTCAATCCATTCCACCAATAGTGGCTTTTTATGTCCTGATACATCTTTGTACCTCCCGGATGCACCGTGTAACCGGAGTTGTGAGCTTCGCTCATGATCTCTTTTCTCAATTCTTCATCTTCCGGTACACACAATCTTCCTTTCATTCTAACCACTTCTTCATCATCCAGGGTAAAGTCACTATACTTCCCTTTGAGTACTTCTTCTTTGATCCTCTTTATCGCCTCATCATATCTTTGGGCTTCCTTAATCCTGTCGATCAAAGTGGGTTCCATAACCAAATTTGCTATCTCCACTTCGACGTCTTGCCCTATGAATTCAATTCTCAACCTTTCGAATTCCTTTATCAGCTCTTTTTGTTCTGTGATTAGGCTTGCCACTTCTCCATAATTCTTTCTGCTCAAGGCGTCTGCTACAGCATTTACCTTTCCGGGCATAATTTATCCCAAATCATAGTCCTTGATGAGTTCCAACCACCGTCTCTGCCTCATATTTAACTCCTTTTGTGTGAACAAATACTTGAGACTCTTGTGATCTGTGTACACTTCACATCTTTGCCCATACAAATAATGTCTCCATAACTTCAAGGCAAAAACCACAGCGGCCAATTCCAAATCGTGTGTGGATAGTTCTGCTCATGAGGCCTTAATTGCCTGGAGGCATAGGCAATGACTTTCCCTTCTTGCATCAGTACACAACCGAGGCCATTCCTAGAGGCGTCGCTATGCACTGTGTACGGCTTTTCAGGATCGGGCAATACCAAAATTGGAGCTGATACTAAGCGCCGTTTCAACTCTTGGAAACTTTGCTCCCTCTTATCTGTCCACTCGAATTTCTCGTTCTTTTGTCATTGAGTCAAAGGTTTGGCAATCTTGGAGAAATCCTTTACAAACTTGCGGTAATAACCAGCCAAACCTAGGAAGCTTCTCACTTCGGTTACCGTTTCGGGCTGTTTCCAATCCACTACAGCTTGATCTTTTCTGGGTCTACGGATATTCCTTCTCCCGTCACTACATGTCCAAGAAAAGATATTCTATCCAACCAAAAATCACACTTGGATAGCTTGGCGTACAACTTATTTTCTCTCAAGGTTTGTAACGCCATTCTTAGATGCTCCTCATGTTGTTCTCTGGTCTTTGAATAGATTAGGATGTCGTCTATGAACACAATTACACATTTATCCAAGAGCGGTTTGTATACTCGGTTCATGAGGTCCATGAATGCAGCAGGTGCATTAGTTAATCCAAACGGCATCACTAAGAACTCGTAGTGCCCGTACCGTGTGCGAAAGGCTGTCTTAGGCACATCTTCCGGCTTTATTCTCAACTGGTGATAACCGGAGCGCAAATCAATGCGCGAGAACACACTTGCCCCTTGGAGCTGATCAAAGAGGTCGTCGATTCTTGGAAGGGGGTATCGATTTTTGATGGTGACTTTATTCAATTCCCGATAATCGATACATAATCTCATAGACCCGTCCTTCTTCTTTACAAACAACACCGGTGCGCCCCATGGCGACACGCTAGGTCTTACGAATCCTTGATCCAACAGCTCCTGTAATTGGGTCTTTAATTCCTTCAATTCCACCGGAGCCATCCGGTATGGTGCCTTTGATATCGGCTCTGTACCTGGAGCTAGAGTGATTTCAAAATCAATCTCTCTTTTCGGTGGTAAACCGGGTAAGACTTCAGGAAATACATCCTCAAACTCATTCACCACGGGTATGTCACTCTTTTCTCCTCTTTCCTCTCTAATCCAGGCATCTTCTATTGGCACAATTTCTCGTCTTCCATCATTAGCTCGAAGGAGCTTAAACCAAGATCTCTTCGCACCGTGATCTCTCCAAGGAAGTCTACTCTCTCCTTCCTGTGGTCATCAAAACTTATCATCTTCTTTGACAGTCCACAATGGCTTTAACCTTACTTAGCCAATTCATCCCAAGAATAACTTCATATTTACTCATCTCCAAGACTATCAAATCACTTGTTGAGATGTCCTTGGATTTCTAGCAAACAATCCTTTATTATCTCTCGAGTCGACACAACACTACCTGTGGGTGTCTTAATCCTTAAGGTTGTGGTTGTCATGGCTATGGGTAGACCAAGCCGCTTAGCCAAGCTGGTAGTGATAAAGGAGTGGGTGGCTCCCGTATCAAACAACACATAAGCTTCATTCCCATTTACTCCTATGCGTCCTGTTACCATAAACATTTATCACTACTTGGTCCTAATCACTCAACAACTATCTATTCCAGGGTTTCCATATTTCAGCTTTTCCTCTTACACAGGTTTTAAATTTCCTTTATAAAAACTTGCTACGAAGACAAAGAACTTTATCTTAAAAAGGAACTTGTTACTAACCTGTCACCAGGCCGCCATCCACATCGCCGTCTTGATCCAGCGCGGCCAGCTCCATGCCTTCCTCCTCATCATCCTCGATCATCCATTGGCCTTCAAAATTGTACAGCCGCATACCATGCATGGCCGAGGCTGCACGGCTCCACTTCTGCTACCGGACCTTTGGGTGTTATCATTTCCTGGATTCCCGTAAGGTCGGGTAGTTCCACTTTTCCTCTGGGGCACTCGGAGGTTACATGGCCCTTTTCCTTGCAAAGGTAGCAGGTTATAGTCATCTTCTTTGGGCAAGCATAAACCAGATGACCTGCTTCGCCACAAAAGAAACACTTGTCCTTCAGCTGGGGACATTGCCTTGGGTAGTGGCCTCCCTTGCACTTCCAGCAGGAAATATTGGACTTGGTTTGGTTAAACCTCCCACCAGAATTATCCTTAATACCGTGGTAGGGCTTGAATCTCTTTCCTCTGTAGCTCGAGCTGGAGGCATCAAAGTGCCTTTTCCGAACACTCTTTTGTCCGGTTCAGCATACTTTCTCTTCTTGGCCCCTTCAATCAAACGGGCCTTTTCGATCACCTCAAGGTAGGTCGACAATCCAGATTCATGTATCTTTATCCTTAGGTCCTCATCGAGACCTTCCAGGAACACTTGTTTCTGTAGCTCCTCACTATTCTTGTATGACTCAGGAGCATACTGCAGTAGGTGATTGAATTCGTTTCATACTGCTCAATCGTCCTGCCTCTTTGTCTCACATGCAGGAAATCTGCGCTGTACCTTACTCGAAGACTGGCGGGGAAATAGTTCCCTAGGAACTCTCTTCGGAAGGTCTCCCAGCTAACTGGGGTTGCCAAACTCCTTCGTTTAGACTCCCACCATACACGTGCATTATATCTTAACATGTATGTGCCGTACTCCAAACGGAGGTGTGGTGGGGTCTCATATGCTGCAAAAGAACGCAATTTGAGCCAACCAATCTTCCGCCTCATCGGGCTTTCCAAACGCCCCATCAAAGTAGCGGTTACTCTTTATGAAATCAGGGAGGGAACTCCTCTGGTAACCTCTTGGTGGTGGAGGGGGTGGATAACGAGCATTATATGATTGCTCCTCTGGTGGCATGGGAAACTCCTCTTGCATTCTCCTGTATGGAGGGGGTGGTGGAGGTGGTAAAGGTGCAGAACCCCTTAGACTTGGTTCGGAGTTTGGGTTGGTTCTGGTTTTGATTCTGGATGAATGCAGCAAACATATTTGTCAAATTCCCAATGGCATTCATCATAGCTGCCTGGGGGTCAGGCTGAGCAGCTTCAGGTATGCTAGCTTGGGGTTGATCTGGTTGTTCGCACTACTAGCCTCACTTGGGAGTGGTTCTTGCTCCCGGTTTCGGTTCCTCCGGTTTCGTCTGTTACATATTGTCTTAATAAGTTTTATTTCTTCTTTAGAGTTTTGCGGTTTATAAAACGTTGGCTAAAGAGTTTTCAAAAATTCTAGGAATAATTTAGAGAAACATAGAATTCATAAAAAGGCTCAAAGAAAATTTAAAGCTCCAAGTCGTTCACAAAAAGGCTCTTAAAGTAAAGAAAATAGCAATCAAAGGAATTCCAAATAAGAAATCATAATAATCAAAGAATTTCTGAATCAAATGATGATATGAATGAGATTATGATTATGCAATTAAGTATAATGAATGTAGTCTACTACTAATGCAAAAGTATGATGCTTGTGAAACTTCATTCTTGGAATCAACATAAACTTCATTGACTTGTTTGTGCCGTACAAAAGTTGTTTTCAAATAAGCTTGCAAAATTGGACAACACAAAACAATTCTTCCGATACTAGCCGACAACTTCTATCTAATAACATCTAAGGACATGGAAAGGGAAACAGACAAGGAAAACAACATACTAGACCATAAAGAGATCCTAAGGCAATTTGGCATCCCGCATTGCCTACTATTCAAAAGAAACTATTGGACTTATGGGATACTACATCCTTCATTCTAATCAGAGTCGTCTGGTGAGGGGCTGGGGAGTCGTCCTCGACTAGAAGATGCTCCATCATCCTTTCGGATGAACTGACTCAAATAGGCCCTAACAGTCAACCTCCTTCTCTGAGCGGGTCGGGCTAGAGGCTCTGGTTCCTCCTCTTCCTCTTCTTCTTCCTCTTCTCTTCCTCTTCTTCTTCTGCTTCTTCTTCTCTCACTTCTTGATCTCCTACTTGATTTGTTTCCTCCATATCAACTCTATCATCAGATTCATTCCTAATTCCCATTTCTCTCTGCTTCTCTTCCTGCTTCTTCCCACATCCTACTCCACCTTTCCTGAATTCACTTATCCAAGGGTCAGCTTCATTCATTCCCTCCACAGGTTCTGAGCACTGGTTCAGGGGCTACTGCCTCAACCTCAGGGGGTTGCTCGCCTACTGGGTAATATCTTTCCATACGGTGGGGTCGAATTCTGGTTCTACCCTCCCACTATCGGGTATGTCCAGATCCCTATTGAAATCCCAACAACTGGTTCTGGTGGCGGGTTGGGTGGTTGGAGCTACGACTGGAGGGGTAGGGGATCTAGGTATTTCTTCTTCCATCCAGTTTGGGTCCTCTTCTGGGTCTTCCTCCTCCTCAGATTCTTCCACATTATTTTCTTCTCCCTCATTGTTTCCTTCATTCCCTTCATTTCCTCACAGCTGGGGCATTAATCAGTGTACTCCCCCGTTTCCTACTTGTGGAGCTGGAGCTCCTCCTAGGAATGGGATAAGATCAAGGTATCTAGCTTGCCACACAAAATGATTTCTGATATCTGCCAAATTCCAATCCCTATGATCATCCAGGTCATCACGGGCATGCACATAAAGTGGTCCTATACCATGCCAATTCCCAAAGTCTGGGTGGGTGGGACTTCCTTCATTCTTAAGAATAAATGTGGCTTCTCTTAACATGGGTTCTCCGCATATTCTACCATCACCCTCTCTAGGGTATAAATAGTCTCCATGATTGTCCATCTTCTCTCCTTATTGGATCATATCTTAACTGATCTATCACAGATATCCATCTTGTGTATCTAAGGCCCTCTTTCCATAGCTTATACATCTCTTTTATTGTCCTAGGTCGCTGGACCAATGCAAAGTCTTCACATAAAACCTTAACCGAAGCCGGTATTCCACCATGGTTTCATCTAGTCTTTTGGTGAAGTTCCTAGCTCTTTCTCGGGTTTCACCCAAGGAAACCTACAACACGAAAACTATTAATTAGCCTAGCTTTTAACTCCAATTTTATCCTAGTTACTTAGTTCTAGGTTTGATTTTAACTCTATTGTCATGCCTAATAACCTAGTGCTCTGATACCACTTAAACTGTCACGCCCCATAGGGTACCCTAAACGTAACAGTCCGCCACATGCCATATAAGATTCCCGAATTACCACCTTAGTCTTTCGGAAGTCTCATATAGATGTAAGGCGTACCTTTACACAATAGAGTACAAGTCCGAATGGAGATAAAAGCTTAATTTGGCATGCATGGGCAATAGGATATAATTCATGAACATAAATAAATATTACATAATTCTAAGGGGCATTCCCCCGCAAAAGAATATTTAGCGGTCCATTACAGTCATCCAAGTCTTAGAAGTTTTCTATGGAAGTCTAATACAAAAAATTATAACTTCTAGGGAAAACTCCTAGCTTCTGTACCTGTTCAGCCGGGTCTCTTCGCCTAAGCCATAAATGCGTAAGCTGCAAAAGGAATGGTCTGTAGGGATGTAAGCTAACTAGCTTAGTGAGTGTAATCTCCCACAAAAACATTTATATCACAACAATTCAACCAAGTTATTAATCAAGCAAGTGTATGCATCAAACACATGAGTTCAACATACATATGACCAACCGGAAATCATATGTGGATGGAATTGCGCCCTCCATCCCGGGTTAGCAGATTAACGAATCCTGCGGTACGACAATATCCCGTTTATGGCTCACGGCTAACCTACGATTATCGATGTCGTTTATGGTTCACGACTAACCTACGATTATTCGATGTCGTTTATGGTTCACGACTAACCTACGATTATTCGATGTCGTTTATGGTTCACGACTAACCTACAAATGCTCATGCTCCATCCCCTTGTGATATGCACATGTCAATTTATCATTTACTCAAGTAGTTGATTAAGCCAATTTACTTAGGCGATCAATCAATTTATCAGACAATCCATCATAGCTAACTATACAATCAAAGTTTATCACCCGGTTTCGATATTCTTAATTTGTTTCTCATATCATCAACAATCATATAATTTCCCAATAATCCCCATTATTCATATTCCATTCAATTGACCTACATTCTAGTGCACTACTTTACAAGCACATACAATAAATGAATTGGGAAGAAAAACTCACTCCGCCATCGGTACTCCGGTCTTCTAGTAGTAATAATCCGGAGGTAACTCGTCACCGTCCACGGGTTCACCTATTCATATAAGAAATTACCCTAATAAGTATTCTATCAACTTAGGACACTAAAACTCTAAGGAAACTTAGTGAAATCGGAATTCGCGTCATTTCCGAAGTTCCGTTTTAAAATGGCCATAACTTGGTCGTTTTAAGTCGGAATTTCGCAAATTATATACCGATTCCTATCTACTTCGGAAGAGCTTTCCAAATATGAAGTTTAAATCAAGTTTTGAAAATATCTAAGCCTCGGAATTGAGGGATCAGATCTGTACAGCGGGTTCCTTGATTCCAAAAATGCGGTTTTGATGAATGCATTTGAGATTCCTAAGTGTAATATGATGCTAAATGCAATGGAAATGATTTTCCCTATCATGAATGTCATGATGTGACCTTAAGAGTCTATGTTCTTATAACTTTTAGATTTAACGATTTTTAGAAAACAAACTTTCCTTAGAAACCATTTCCTCTCAAAGCTTAGTAAGTGAGTTTACTACATTTGACCACATCTACATTTTACATGGATTTTCTTTAGGAAAACTCTATTTTGTTTAAAGAATTTGACCCCTATATTAGTTATATCCTAAGGCCTTTATTTCTTTAATAAAATCTACATTTACAAACTTTTAAGTGGGTCTTTTACTATGGGGTTTCCAAAAATCCGAATTTACACAAATCCATTTTCAAGTTGATTCCTTTAGGAAAAATATATTTTATACTTGAAACTTTAAGTATCTATTATACCTATATCCTAAGGACTTCATTTATTTAAGAAAATATCATTTTTGAAGTTGGAAAAATAGTGTTTTCTAACCCTTCATCCATTATTACGAATTTGGTTTTTCATAACTTTTAACTCAAAACTCCTATGGACTTCATCTCTTGTTTTCAACATTTTCTTTAGTAAAAACTCCTTTAGACTCATGAAAAATACCACTAATCATTATCTATTACCCATAGGCTTTATTTCTCTTATAAAATATAAGTTTAGAAGTTGTTAAAAGTGTTTTTGACCTTGGTTTTCAAAGTCATCCGAATTTTCAAAAGTCTTTTTCTTGTAAAGTACTTTTCTTTTTGACTTCATGGACCCATATATATATAGATCTATACACTAGAAAGTCATTTACTAAAGACAAAAGTGTTAAAGACTATTTATGCACATATGAACAAAATAATAATGAAACTATAAATGCCTACATGCTCATGAGTAACAAGATGATGGATCTACTTTATCAAAAGCTTAAATGAGTTTTAAAAACATAAAAACCATATTTTTATAAAAGATCCTTTGTTTAAAAGACTTTTTGATGGATAAAGTAAAGCTTTTGATAGGAAACTCCTTTAAAAGATGGATCTACCATGAAATGGTTTGGGATTTTTGTGTTGTTATCTCATTGTTCCTACTACAAGATCATGGGAACATGGAGTTGAGATAACCAAAAATCACTAGCCATAACAAGGTTTTATGAGTTGGAAGTAGTAGATCATAACTTACTTGAAATGGAGAAGATAGAAGAGAAAAATGAGAAGTTGTGGATGTGTGGGGGCTTCAAAGTTTCGGCCAAAGGGAAAAGAGGAGAGAAGAGAGAACTTTTGCACTTTAGAAAAATTTGGAAAGTGAAGAATGAGGAAAGAGAGAGAAAAGTTAGTTTATATAGAAGGTGAATTAGGTTAAATGAAGAGGAGATTTTTCAAATTGGACAAGGGGAGAGGGGGGGCCATATGCGCCGGTTTTGGAGCTTAAAAGGGGGGAAAACTTGTTTGTTTCACTTTGATTTGGCTTGATTTGATCCATGCATCAATTGTCATAAATGAAGTGAAGTGAAGTGACAAAAGGTTATGGAAGAAAGGAGGAGAAGTGATTGATGGTAAGAGTTGGATTTGTAGGGTAGGCTACAAAAAGTAGACTAGGTAGTGTAGGTGTACTTTATGAATAGTAAAGAATAGTTGACAAGACAATTTAATTTCCGGTAGTAATGAAATACGAATAAAAAGGCTAAACTGTATTTTTCATAAACCGGAAAATTATGAAAAATATATTTTTGAAATCCTTATTTTATTTCGGTTCTAATGAGTACTCATAAGAATATTTTTGAATTTCTAGTTCCGGGGCACGTTTTTCTATAATGGGTCTCGGGATGACCCGGAATTGAAATTTTCTCAAAATCAGATATTTTCTTAGTTTGAAATATATTCAAGAATTATAATCAAAAGTAATTTCTTAGAAAAGTTTATTAACTGGAAACCGAGGAAAAGCCGGAATTAGGGTTCCTAATTCTCATCCAGGCTTGAACTATTCCGGTTTAGGGTTTTGGTTTCCGGTTCTAGGGTTATCTTAGCTACTTGAAAAACCGGGGTTTACAGACCCGCCGTGGTAGGTGGGTCCATGCCAGGTCCAAATGATAGACCGATGGACTCAGTGGGTCTAAACCTGAAAAAGAAAAAAAAATCCTTTGCCTTCGTCATTGAAACTGTTAATTTGGATGATTCTCATGTTCCCATGTATCTCCACTGCGGCTGCCCCTCATAGAATTGGAAGATGGGGAAACTCACTAGTTAATACGGGTTGGTGACTTTTGCCTTTCCATATGCATGAATGCTGCTTTTCTAGTACAATATTGGATGAATGAGCATTTATCACACGTTGGAATTTATTTGTAGTTACTAAAGTGGATCATGTTGAATTTGTTTTTTATATATAATAAATGGCACCAGGATGTCAATTTAAGACACTTGTATTAAATATGTTGAATTTTTTTCTTTTTTACTAAAGTTAATCGTGCTATTCTTGATTACAATCCCCAGTTAGACAACCAATTACCTTTTTAAAGGAGCACAACAAAAGTCATGCATACTTCTTATGTCAGTTTCTACATCCCGTTAATGTCAGTTTTATGGAGAAGAGGAAGACCAAGTAGCTCGATTCTACTTTAAGGAATCAAGTTCATGTCTGTCCCTTCCTAAAATGGGAAACTATACCTTATATTTAATTAAGATCGTTTAGATAGTGTAGATGTATTATATATATATATTATATATATATATATATTCTTAGAAAAGTTACATTCATAAACATTTACAGATAAATTTAAATAGAGATTAACACATATATTCCATGCACATGGCAACATGCAATAAATACGCACATATATTAAGACACTTATATTAAACAACTTGTATTTGACTACTTTTTATTTTTTATTTTTACCAAAAAGCTGTCTACATAATGTCATTGGCGCATGTTTCCAATGCTATAGCAATCGGGGAATAGTGCTTGCAGGATTCTTTTTGAAAAAAAGCAAAAGTGAAATTACTCGTATAAGCCAATAACATTTGTATTATATTATAATAGAAAAAAGTTTACTTCATTTAGGAAATGAGTTATCGTTTATTTCATCCGAATTAGGGAAAAAAAATGCCAAATCCGAAGCATGTGGCCCAATCTCATGAACCGGCAGTTGGCGACAGGCTTAAAGCCACCTATAAACTCTTTACTCCCGTTCATTTCAGATAACGCTTGCATCCTGCCACCAAGCCATGACAGTTAAAGGTTCATAATTTTAAGAGTTGAACTCAACTTAGACTGGAGAGATGTCTAGATACGATAGTACTTGCTACCCTTTCTGATGAAAAATTGGCAACAGTCAAAAACATGATTGACACTTAGAATAAAGACGGTTTGAAATAAAAGCTCCAAGTGGCTTCATGATAAGTGGCCTTCGCATCATATGTCAGGGAACAAGGGATTATTGATTGAATTGTGTTCTATTCCCTGTCTATTGGTCTCCTAAATGGGACATTTACACACGCCCATCTTGAAGTAGAGTTGCGTTAAGAAAAGAAACTTAAAATTGAATTACACTACAAATTGGATTTACAGATAGAAATTCTATCCCTATAAAAGTATTTTGACACAAAAATCATGATTTCTGATTGTACTTAGAAAAATATAACTTATTTTATTAATTTTTATCACAGATCTCTAAATACCAGTTTTTTTTATAGTGTCATGTTTTGTTTGCATTAGAATTGAATTGTAATTTGATTTCTTTATCATGTATAATTGAAAATTTGCAGTGCTTAGTCACACTGACTATCAAATTATGTGTGATATAGGCTTGCACTCTGAGGACTTTGATTGATATGGGCGAGCAAGAAGACGGGTTTTATCTCTTTAGGAGTGTAACACTAATGAAGGCTTGTCATTTTTTCTACTAAAGGAAACCATCCTTTATGGCATTGGCGTTTAGATTATGCTTCTAATAAGATCGTTTCTTTATTTCCTAATCTAAGCAAGAGTTATTGTTATAAGTTACATGATGAACCATATGACTTTTGTTTTAAGACATAACAAACTCAAGAAACTTTTCCGATTAGTATGACTAAAGCTGATTATATATATGAATTAGTTCAGTGTAATGTCTAGGGTGCGTATAGTTTCCTTCTTCTTGTGGTAATCATTATACCTTGACTATAGATGGTAATTTCAAGAGGTGTTTGAGTTTATTTGATGGCTCAAAAATTTGAAGTACCTCAAAGAATATTAAACGTTCATGCTATGGCTTTATTTTTCATATAGTGTGTAGACTCTCCATTTTTGTGCCTCCTCTATATTTTTCACAATTTGACAAGATTATAAAAAAAATAATAAAATGGAGAAAATCCAAAGAAAAATAATAATGTTGAAAAAGAAAAGAATGAATAAAAATGTGTTAAGGTCATCATAGGGGCACGTAGAAGTTTCTACAAGCTAATAGTATAATCTAGGCTGTTCATCTAGGCCTATTCATAAAACTAGTTACAAGCCAACAGGACAATATTTCAATTATAATTTAATTTATTTATGAAAAATAACAATATAAAAATATCACTAAAAGAAAAGATAACACAAAAAGTATTATAGGATAAGAGCAAAATTGAAAAGGTACTATAACAATAAGGTAATAAAACCTCACATTATGTATGAATTTATTTATTTTTTGCGAATACAACATTAAAGAAAATATTTTTTTTTTAAAAGATTATCATAATTACAATTTAACATTGCAAGTTGATAATTAATTATAGTATTTATGTATGTTATTATTTCATTTTATATGTTATATGTTGGCACTATATGATATAAATTATTATTTTTATTATATTTATATATAAAGTCATGTTATTTGGAATAGTAATCCTTTAAATTGTGAAAATATAATGTTATGTATCAAGAGTTATGTCATTTAATATTACATTATGCAAGTATTGCAAGTCTTTTATATAAAACTTAAAGGTCGCATCCTTTATAGCTAAAATGAAAAACATAATCAAAAGTAATAAACTTTAACTAATAAAAAGGCATAAGCTATACAAAAAAAAAAAAAAAGATCATGGGTGATTGAATAACATTATTAATGAAAAGATACAAATTATAAAAGCTTTTTTACGTTGAAAAGGTATTAATCTTAAAAGAATTATATATAGAATAACCTCTATTGTATCTTTCTATATTATTATATGCATAGTTGACATGACAATTTTTTAATGAAATAATATGTTATTTAAAAATAACTATGAAAACACCACGATGCAATATTTTATCATTTTGCATCAATTATATGAAAGTAATAACTATTCCAAAACCACAGGCTAAAAGACATGTCTTTTCAACATAATGTCATTTGACTAATTATTATTTCAAAAAGTGGTTACAATTAGTTTAAGCAAGTACAAACACTCCTCCAAGAATCTTAATAGAAATTCAATAATTTATATTAAACCAAGGCCAGTTGCTATGATGATAGATTACTTCCAAATCTAGGGTTTTGTGCATGCATATTTTTTATCTTGTATATTGAAATAATATTAAAATCAAAATAAAGAAAAACACTAAAATGTGCATAGATAATTCGATGTAAATAAAAATAATTGATGAATTTATCTAAATATAGATTTAATTTAGTGATGATACATATATTAGTCTTTTATAATTAAATTATATTTTTACTTTTTCGTGATCCAGGTTGAACTCGGTCCGACCCCTAACAATTGACCCCTAAACCTGTTCGGGTCAAACCCCGATCCAGTTCTGTCAACATTGCTCCAAACAACATTGCAATCCCGATAGAACCATGTAGACCCAGAGCAAACCCCTAGGCGCAAAAGACAGTATGTGATGAATGTACAATTGCACCAAGTTCGCCTCAAAAAATCAAGTTCCTGAAGGAATGATTACACGAAATAGAGCCACGAAGCTTTAGGAAAGATTTCAAGGATTTGTGCAAAAATTTGTTAAAGATCACTCCAAGTTCACCAACGTCGATTTAGAACAAAAAATGAGGGCTCTTACTATCATTTTGCAACCCAGAAGGATAATACAACATCACCAATGGAAATCAGTCAAGAGCTGTCTGTTTTGGGTTCAACACCGCCAATGCAAAGACCAATGTCGTCGGCCTTCATTTAATTTTCGTCTTTTCAAATTTCTATTTTTTAATAATGTAGGGATTAATTATAATTATGTTTTTAGTTACGTTATCAGTTACGTAACTGCCACAATTATGGTTTTTTTTTCAGTTACGTTATTAGTTACGTAACTGCCACAATTATGTTTTTTATTTCTTCAGTTACGTAACTACCACAATTATGATTTTTCAGTTACGTAACTACCTTGTAATAGCCTATATATTAAGGGTAGTATGGGAGATAGAATTCAGATTACATAATACATTTTTTTTTGTGAAATATAATTTGAGAGAAATCCTTTCTCTTTGAGTTCTTTTGAGAACTTGGAATTTCTTCAAGAATTTGAATTCTTGTTGAATTCATCATTATACTAAGGTTCTAGGTAGGTATATCCAACAGGATCGCGATTATCATATCAAGGTTCTTTGGGTTACTCAACCATAGGGTCAAGGTCAATTCCATCTAATTATACCAAGGTTCGTGGAGTTTTAGATCCAGATCTGAATATTTTATCGGGTAAAGGTCCGCCTTCTTGATTCTTAGAGTCCGGGAAATTCAAGATCCGTGCTGAGCACGCATCAGATTGGTATCAGAGCTCTAGGTTTTCTAAGAATCCATATCCAGTTCGATTAAAGGTAACTCGAGTCGTTCATATCTTTGATTTTTTTTGAAAAAAAAAAAGAAGAAAAGAATGAATGAAATTTGAGAGTATTTCTCTTTGGAGTTCTTGAAAGAACTGGTTTGAACTTATCGGGTTTTTACTCGTGGCGTTCACCATGACTTAGCAATCGGGTTTTCCATCCCCGATTGTGGCGTCCTCCTTTATACCAAGGTTCTTGGTTGGTATTTCCTAAAGGGTTAAGATCCTTATATCAAGGTTCTTAGGATTACTCAATCAATGGGTCGCGGTTTCCACCAGGTTTCTTAGACGGTCCTTGGGGTTCAATTCCATTTCAGGAACGTTGGGTCTTAGGTTTAATATACCTAAGGTTTTTCGTATCAGTATGTCTTACTAAATTTCTTAGTTTACACTTTCTATTACTCACTTTGCTCATCCTGCGTGGGCCTAGTGTTTACAATGACTTTGTAATAATCACTTTCCTTGTAACCTCAACCTTGACCACTTAGATTGTATATGCTTTTTAGGAAGCTTAATTTTCTTATATGAGTAGAAATAGTACCTATTAAATTAATTTGATTAGGAGATGGATTTCAAAAATGGATGGTGCAAAAATATAAGCATATAATCTTTCTTATTATTGATCATATGTTGAGTTAAAAATATCCTACTTTTTTAATGCAAAAACCTTCAGGTGTCTCTTCAAGTTGTTTTGATATTGTACAATCTCATTCGAATGTATAGGCCACTAAATCCATTAGAGTATGCTCCAACAGAAGGTGGTAATATTCCTATTGGGAGAGACAACATGAATACAATTGCAATGGTGGAGGCTAGGGCAAGATGGACTCAAATGAGAAGTAATCTAGCACATGAAATGTATGATGAATGGAGAGCGCATCATAGAAACTAGAAAGTTGTTTTTTTGGTCAATTGCTTGTTCTTTTTTGGTATCGTAAAGTTTAATATGTGACTTTAAAATTAAAGCATATATATAGTGCTACCATGATGATTATTTAAGTAGTGCCATTATCCTTTTATTCATGTATTTTCCTATACCTAGTATAGGTTGATTGGAAGTTTGTTGGATGATAATGAATTAGAAAAACTTCAATAACAAGTAAATATTGATTTAGGTATAATTAAAGTAAAGGTATATTTTTTATGATTTGCTATTAATTATAATTAATTAATAATGTTCAATATTAATATTCACTATTAATGTAATAATTAATATCGATCTGGATATAAAATATTAAATATTCATATAATAAAATTAATTAGCTTAACATTGGTATTAATTTAGTTAATTGAATATTTAATATTCTAATTATGTACTGAATTTTTTTGCAAAAAACATAGTTTAACTATGGCTTTTTATTTTATAGAATATGTAATTTAATTAATTGTATATATATTAATCTCTTTAAATTGTATTTATTAAATACTATAATAAATTAATTAAATTAATATATTACAATATAAGGGTATAATGGTCAAAATATAATGTTATATCTTGTACTTATATATACCAAATACTAAACAACATAAAAATACATATCTAGTACCATACATATCAAATGCAATAAAAAAAAATTTGTTTTATCCCCTTTTTCTAGTCCTATCTAGTCTAGTTGCTAATGTGCTATCAAAGATTTGCAAGTAAACGCATTTTCTTCCAGTAAAGTCACTAATTTCCGATAAATCCCATGAAATAAGCAAAAATTATGTACCAATAAATTAAAATTTCAGATCAATAATGTCCTATAATACTCATGAAATAAGATAAAATTTTTCGTGAATCAACTAGACAATAAAACTTTTTCATGTTTCAATTAGATGTTTTGAATACTGGTGCAAACACAGAATGATGTTAGAACTCTAGTGTAATCTTCATACAATTTTCATCCTCTATTTAAAGTCACGTCATTATTTTCTGGTACCATTTTTAATAATATATCTTCTATTTGTAGCATTTTTACATAACACATTTCTCTTTTGTTTTTAGTTTTTGACCTTTAAAATATATATACATATCTATATTTTAAATTTAAACTTCATCTTAAACAACCGTTCACAAGAATGAACAAAAAATTGCCATGGAAATATCTTTCTCCACATCAAAAACCTAGAATATTGGATAACGTGGTCTGGACTCTGGAGGACCATTAAAACAAGTCCCTAGGAAATACATGTCTATCCTTTTTATAAAAAAAATTATCAATATATAACTGAGATGAAATTAATTTTCAATTTTTCATTGTAAAATTATGTTTAAGAAACAAGACATCCAAATTTACATACAAATTGCATGAAATAATCATGATTCATGTTTGAATACCATTGCAATTATCAATCATGATATTGGCCCGTACTTTAAACATGTGCATTTAAGACGTGATTTATATATGATTTTTATGTAGAAACGTGATTTACATCCATATATCTTATGATAAAAACATGATTTTAATGTGGTAAATTGATAATTATTTTTATTTTAACATTAAATAAAATATTAATTTTAATTGATGCTCTAAACAAGAAATTATAATAGTATGATCTTATTTTAAGGTTTGAAGATACTGTGCTAACTTTTTAAAAACCTTTCTGATGTCCAGTCTAAACTAGGGTTCTCCAAACACAGTATACACAAGTTAAGTGAAGAGAAAGAGTTAAAGAAGAAAAAAGAACAGGAAGCACTGTCGGGGAAGAAAGGAGAGGAAGACCAGAACGTGGAAGAAAAGAAGCTGGGCCTTAAAGTAAACGGGCCGAATCTAATAGAAAAGGGCCAATTAGTCCTGGCTGGCCAAGTTAGTTAGAATAGCTGTATTCTGTTACACATTGTTAGTTTAGATTTATATTTGTTGCACATGAGGAAAATACAGTGTATAACAAACTGAGCATATTCCTTGTCTATAAAAGGAAAATGTCTCGAACAAAAGATATACATATATGAAAAATACAAAAACATTGCTTCCTCAAATATTCTCTGTATTCGGAGAATTGAGTGTCATCAAGTGGTATCAGAGCTTGCTTCGGTTGGATGGTCAAAACCCGAGCAAGAGTAACAATGGAAGAGTCCTTGAAGGCAATGGAGGAAAAGTTGATGAAGACATTCACTGGAATCCTTCAGCAGCAACAGGCGACCATGGAACGTTTTGGAGTAGCCTTATCTGATCTGCAACAAAAAATACAAGAACCTGTTAACTCAGGACAAGGCAACAACACACCTGCCACTAGTTCGGAACAGAGGAAGGAAAAAACAGTAGCAAATGCTTCATTGACGACCGATGAAGCTCCTCACCAGTTTTCAACCAGAACTTCTCATCTAGCATTCCCAATATTCACAGGTATTGATCTCAAGTCTTGGCTAATTAAGGCAGAGCATTACTTTGAATTGGATGGTACACCTGTTAGCTTAAGAGTAAAGGTAGCAGCTATGCATTTTGAGGACTTAGCCTTACATTGGTATCATGCTTTTGCACAAAATAGGGTGCAACAGCATCCCATCACGTGGGACGAACTAGTCCTTGGGTTACAGCAGAGGTTTGGTATGGATTTGTTTGAAGATCCTATGGCTTCCTTGAAAGAATTGATCCAAAAAGGATCTTTGGAGGAATACTGGATAGAGTTTGAATACCTAACTACTCTGGTGCACTTAACTGAAAATTACAAAATTAGTTGTTTTTTAAGCGGCCTTAAACCTGAAATACAATACCCAGTCAGAATGTTTCAACCTCAAACCTTGCAGCATGCTTACACATTAGCTAAACTCCAAGAAAACACGTTAGAGGCCACCCGATTTCCTCAGAGGAACTATCGAACCTCTTACCTCAACCACAGCACTACTATTCCAGGACAAACTTCACTACCAAAAACCTTCACTTATCCAAAACCCACGCACCATAACCATAACACCCAAAACACTTCCAAACCTAAACACTTAACTTCAAACACTCAACCACATTCAACTAATGTCCAGAGTACTCAACCAATCACTACTCTGTCTCTAAACCAAAATAATGCTCGTAAACCCAGAAGGTTAACACCAGAGGAGTTAGAGGAGAAGAGGAGGAAAAGGCAGTGCTTCTGGTGTGACGAGCCCTTTGGCCCAGGACACCAATGCAAGAGCAAACCTCTAAGGATGTTGTTGGTAGATGAAGATGAGGAGAGTGTGTGGGAAGAAGAAGTCAAGGAGGAGCCAACCTTAGAGGATGAATTATCCAAATTAACTCTAAGTGCAATCAATCAAATTCAGGTGGTGGAGATGATGAGATTGTTGGGCTATTATAAGAAAAGGAAGTTGGGGGTGTTTGTTGATTCAGGAAGTTCCTTGAACTTTCTAGATGAGAGAGCTGCTAAAGGGTTGGGTTGTATAGTTGAAAATACTAAAGCAGTGAAGGTTGCCTTAGCGGATGGAACTCCCATGCTCACTAAGGGATTCATACCGCAGCTTCCCTTGGTTATACAAGGCTACAAATTCGACCTAGAGTTTCATGTACTACCTTTGGAGGGAGAAGATATTGTGCTAGGCATTCCTTGGTTGAGACAACTAGGAGATGTCATATGGAATTTCTGCAATTTAACTATGGAATTCACTCATGAAGGGAAGCGTTGCAAATTGCAAGGAATGAAGGACCCTTTAAGGGTTATTGATGAAGATAATCTTAGTAAAATCCTTACTGACAAGAAATCTCCAGTCGAATTACAATGCTAGATGGTAGTGGCAAAACAGTGTGACAACCATCAAGTATCCTCTGAAGCTATTCCACCATGTATCTTGGATCTACTGGAAGAATTTCATGAAGTGTTTGAACAGACCCAATCATTACCACCAGCAAGAGGACATGAACACAAGATTCACTTATTGGAAGGTGCCCAACCGGTCAACCTTAGACCCTACAGACACTCCACTCTCGAGAAAAATACTGGAAGAAATGGTTAGGAAGATGTTGCAGCAAGGAACCATAAGACCCAGCCACAGTCCTTACTCTTCACCAGTGGTTCTAGTGAAGAAAAAGGATAATTCGTGGAGGATGTGTGTGGACTACCGTGAACTTAACAAGTTGACAGTAAAAGACAGGTACCCAATACCTTTGATTGATGATTTATTTGATGAATTATTTGGGGCATGCTACTTCAGTAAACTGGATTTAAGGTCTGGGTATCATCAAATATTGATGGACCCCAAAGATGTCTATAAAACTGCTTTTAAAACACATGCTGGACACTATGAATTCTTGGTTATGCCCTTTGGACTAACCAATGCACCATCAACCTTCCAAGGATTAATGAATGACTTGTTTTGTGAATATCTAAGGAAGTTTGTGTTAGTATTCTTTGATGATATTTTGGTGTATAGTAGTGATCTAGATGAGCATGTTAAACATTTGAGAGTGGTTCTAGAGATCCTAAGAAGAGAAACCTTATACTTGAAACGTAGCAAATGTGTATTTGGTGTTGCCATATTGAATATTTAGGGCATGTGATCTCTAAACATGGGGTAACTACTATCCAAAAAAAGTAGAGGCAGTATAGAATTGGAAAAGACCCATGAATGTTAAGCAACTTAGAGGATTTTTGGGGCTGGCTGGATACTACCGTAGATTCATTCAGGGGTATGGATTAATAACTAAACCTCTCACCCAACTACTGAAGAAAAACAATTTTGAGTGGAATCAAGAAGCAGAAAAAGCCTTTGAAATGGTTAAAAGGGCTTTAACTAGGGCACCGGTATTAAGGTTACCTAATTTCTCAAAGCCATTCTTGATTGAGACAGATGCTTGTGATGATGGTATTGGGGCGGTTTTGATGCAAGACCAACATCCCATTGCTTATTTTAGCAAAGCACTGGGGGTAAAACAAAGAGGGTGGTCTATCTATGACAAGGAAATGATGGCTGTGGTGCAGGCAGTAGAAAAATGGAGACATTACTTGATTGGAAGACACTTCATAATTAAGACAGATCATCAAAGTCTTAAATACTTATTGGATCAACGATTAATCACTAGCAACCAACAAAAATGGTTAACCAAGCTGCTAGGCTTAGATTATGAGATCCAATACAAAAGTGGCTGTACTAATAAGGTGGCTGATGCTGTTTCCCGAGCTGGTAGTGCAGGCCTAAGTACTATGGTTTACACCTTGGATATGACTACTGAGTTAATGGAGTATATCCAAGCCAGTGTGAAAGATCATGAACCCTATGCCTTAATAATTCAGCAACTTAAGGCAGGTAAACCAATTGAGGGATTCTCTATGAAAGATGAGTTGCTAAGGAGGAAAGGAAGGATTGTTGTGGGACCGGACAGGGACCTCAGGAAGAAACTGATCTCACTGTATCATGATGGAACTATTGGTGGACACTCAGGCACCCATGCTACCTTCAAAAGACTACATGCCATCTACTATTGGAAGGGAATGGAAAGGGAGGTCAGACAGTATGTGAGAGAATGTGAGGTTTGTCAACGTCACAAATATGAAAATGTGGCGCAACCTGGTTTGCTCCAGCCATTACCCATTCCAGTAGGGTATTGGACTGACCTCTCGATGGATTTTATTGAAGGGCTTCCAAGGTCACATGGGAAAGAAGTCATTATGGTAGTGGTTGATCGTCTCAGTAAGTATGCTCATTTTATCAATCTAACCCACCCTTTTACTGCTCCTCAGGTGGTTAAATTGTACTTGGAAAATGTGTTTAAATTACACGGACTCCCTCATTCTATAGTGAGTGATAGGGACCCCATCTTTGTTAGTAGATTCTGGAGTGAGTTCTTTAAGCTACAAGGAGTGGAAGTAAAACTATCTTCTGCATACCACCCACAATCGGACGGCCAAACAGAAGTAGTAAACAGGTGTTTGGAAACTTATTTGAGGTGTTTGACCAGTGATGAACCTCACAGATGGGTAGAATTTTTAGCCCTCGCGGAATGGTGGTACAACACCAATTACCATTCGAGGGCTAAATCTACTCCGTTTGAGCTAGTGTATGGGTATGCACCACCAATTCATTTACCCTACGTTCCAGGGGACTCAACAAATGATTCGGTGGACCAGCTATTGACAGAGCGGGAGAAAAACCTAAAGAAGCTACAATTCCACTTAAGGAGGGCTCAAAACAGAATGAAGGTCATGGCAGACAAAAAGCGATCCGAAAGAGTTTTTAAAATTGGAGATTGGGTACTAGTCAAACTCCAACCCTATAGGCAACAGACTCTCAAGCAACATGTAAATCAAAAACTCAACCCTAAATTCTACGGACCGTACAAAATAATTGATAAAATCAGTGAAGTAGCTTACCGATTGTAGCTGCCCGAAGGATCGACCATCCACCCCACCTTTCATGTATCCCAGCTGAAGGCTTTCATCCCTGGCCACCACTCCACTAACACTGATCTCCCCACACTGTACGACTCTGAGTCCTGGGAGCCCGAAGCTATCATCGAGAGGAGGCTGGTGAAAAGAGGACCTACATCAGACACGTTAGTGTTAGTCAAGTGGAGAAATAAACCCGACAGTGAAGCTACATGGGAATTCTTCTCAGATCTAACCTTGCGTTTCAAAGACAAATCCTTGTGGACAAGGATTCTTGGAGGGAGGAATGATGATGTCCAGTCTAAACTAGGGTTCTCCAAACACAGTATACACAAGTTAAGTGAAGAGAAAGAGTTAAAGAAGAAAAAAGAACAGGAAGCACTGTCGGGGAAGAAAGGAGAGGAAGACCAGAACGTGGAAGAAAAGAAGCTGGGCCTTAAAGTAAGCGGGCCGAACCTAATAGAAAAGGGCCAATTAGTCCTGGCTGGCCAAGTTAGTTAGAATAGCTGTATTCTGTTACACATTGTTAGTTTAGATTTTATATTTGTTGCACATGAGAAAAATACAGTGTATAACAAACTGAGCATATTCCTTGTCTATAAAAGGAAAATATCTCGAACAAAAGATATACATATATGAAAAATACAAAAACATTGCTTCCTCAAATATTCTCTGTATTCGGAGAATTGAGTGTCATCACTTTCTTTCCTCTTTTACTTTATCCAAAATCTTTAGCCTTTAAAGTCTCTATGTACGATGTCAATTTATTCTTCATTCATAATTTTTAAGGAAAAAACAAAATAAATATATAACATTGTAGATACTTTACAGAATCGTGTGAAGGATCAAGAAACATTTAAACGAAGGATGCTGGGTCAAACATTTAACCGACACAGCATGGACGAACCCTATACGGCGTCCTTAACATTTGACCTATTCTAAGCTACTGTTGACTCATAAATCAATATGTGTCACACGCCGAAAGACTTCGTTGAAGAAGTCAAGCAAAGGACTAAATTAAAATAAAAGCGTCAAGCTGTTTAATTTGTTAGGGTGAAACAATTTATTTTGAGTTTATTTATTTTATATTGTTTGTCCATTCATATCAGTCAAGGGTGAAGAAGATAAGCATTTGTTTGTTTATTATTGTAATAGTCAAGTTAAACTCTTATCTTTAAAAAAAGAAGTTTATGACAAATTAAACTGGTTTTTTGCTTTTTTTAAAACTGTTTTTAGCTGATGGCATTTTTTTAGTTTTAAATTAAAAGATTATTTTTTTCTACTATAAATTTGCATTTATCTATATATTCCAAATAAACCAAGAAAGACCAAAAATAATAAAGGAAAGTGCAAAGTCAAGAGGCAGTCTCTTCTAAGTCTTCTCTACATATCAAATACTACCAAATGGTTTCTTTTAAAATAAAAGTAACATTTTAAACAGGAACAGACACAGGATTATATGATTAAGAGAATCGAACTCTAATTAAGTTAATCTTAAAATTATTTATTTGTATTTACTTACTATTACAATTATATTACATCTTACATATTATGAAAATTTCACAATAATTTTAATGTGATATTTTGTAAAATGTCATGAAAAGAACTATTCAAACAATAATTAAAAGTATTTAACACATCCATAAAAGATGATATATATGTCACTTGAAAATTAATTATTAATAAAAAAAATCTAGATTTAATATATGTATAAATTTTCATTTTAATAAAAATAAATCACATAATATATCTAGATAGGGTATCTATTCAATAATTCATGTTCATTTCTTAACAATGTATGTAGAAAAAAATAATATTACTAAATCAAATTATAAAATTAATGTGCAATATGATTGCTTGTAGCATAAATGGATCATAAAAAAATATGTAGATAGGATAGCTACTCATTAATTCATGTACATTTTAATAACACTAATTGAAATCAAATTATATAATTAGTGTGTAATAAGATTCAATTGTAATATGAAAAATAATAACTATTATTTTATGAAAAAAATAATGTAATGTTATTAATCATTGTGAAAGAAAAAGTAAAAAAAAAAAAAAAAAGGTAGTGTGAGAGAGAGAAAGAGATAGTAGGTAGTGTAAAAGTAAAAAAAAGTTCCCTCATAGGATTTGAACCATGACCTCTTGGATGTAAGAAAAAATATTTAACCTCTATACTATACTTAGTTTTATATCATTATTCTTTCTTTTTAATATATGTAACATTTTTTTTTTTTTTTTTGCTTTTTTAAAATATATTTAAAAATTAATATTTTCCGGGTCCCCCATCGGCACCTCATCCCCGCCCCCGTAAGATCCGCCCCTATATTTAATGCTAAGCCCCATTAGAAAGGACGAGAGAGAAAAACACAGTACAAAATCACACCTCTTAACAGCGAAGGATGAGTGGTGTTAGTATCATTTCAAATTGCTCTACCTTTTTTTTGTTCTCTTTTTTAACTCTATTCACACTTTTCCCAACTGAAATCTCATCTTTCCACACCATCTCATCAAGGGAATCACTAACAAGCGACCAAACTCTTGTCTCTTCCACCGATGCTTTTGAACTAGGTTTCTTCACGCCTGATGGCAATAATACTGCGTATTATTTAGGTATTTGGTTCAAGAACATCCCTCCAAGGACCTATGTTTGGGTTGCTAATAGAGACACTCCACTTTCAAACTCATCATGTGTGTTCAAGATTGGAGAATCGGGCAAATTGGTAATCACGGATCAAGAATCAAACAAGGTCCTTTGGTCGGCGAATCAGACGACCAAAAATTTGAATCCATTGAATTTAGTGGTTCAACTTTTGGACACCGGCAATCTTGTTTTGAGAGATGAAAGCGATGAGCAAAACTATCTATGGCAAAGTTTCGATTATCCTACGGATACCCTCTTGCCAGGGATGAAACTGGGATGGGATTTAGACAAGAAACTTGATAGATTCTTAACATCATGGAAAAGTCCCCAAGACCCGTCGGCGGGTAGTCATACTTTCAAGATAGATTTCCATGAATTTCCTGAAAGCTATTTAAGGACTTCGCAGCGGAAACGATATAGAACTGGACCATGGAATGGCGTATACTATGGCGGCATACCCACGATGCAGCCATCAGAAGACTTTAATTTTGTATTCGTGTCAAGTCGAAACGAGACATATTTTTCTTTTCATGTGACTAACCCGAAGTTGATTACACATGTGTTCATGGACTCAACCGGATTTATACAAGGACTTCTGTGGGTGAAAAATGATAGCAAATCTTGGGCAAAAGTTTGGTATGCACCGCGAGACCAGTGTGATGATTATATGGAGTGCGGTCCATTTGGTATTTGTGACGGTGACACAAATAATGCATCAATTTGTAACTGTACGATTGGGTTCAAGCCCAAGAACCCGCAAGCTTGGGAATTAAGAGAATGGTCGGATGGGTGTGTTAGGGAGAATGAATTGGATTGTGGCAGTGATGGGTTTTCGCAATTGAAGAACATCAAATTGCCTGATAATAGTAATTGCTCTGTGCATGATAAATTGAGTATCGACGATTGTCAAAAAGGTTGTGCTAATAACTGCTCGTGTACGGGGTATTCTGTTAAGAATATTAGTGATGGATCGGGTTGTGTTATGTGGTTCGGGGATTTGGTGGATATGAGGCATTATGCGGATGGTTATGGACAGGATTTTTTTGTTAGGTTGTCGGCTTCCGACATTGGTATGTTCTTCTTCTACTCCTAGTAGTTTTTCTTTTGAACCCTTTTCTGGTTTCTCATCATAATTATGTGTTCACTCGATCTTTGTTAAATAATTTCACTCGATCTTTGTTCGATAATAATATTAATCTTGAGATACGTTTTTAAATATCAAATTATGTATAGAAAAAAGTTTGACATTAGTTTAAATAAAAAATTAACATTGTAAATATTTAAACTAAAAAAAGTTAAATGTCACGAATGAAACTTGAATTCAGGCAAAATATACAATTAGGTGTTTGAATTTTAAAATTAATTAATTTAGTATATAAATTTTAAAATTAATTAATTTAGTAAAAAATAAATTTCCTTTCCTTTTTTTTTTTTTTTTTTTACATATTAGCTATATGAATAGCTGAAGTAAAAGTTACATGACAATATAATTTACAAACTTATGGTAGTGGTAGCAGCTACAAGGTTTAAAAATGCAATATCACCCGACTTGATTCGTTTTTTTTTTTTTTTTTAACCTTCGCCGAACACCTAAACTTGATTCTTTGATATTATCTTTTATACATATATGTGTGTGTGTGTGTTTTCTTCCCAGGGTTATCTTAGCCTTCATCCATGTGAGTAAACAAAGAACATGATTTACCACTGAAAAAGGTCTCTTTCAACACTAGAGAAGCACCAATATTAAGAAAGGAGTAATTTTAAAATTATTACCAGAATTTTTCATAAAAAGTTTAATCAAATAGCTAAAGTTTGGCTTTAAATAATTTGATACATAAAGTTTAATTTTAAATAATTTGATTTCTAAAGCAAACTTTTGTATATATTTTTTCTATTTAATTAAACTTACTTCATATAGGAAAAATATATGTAAAAATATACTTCATATATTAAATTATTTAAAGTCAAACTTTAGGTAGAAAAAATATATATAAAAACTTACTTTAAATAAAAAAAAATACAAAATCTTATTTAAATGTCAAATTATTCAAAACTAAATTTCATATAACTAATTAAAAATTTTCAAAAGTTCAAGCACGAGATTATCCCTATTAAGAAACATAGTTGGCAAGACAATAACCCCATGTCCCTACCTTGCGAGTTAGCTCCTCAGAAGCTAAGGTTGAACTTAAGTCAATAGTCCCTATCGAAGACTTCTCAGTACAAGTCAAGGGAAACTAAAAACTTAATGATAAGATCAACAGCATCCACAGGCTGGTACTACTCTTCAGATTTAATTATTCCTAAGCCAAAAAGATATATTCTCCAAATTTTTTGTCTTGGCAAAATCTGCATAATTTATGTTTTTGTTTGGGTACATCAAAAATAACTTAATACCTAAATTAAAATTTTAATTTGCAACAGGCATAAAAAATTAAATTTGGTATGGCATAAAAAAATTACATAAAAATTTGCATATATTTAATTTGCATCAGTTTTAGTGGCAAAGTATTCATGGCATATATCTAAACTTTCCATATAAATTTAATTTTAACTATTTTTACTACTTCCTTAATATCGTTTACTATAATTCCTAACGTGCAAGAAATAATTATTAGTATTAGATGGTATTAGCATTAATAAAATTCATTCGTATAATGTCTCTTTTGTGTCTATAAACAAAGCAAACCATATTATAGAGGCAATTAAAATAGTCACAAAACTATATATAGGTATTTAAATGACCACTTCAAAATTCACATAATAATTTAAACTTTTATGGAGATAATGTCAAAAACGGTACCTGAACTATAGCAAAATATGTAACTAGGTATCTGAATTTTGAAATTAATCAATTGGACTTTGATATTGATAAATTCAGTACCTAAAAAAAATTGAATTTGATTAATTTAATACCTAAAAGAACTTAATGGAGGTACTGTAAAGACCCGACATGCTCAATTCTCAAATTAAGCACACCAAGTCCCCAACCACGTATAACTCTTACGAATTATACGTAAGGTTGTCTTTAAAGAAGGTGTTTATGTTGAACATTGCTATCCGATTTTAAAATTTATGAAATCGTTTAGTTAGATTTTCGGATAACTGGATTTAGCAGCGGAAATAAATTTTATAAATCAATTTAGAAATATAGACATTTCAAAACTTCCACTCTTACAAATGGAAAAGCTTTCACTTAAACAAATTTTTACAAAAGCTTAGTTACAAAACATGGGCATTAACAAGCCCTTAATGAAAATATAAATTTATAAATGAATCCAGTCTCTATAAAGCAAACAAAAGGAGAAACAAAACAACTAAACTATTCAACGCTCCTGACTCATATCGCTCATCCATAATCCTTCCCGAGTCAACGGAAGCACCCAAAAACTCGACACAACATCATCAACAACAACAACATCATCATATCATCATCTCATCGTCCATCATTACCAACAACAACAAGGACTCATCATTATCAACTTCATCAACATCATCTTCATCAACAACAAAACCTGTAAAAAGAATAACAACAACAAGAATGAGCCGAAGCCCAGTACACAGCAACACAATCACACACGGAGTGGCACACGACTTAAACTAAATGCAATGCGTCAATCCACAAGTTATTATCTTTTCATTAAAATAAACAAATCAACAATGGAGCACTCACACTCCGGAACAAGCCAATGGGAATCTGGGGATCCTGAGTAACGCTCACGACGCTCAGGGGGTTAATATAAGCAGCCCGAATACTTATATCTCCTAGATAACGTTACACTGAAAAAGAAACAATAATCTCATCCAGGACTTATAGTCGCTACTTAACTTCACTTAACTTAATCCATAATATAATTTAATTCACATGCCCCCATAAACATTGAATTAAATCATATTACTTCCTCTCAAGATTAAGTAAACGTTACGCAGTTACCACATTCCTTATCGATTACCCGCCAAGCCTAGTCATTGCATCATGACTATTGGCCTAAGCGCCTATTATAATATTGTCATTGCATCATGACAACCCGCCGAGCCAAATCATTGCATCATGATAAGTGGCCTAAGCGTTTATTCTAACCTTGTCATTGCATCATGACAAGTTGTCGCTCCTCGGACCGGATTCAACGACGAATAACACAACCAACACTCATCAATTATTAAGCCGAGTTTAAGTCTTAATCAGTTTAGGATGCCTATCCTAACATTCAACACGCAAGTTACTGCGTACCTTGAATATGAAATCCAAACATAGCCTTGGAAGGAATTTCAGAAGATAAATCAGATATCCACTTCTGTTAAGGAAAGAATTCGTATAAGAAACTAAACTAAACTAACCATCTACTTCATCAAAATCATATAAGAACTTAAGCTATTTATCCATTCGTCTCAAACTCATTTTATTAAATCCTATTTGATCAGACACTAATGTGGAACCCCACTATGGCTGCGAAGATCGCCCCGCCAAAATATGGACAGTTCTCCTTTGTCTGTCAAAGTATTTTTTTCTCTTTATTTATAGTGTTTTATTACAAAAGCATTAACAAAGAATTCACAAACCAAAAACATTCATTTTCCAAGTGAACACACATTTGAAACAACATATTCCCCATATTAATCAAAGATCATCCTAATTCATTCATTTAATCTAATTATTTGTTACTAACCCATTTTAGCTTAACCTTAGTCAATTTGATTAAAATTAGTCATTTGATTCATTTACTAAGTCAAGTTGATTAAACATAGACAATCTAATTCATTTTAGCTTAGTAAAGTTCATTAAGTCAAATTGGACTTAGATTAATTACTAATTCATTATATATCTAAGATCTAATCACTTAATCCCAAGTTAGCTTAAACCTAGCCAAATTCATCAAAGTTAAATAATCTAATCCATTTTAGTTCATTCAAGTTCATTTAGTCAAGTTGAACCTAGGCTTGTTAACTAAGTTCATTTAAGTTCAAGCTAATCATAAGAACAAATAATAAACAAATCTTAAACTTAGCATGAAGGAAATTCAAATAAAATTCATATAGATACATAAATCATCATTTATATACTTACCAAGATCATTTAGTTTCATTAAGTCATCACAACATCATAAATCAAGCAATGGAAATCATATATACAACATAACTACTTTTAGTTTAATACTCATAGAAATTCAATTATTTGTTGAATTTATAAATCTATCTAAATCATGCTTAATTATATCCCTCAATCATCATTACACATCAAATATCACTTATCTATCTCATTTTAGCTCAAAAAGATCCATTTCCTAAGCAAAAACACATTTAACAAACAAAACAAGTTTTTGACTTTGTTTGAAAATTATAAAGGCTGGAAAGAACTAAAATTTAAGTATCGATAATTTCCGAATTTGTAAAAACTCAAAACACGAAAATTGTAGATCTCTTTTTAAGCTTTCCAACGCAACTTGAATCACCTCAATCGGAGGTCGTATGAAAAAGTTATGACCATTTACAAAACAGTATCGCGTCAGGGAAGAAATCCGCGAGCGCTACACCCTTGGCAACGGGGTGTTTTGAAGGCCGTTTTGACTCAGGGAAATGAAATTTTTTGATGCGATAGCACTACACCCTTGGCAACAGGGGTGTTTTGGACACTACACCCTTGCAACAGGGTGTTTTGGAGGCCGTTTCAACTCAGGGGAAATGAAATTTTTTATCCATAGCACTACAAACCCTTGGCAACAGGGTGTTTTGACAGGTGTAGTGACATATTTACGAAATTCCTTGTTTCAAACACTAATTTTACAAAATTTTTACACTTCAAACCTTCTCCAAAACACTTTACAACCATCATACTACACCCTACATCTATTCTAACATCCTCAAACATGCATAACTTCACATTCACCACATCAAACATCTCAAACTTCATCAACTTCCATAACTACTATTCATCATCTTCTTCCTCCTTCACAACCCAACTTCCATCAACCATGAAAGCAACAAATACATATATAAACAGCACTCTCAACCCATTTCAACATCAATTCATCAATTAGAAATGTAAATAACAAGTAAAAACAAAGAGAAATAGAAAACAAAAACTTAGCTTTTTTTGAGTCTACTCATGCAATTGCTTCTCCTTCTTCTTAGGGAAGCTAATTCTACTTGATTCCTCCTTTCCTCTTATTGAGTTTGAGATTTATTGTTGGATTTGGAGAAAGAAAGGAAGAAAGAAGGAAGAAGAAGAAGAAGAAGAAGAAGAAGAAAAGGGAAACGTAAAGAAATGAAAGGGGAAAGGCAAAGGCAGCAAAAGTCAATAAAAGAAAAGGGAAGGATAAAACTAACTTTATATAAAATAGAAATAGGATATAGTTTTAGAACTATCAGATCAATATCTATAGTTCTAGAAGTATTTAAAAGTTTGTTTCGAAACCAATATGTTAAAAATTAAGAACTTGTAATAAGAACTTAATTTGAGAATTTATTTTAGATAAAAGATATTTAATTTGAGTTCGGGTTTAAGAACTGATATTTTTATTCAAGCAAATGAACTCAAATTTTACTGAGATTTAGGAATTAGTGTTTAGGCTATGAATCAATGATTTAGGAATTCTTTAAACACTTTGATGACATGTTTAGGGAATTTGAAACTCAAATCTCAATTAATAGCTAATTAAATTATATCAACTTGTCTAATTAAATCCTATAATTCATTTAATTCATTCAAATCTATCTAAACCTAATTTCTAATATATGTGAAGGTTTGGGGTATTTCAGGTACTATTGGCTTGTAGAAAAGTCTTTTCAAGTACTTAATTGATTAATTATTTAAATTCAGTTACTTAATTTTATACTTAATTGTATATTTTATTAAAATTCAGATATCATTCATGACATTAATCTAATTTTTGTGTAAAGATAAGGTACAAAATTTGACATTTGCCCTTCCTAATCAATAAAACATATTATATCTACAGTCTTAGAATTAGAACCTATGGTAAAAACTACGGACTAAATGGATAACTCAAATATAGGATAAAGTGAAGACCTCAAAAAAACTTACGACATTTTGCAAACAAAATGACTTATCATATTCCTCAAGATTAACAACATGTTATGTTTACTAAAGGTAGGCATAGATCAATTTGATTTGGTTTTACAAAAAAACAAACCAAACTATAATTTATGATTTTTTTTAATACCAAACCAAACCATTTGATAATGTATTGGTTAAGATTGGAAGTTTTCCAAAACATTAAATAACAATTTAGTTTGATTTGAATCACTGCAAGAGAATTAACATTTAGAGACAAATTCTATAATAGAAAATTACCAAAATAGCTTATATCTATACATATAGAATCAATGGCAATGATTTTTGCAATTAAAGATTATGTTTAGAGATAGAAATTTTGTCTTAAAAACCCATTTATAGTGGATTATAAATAAAATCAAGTCAAAATTCTAATTAACCTATTTCATCTTCTACCCTAAATAAGCAAAAGCAACAAACAAGGTATGCACGTACCTAGAAGTTGTTCCATTCCAAAACCAGTATCTACTATTTAGATTACATATAATTACATTGTTCAAAAACTTATATATATTTAACTTAAACTCTTATTGCATTCCTATCACTCTCAATCCTATTTCATTACTACCTAGGTTCTCAAGATCTTAAAGTATACTCAAATCCTAAATGGAAGCGTTAAATAGATCCCAACCATTTTTATATAAGCAAAAGATTATTTTTAAGGTGTTATAACGTGCATAAAATAGTGCATAAGTGGGTATAGGGTTAGGTATCACTTAGGTAGAAAACATAAGGCCAAATGTGGTCAATGGGGAAGAACACGAGAAAAACAGAGGGTATATAGGGAGAAACATGATTGTGTTGCTCCTTGTGTTTTTTTTTTTAGGCGAAACTTAAAAAATCATAGAGAAGAACATGAGACTATGTATATATCGTGTTCTTTATGAGTTGCTTTTGTTTAAAACATAGGAAAAACCATAAATGGATACACGAGATCATGTATTGGCCATATATTTCTAGAAAATGATATTTTTTTAACACAAAGAGGTACACGACCTAATGCACGAGTTTCGTATAGTTCGTGTACTTCTAGAAATTACAAGTTTTCATGTACCGAGAGGCATGCAGCTTAGTGCATGAGCAGCGTATCAACTCATTTACTTATGGTATTCTCCTTTAATGAATCTTTAATGGCTTTCACTTCTATACATATTTGCATTCTTTTGTTTTTCTTTTAAAGATATCCCAATACTGAAAACAACCAATATTTATGTCAACACTGGAGAAACCCAACAATTATGGAAGAAGAAGAATTCTTTACCTCTATGTTTTCCTTTAATTTTTTTCCTAAAAAGAAAAAATATTTGATATTCACTAACATATCTTTTGAAAAAGATACTATGATTGGTCAGAAATTCCCCATATATTATAATATCTATTTACCATTTTTCCCTTACTTATGTTTTTATTTATTTTTGAAGAATTTCGAAAAGAAAAAAAAAATTTGTTCTTATCTATTATATTTGTGTGGATATTCAAATTACCCTACAAAGTATAAATTGCCAAATGTAAGAATTCAAAAATCTATCACATTCATAATCCAAATTCCTTCACAAAATCGTTCAGTCATCAATCAATCATCTACCAGCAAATTAAAGTTCACTAACTAATACAAAGCAAGTTATAATCTATAATTCTCCATGAAACTATTCAGTTAAATATCTACAAACAAATTTGGCAAAAAAATAAAAGTAAAAATCTACAAACAAAAGCCATCAACAAATATAAAAGTAATATGCTAACAAGATACATTGAACAATTAATACATTATATAAGTCATAACTGAATAAAAAAAGTCCATAATATACATAACTAAAACAATTAACCAAAAAAAAAAAAAAACATGATCAAGTCACTAATGAAAAAAATATATCATGAACGTAAAAAACATGTTTCAAAAAGAATAGTTTAATAGTAAGCAATATTCATCAAATAATAAATATCATAATAAAAATATAAGAACATATACAGCCTTTAATAAACCATTATGAGAAAATCTATTGTTATAAGCGCAAATTACACTGGAAGGTCACAACATATAGGAGTAACTTTATTTAAGATCACAACATTTCGAATGATTCATTTGAAGTCGGGACATTTAGAAAAGTTGGTCAATTAAGGTCACTATTTACACATGTCAAATAGAGAAAACTTTAATTAAAACTCAAAAGATTCGTTACATTGTGACATGTGTTAATGGTAACCTTAATCAACCTATTTCCCTAAACTTTGTAACCTCAAATGAACTACTCGAAACATTCTAACTTCAAATGAACTTACCTTCAAACGTTGTAACCTTTCAGTGTAATTTATCCATTGCTATAAATGAAATATTATTATTTTTTATAAGGCATTTTAGTTCAGTTTTTCATATTAGTTTAGTTTACCCCTCCAGACTAACCATGAATTTACAGATTGGTTTAAAAGGGGAATTTTCTAGACTAAATTTTTTTAAAAAACATATGTTCAATTTTACTTGGTTTGATTTATGAATTAGTTCGGTTTAGTTGGTTTTTTTGCCATTTCCTTCCTTTTGGGTTTTGCTCATAGTCTCTTTACCAATTCATATGTTTTTAAATTTCCTATGAGTTTCTCCTTTGATAGCTTGCTCAAGTCATGAGCCTCTTCAATTGCCATCTACTTTGCTTCCTCTTCTCTTGGTAAGGACCTAACAATTTTATAAATAATCTTATTAGTAGAATTATTGTCAAGTATTGTTAATTGATTTATGATATTAATGGATCTAACGTGCATCTCATCGATTAAGTCATTTGATTTCATTTTAAAGTTTTCAAATCCTGCATAATAAAGTTATTTTGGTGTCCTTAACTCTAAAATTCTCTTCATAAATATTTTTCAATTCATCCCATTTGCTTAGCCAATCTACAAGTGTAAATTTTACAAAAAAAAAAAATATCATTTTCATTTAAGCCACAATATATAACATTCATAGCAATTTAATTGAGTTGAATTTTTTTTTCTTTTCTCTCTTGCTTTTGTATAATTACTTTCATCACTCTCTTTCATTACAATAGGTCCAGTATCAGCTATATTTCACAAGAATATATTTTGAGCTTTCAAAATGATCTTCATCCTATATACCTAATATCCCTAATTATTTCCGATTAAGAGAGATGATCTTTTTATAGAATTAAAAAACTAGTGTATTTGTAGTCATGATCTTTGCCACAAGATGAGATCAAGAAAATTCTTAGAGACTACCTTTTGATAACAATTTTAGAACAATTCCATGTCTTTTTCAATTTCAAAGTCTAAGTGATTGAATTTATCAAACTAAACAAGATAACAACAATATGGATGCAAATTTCAATAAACAAAAGAGATGTGGATAGAAAAATAAGCTCAGATTTAACGTAAAGTTCAGATTATCCCTAACTGTTTATAGAAACTATTGTAGATGTCGAATAACCAGTAAAGTTTAGGTACAGGATCATCATGGATCTACAAACACAGAAACTCGATTAGTAACGCATCGGGGGTAGACTAGTGTAGCCACTCCAATGCTTAAGTTAGCTGTGAGTTTTTAGGAGTGCTAAAAGGAAAGAATAACTAAAATAGCACTAACATGTTCGCAAAAAGAATCCCCATATCTTTCGTGTGAAGTCCTTTTATATGAGATGGTCATAGCCAAATTTAGGGGACTATAGGCTATACTTGCCCCATAAGGAAGATTCGCAAAATCCATCAGCTGTCCAAATCTATGGAGCATAAACATGTCAAACACAGAACGTAAACATGCTAAGTATGTTATGTGAATATTTTGGTACGGAGGATCGCTAGACTAATGCCAATCCCTAAGGGGATATAGATGTCAAGTCACTGTGGGCCTCTTGAGGTCAAGGTTATGACCAATTATACCTTGTCGCCATAGGCTACCATTCAAGAAGTTGTGGTCAAGGTCAAGGATCTTAGTTATACATAAGAACCAAGATCTCCATGGAGATTGCTCATGAGGTGAGAGGTATTCTCTAGGTTCAAGGACTTCAAGGATTGGGCCTTCTAAAAGGTTCCCAGTAGACCTACGAAGCTTACTAGTTTGGGATCACGACCTTATGAGCCATAGTAAAAAATCTCCTATTAATTTGGTACACCAAATGTCTCCGATGATGGAGGACTTCATAAACAACTTTATTGATAACCATATATTTTTTAGTTACCATCAATTATGATCCATTAATCTTATAATTAAGTATTAGTATTCTATAATAAGCATATTATAATTTTTTTTATTTAATCAATATGTAATATGTCTCACATAATGTGTTAACTATGTATATATAGAATAATATGTATTTTAATATATTAAATACACATAATAGTACAAAATATTTTAATACCACTGGCATCTATATGTTTTTATTATATGCTTTATTAATGGATAAATGAGTCGGCACAAGACATGGTTTAAACATATCGAGTTATGAGTTTAGATTTTCTTAAATGATTATAGTTTAGGTAGGCATTTATAGAGATGCAACCGGATTGGTTTTTATAAGACAAATGACCGACCATGCACCCACCCAGCCCATAAATAGCCTACAGGATTGAGGATGGGTTTTGAGGCAAATGTAAAACCCATTGGGAACTCGAACCTATTAAGGGAAAAAATATTAACCTTATTTCAATTAATAAAATTAAAAGTCAAAATAATTTTAAGTTTAGTCAATTTAGGTATTAGTTCAATTTAATAAATGATTTATGCATTTTTAAATTTATAGTTCAATTTAATAAATTATATATGCATTTCTAAATGTGTAAAGCATTTATTTTTAATAATATTTTTTTAATTAATACCCAAACCTATTGTGATTTTTAAACTAAAGTAGCACAAGAAAAGTACATTCAATAACTACGCTCTTTAATTTAGCATTTTTTTTATATATTCATAGAAATGCTTATGAAATCTAGGCTAAGAAATCTTACAAAATAAAACTGGATAATCACTTTGTTTCGTGTTCTCCATTTGTCATTTTATGGACGATGTTAATCTCTCACTTGATATAAAAGTTTTTCAACGCTTACACATAAATAAATTGTACATATAAAAGAACTTATGATATTCAGAAATTACTTATTTAATTTTTTTAGATTATTTACATATATGAAACTACTTTATTTTCATATTTATGTTATAAATAACATAAGAAAAGAAACTCAAAATGAAAAATTTTAAAATTTATCAAAGTACCATATGATCCCATAGGGCAATACAAGGTCCTATAATGTAGCTTTAGAATACAAATTTTAGTACCATATACCTTATAGTAGGATATGGTTAAAGCTTCAAAACTTACATACCTTACATGTTCCTCCGTACATATAACAAATCAAATACAACAATATATATGCATAAAACATACTACAATAATGTAATTTGCATACATACGAAGTCTATGGTGGGGTTATTGCAACTAGTCAATCACGTGCGATAGACGTGCTAATCGACTTGAGAGGAACCTTGAACTAATGACACATGTAAGATGTCGTAGAGAGAAGCATGGGAAGAGGAATAAGCAGACTTAGTTTCTCAAGCGCGCGAGTGTGACAGAAGATCTAATCAAATGGATTCGATTATTCTTGACTCGCTCTTTGCAAAGTAAATGCTTTAATCTTTCCTGGAGATATTTTAGCTGAGATTTTGCATTTCTCTCAATCTTAGCAATACGTAGAATGACCCCAAATAAGAAGCGAAACTTAATATTTATAGATGTTGGATGTTGATGGTATCCGTTGGATGACTTCTGGATGGATGGTTGAGATGAAGCATTGCTTGTGACCATTGGATCTCTTCTATTGATACAATTATATATATATATATGGGCATGGGCTTTGGATATGCATAGAATGAGGGCTTTATAATATAAAGAAGCTCATTTTCCTATTAAAATAGTCTATCTTCAATATAAAATAGAAATAGGTTTATTTTATTCTATAAAGCCCTATTTTATCCAAACAAAGTCCAAATTAGCCTAAAGATATTTTTTGAGTCTACTTTTCACACATAACAAACTAAATTAGGCTAGTACCTATCCGACGATCCCTGTTTTAAGACTACCAAGCCAAATCTCTCTATGACATCCCTTATTGGATTTTGTCTTCTAAGCCAATTACCAACTTAGAAGACTAGCCCATGACATTAAATTGGGCTAAAGGCCCAATTACCAAAATGATCCCCATACATACATACATACATACATACATACATACATACATATATACATATAGGTTTTTATAAATGCTAGTTATCATATCTAAGGTAAAGTGATATATAACACCTAAAATAGTTTCTCTCAAACTACAATTATTTTTTATTTTTATTTAATCTTACTAATAATTCTATTGTTTATATCATTTTTATCGTCTACATAAGACAATAACTCTTTTTATCCATTTTAATATAATAGATAAAACACACATGCACACATATAAAATACAATATATGCAATGACGTGTGTTATATATGTTATGACATAATAGTATATATTATATATCTGCATTATTTTTATATATCAATTCATAGTATAATATAATACACTAATATGTAAGCTACAATATTATCCGTAGCATCAATCAATTGCTGACATTTTTTTTAATAAATACCACTATATAACTCACTTTCATTTGGAATACACCACAACCAAATATAAATAGAAACGAAAGTAAACAATTTTGTAGATATTTTCATATATACGAATGAGAGTATCCCTTTATAAGGCAACCTTGAGGAGGCAAAATCTGCTAATTTTTTTTTTTTCCAATAAGACATTTTGGTGATGCAACATGTTATGCACAAATATACCAAATCATACTATCTTACATGACTTTTCTCCATTGACAATGTTTTTTTTTTTTTTTCATTTCATTTTATATTGAAAGTGCAGTCCATCATCTTCCTTCTCACTCCAGCTTCATCGGCTTCAGCTACAAGTAAAGGTACTTATAAATTTTCATATCGGTTGTGTCAATAGCTACTTGGGTCACTCGTTAATTTTACCGATTAACAAGTAATAAATCGCTAAATAATGGTTGAAGTTTGTGGGAAAGTACATGTTCAGATATCCTAATGAGAAAAGCAGTGAGTTTCATAATAAAAGAAGACAAGATACTACATGGAAATTGGTCAACAGTTTATCTGCTCCTAGGATTTAGTTTTGTAGTACTTGAGCCTATAGTAGCTTTAGTCTTTTCAAGACTATTTGGCATCTACTCCGGATAAATGAAATTGAACCTCACGGTTGTTAAGGTCTTATGCCAAGATTGAATCATGAGGGCTTATCTCTATTACAACATTTTCCAAGTCGAAATTGTCAAAACAGTAATCAACAATTAGTACTAACGTAGAAGTGGAACCATTAGCATAATCTTCCATAGGACCTTAGAGTATTAAAAGTTACACGTCACTAAATTCACATAATGTACTAATAATTATTGACACGTGATATTCATGAAAGCAATGCTAATTTCTTCCATTATTTTTCATTTGTTTGTCAAAACTACATATTAAATTTAACACTACAATCATATAATCTTAAAGATTAACCATGCAGAAACCCCTCACTAGTTGGTTAGGATTTCCCCCCAAGTTGAGTAATCTATGTGAACCAACTTGGGCTTTTGTCACTTTCTAACATTAATTTGAGTTTAATATTATAACCATACCTAAAAGTTTAAACCCGTAGATGTGGTACTTAACTAGCAATACAAAAATTATATTTTCCAAGTTGTGGAATTCTATAGTGGATTATAATTCCTTTATGAAATCTCTTGTAGAATTGAGGTGGCCATTAAGGAAATCACGAGGAGTCGACATTAGTTGTTGATTTTTGATAATAACATAAAACAAGTGTGATCATAGCATAAAGTTTATTAGACTTAAAATTTTATTAAACTAATCATGTAAAGATAGGGCTATGTTTTGAAACTGACCATTGCAGGAAGAAAGATCTCAACAGCTATAATTATTTCCATTGTCGCAACTGTTGCAACTGGCATTATGCTCATTCTCATAAGATGCTGCTTCAATCGAAGAAAAGCAAGTATAGATCACCATTCCAAGACAATATGATAATGGTGAGAAGCATGTGTCATTTCTTAAGTTTGTCAAACATTCTTTTGTGTCTTTCTTAAAGTATGCTGCAGTACCACTTATTAGAATTTAACATATTCTCCTATTTCTCTGAATGGTTACAGAGTACATAAGCAGTACTGAGTCAATGAAATTTGATTTAAGCACAATACAAGTGCGACTAACAATTTTTCGATGACAACAAGCTAGGAGAAGGTGGATTTGGTGTAGTTTATAAGGTAAAACCACTTTACTATCCAAATTTAGAACCTCTTAAGTTTATAACACTAGGTTATAGATTCTTGAAGAAAAGAGACTCACATTGTTATGTTGGAGGAAATATAGGGTACACTACTAATGGACAAAGTATAGCGGTGAAGAGATTATCTTGTGACTCGACAAGGTGCTACCGAGTTTAGAATGAAGTTGCAGTCTTGCAAAACTCCAGCATAAGAATCTCGTACGATTGTTTGGATTTTGTTTGGAAGGAAAAGAAAAGCTACTTGTGTACGAATTTGTGCCCAACAAAAGCCTTGACTACTTTCTATTTGGTTAGACCTACTCTAAACCAACAATTGCAAAATCACATTGGATGTAACAAATTTAAACATTTAGATAAACTTGTAGATATAAAATTCGTCATAGTATTAGAGGCACAAGCATTGACATTTCATCATGATATTATTAAGTGGGCCACTTGTGATTAGTAATAGAAACCCCATCAAACAAAAGAGATTTAAACTTTTAAATCACTTCATTTTGGATTAAAACATTTTTGTAAAACAATTGATCCACTATAAAAGTGTTGCATTATTATAGTCATTGGAAAAAAAAAACATTATGCAACCTTTACATTATCTTTATGATTTTGTAGACACGTTTCCTTCTCATTCAGGTAGTTGGCTAATATTTGTTAAATTAGCTTCAACATTTGATGGTTCATTATTTGTGCTAATCATGTAATTATGTAGATACACAAAGACATACACTATTGGATTGGGGCATGCGTTATAAAATTCTTATAGGCATTGCAAAAGGAATGCTTTATCTTCATCAAGATTCACGACTTCGTATCATACATCGTGATCTCAAAGCTGGCAATATTTTATTGGACAACGAAATGAATCCAAAGGTTTCTGATTTTGGCATGGCAAAGATATTTGGAGTGAATCAACTAGAAGGAAACACAAATCGAGTAGTTGGCACATAGTGAGCTCCACTCCAACATTTAGTTTCTAAAATTAATATTGTATGATTTTTCTATCTTTGCTATAGTCTTTTACTGTTGTCATTTGCAGTGGCTACATGGCTCCAGAATATGCAATGCATGGTCAAATTTCTGTGAAAACAGATGTCTATAGTTTTGGAATATTGCTTCTAGAGATAATAAGTGGAAAGAAGAGCATCTACTACTGCCAATCTGATCACATTGAGATTCTTCCATGCTTTGTAAGTTGAGTTTGACCAATTTTCTTTTCAAATCTAACTTTACACCATCTATAAATAGTTTTGAAATATTTATAATAGTTTATTGAAATTCTCAATAGGTTTGGAAAAAATGGAGGAATGGTATGCTTTCGGAAGTACTGGACCCATTATTAGGAGATTCCTTTGATAGGAGTGAAGTCAATAAATGCATCCATATTGCTTACTTTGTGTTCAGAAAATCCAGCTATAGACCTACAATGAATGAAGTTGTCCATATGTTTAACAGTCAAACTGTTTCCATGATGGCACCTCAAGAACCAGCATTTTTCTTTTATAGTAGGACAAAGGGCATGGATATGGTCTACTCAAAACCATTAGGCTCTTCGAAACCAATACCATGGTCAGTGAACAAAGTATCCATCACTGAATTATACCCACGATAGAAGGAAGTAAACATCCTCTTTTTTTAGTTTAGTGCCCTTATTTTATTAAGCAGATATTCACCATCTGGAACTTTTGACAACCATGATGAAAGTGGATTTGGAAGAAATAAGTTTTCAACTTCAAATGTAGAAACCTTTCTGATATGTTACTATTTGTAGTTGTTAATATTTAATAATATTTTGGTAGTGTAGAACGAAATATTCATATAAGATGTTTGTTTTGGGGGAACTTTCTATTCTTTTTTTTTTTTTTCTATATCTTATCCCTACCTTTTTATATTTGTTTTGTGTTTGATCTATATCTATTTAAGTTTTAGCCCTTAGAAAATTATCTAATTTTTTTTTATCATGTGCATTTCACACCTTTGTGGAAATTGTTATCCTATATCTTATCATAATTAAGGTGAAGATGGTAACTCAAGATTAGAATTGATAGGTAAAGTTAAAGTGTTGAAAAATACATTTTATTCATTAGAAAAAAATTTAATTATTTTTAAGTAAATAAATTATTGGGTAAATAAGTTCACCTTTATAGGTTTTATTAGGATTTCAATTTTATAAGAGATATATATGCTTGTACAAGTATTCGTAACAAACCAATACAAAAAATGAGAAACAGGGAGTAAATGTATAGAAAAACTAGTATAAATGTCTCACCATTACGATAAGAACTCCGAAAAATTGAAATTACCTAATAATTTATAGGTGAAAATTAATTATGGGAATCAAAATTTATATTTACTAATAATTATAAGCACATACTATTGAAAATTTAACTACATATAATTTGGAGAAGAATCAATGAAACAAAAATCGGGTTCAAGGTCTTATACAGTTAGATCATCAATATAAGGCCAATCTACCCTTTTTTTTCCATACAAAAAATAATAAATAAATTAATAATAGTGAAGAAGAGGACGTAGTGGCCGGAGACACATGAAAAGTAGATAGACATAATATAAAGGATGATGAAAAAGGCAATTGAAAAAAAAAAAGTTCTTGTTCATTAGTACCATCCATTTAAAAACATGGTACAAATAAATTATATTATATAGTATTTCTTATTCTAAACAATAATTTTTATCATGCCCAGTTTTTACAATCAAATATTGCCTAACCTTTGATTCACTTCCTTTGAGGTTAGTCTTGAAAGAAAGTTATTAATTATGAGATCAATCCATTTGAGTGGCTTCTATGAGTTACTATACTAAAGATGGTGGTGGTGATAAAAACCTGCAGTTGTAAAATCGGTGGAGACAGCAATGTATAGTAGTCCTGAACAAGACACGCTAAACAAGACACGCATGTCAAACGGGGAATAGATAAATTGAACCATGAATGAGTTCCCTTAATCTCAGGCAACTTGTTGTACCCAAAAAATGAAAAAGGTTTAGTGAATTTTTGAGGCCTAACATAATATAAATGATGTCAAAATAAAAGCAAATCAATCTAATAAATAAAGACTATAATTGAATATAGATGAATCAAATATGCAATTTGATGAAAAACTGAGTTATAATAAAAAATAGTATGCCAACAACAATAGTCAAAAGAGGATAGGAATTCTTCTAATCAGATGGACTGGGGCAATCCTCTCCGCCCGATACATTAAAAAGTTTTTGCGAATGCAAGAAGAAGGGATATAGGGTACCATAGAGCTAGTTCTCGGAACAAAATAAGTAATTCACTGGAAGTAAGAGAAGATGTGAAAGAAAAAATATTAAAAAAATATATTTGATAAAAAACTTCCGCTAAGGGTTCAGAATATAGAGAATATATTAAGGAAGAAACTTAAAATCAGATTACCTAGGATGTGAAGTTTTATTTAGAATTGGTTTAATACACACCTTTTTTAATCAAATAATTAAGTAGGTATATAACTCTTCGGGTCTTTAATATATGTTAATTCGCGTGCTTAATTATCTCATTTTCTAGTTTTTATTGGTTTCTTGAGCGTGTCACTTTCCTATTTACTAGAAGCAATAGCTGCTAGTTCTATCAGTTGAGAAATATTAATAAACACATAAACTTCATATATATTAAATCAATTGATTTAAAGTTTAGGCAATGAGTTGAGCATTTGGATGGGTATCATACATGACGTTGAAATTTAACACAAAAATATAAGAGAAGGAAAAATAATTAGAAGCGTTAATAAATTTTAAGGTAGTATTTGGTTGCAACAACTAGATAGGACAAAAAGAACTGGATAATACAATACAAAAAGGCATTTGACAGTACAACTCTTTTTTACCATTTTGCTATGCACACACTAGACAAAATTCTTATTAAAAGATTTGGCATTTGTCTAATTCTAATATTTTTATACCATGATAAAAAAAATAAAAATTTTAAGTTTTATCCAGTTTATTGAGAGAATTTTGTTAGTTCTAATTACATTTTATAACCAAACATGATACAATGACCTTTGTCTAGTCCAATACCAAAAAAAAAAAAAAAAAAATAGTGCAACAAATACTATCTACGTAAAACGAAAACAACAGCTACTTTTATCTAAAAATGGTATTATCAATGCGATTAAAAAAAAGAGAGAGAGAGGGTTCAACGAACAGATGCGAAGTTTGAAAGTGAAAATAACACGACAAGAGCTGGATTTGAAGAATGAGGATATCATCGAACTGGAATGAAGGGGAAAAGGAATATATCAATTTACTAAATAATATAAAATTCAATTGGACTGCAAGGACATGTGCTCAAACGTGGTAGCTCGGAGAAAAGGACGAAGGGAGTCCTGTCGAATTCTCTTGCAAAATAAATTAGAATTAATGGCCAAATAATTGGTTCAAAGTCTCCACAAGATAAAGAAGTCCATTTAATTATATCATAAAAACATACAAAAGTGAAATATTGATAGATTGTTAATTGTAAGTAATGAATTCGCAAAGTTTGTTTAGCTGTTGGAAGGCTTGGGTTTTCTCTTTCTTACATCAATATTGAATTTCTCAATATTAAAAATTCATTACCTTTTGTAATTATACTACATTTAATGGGATATTTTTAATTCATTTATCTAGATGTAATAAAATGGAAAAAGAAATAAAGAAAACATAATAATGAAAAATAATTACTAAATTCCTTATTACATAAAATATCATATTTTGTGGAAGTTTAGACACTTACTAAGATACTATATAAAAAGTTTAGTATTTAAATTCAGATTAATTATTTGTATAAGATAGTTCATGAAATTATCTACATTTATGTGGCAATTTTTTTATTGAAGGAAAAATGATCAGAGGATTGAAATCCTCATCTAAATGATTCTCCCATTTACATTTCCACTCATGGCTATTTATGATAATCAAGTCATGATTGTTTTTCTAATGGATCAATGTCATAAAAGGTACTTGAGCTTTAAAAAAATATTAATTAGGTATGTAAACTTTGCAATTGATCAATCTAGTATTTAAACTTTTGAAATTGATCAATTTAGTACATAAAAGAACTTTTAATGCATGTCGATAGTATATTTGTTAAGTTTTTTCAAATATTAAATTAATTAATTTCAAAATTTAGGTATTGAATTGCACATTTTATCAAATTGCGACATTATTCCTTTTCTAATCAATGATAGTGAAACCTTTTTTGTGATATCTCATGTGCGAATTATGTTGCTCTTATTACAAATGTAAAAAGTAAAAATGTGATATTATAAACTGCATTGTGAATGTGATAATAATTGTAAGCTAGCTTGTAAACATTTAAAAAAAAAAAACTTCATATGGTGTTTAAAAGAAATATTTTTATATTGTATGAGACATTTAAATAATTATATTTTATAGATTATATTGTTTTAATAAGACCTAGTAAACTTTTTAAAACACTAACTAATCCAGCACTAAAAATCGTTGGGGATTTAATGCCCCTAAGCCTCTCATAAATTTATCCATAATATTTAACAATATCTAGCAAATTATTAATAATACATAATAAAAAATATTATTTAGATAACATTCCCTTTTTATAATGAATTCATAATTAATTTGAAAAAAAAATTATCTTCATTTGTACCAACTACCAATGAAAGACTAGAACAAATAAAATAAATGAAACCTATTAGAAAGTTGGTGAAAGAATAAAAACAATGTGGATAAATGTTAAAACTAAATACAATTGCTCAATGAAACCTATTAATCAATTTGTGTCTCAGTAAATAAATGTTAAAGATAAAAGCAATTGTTGTTCAATGACTGCTCAGTAAAAAGGAAACCCAAGAAGGGCTTGCAAGATGTGAAACAAAGCTCTCACCGCTATACTGTCCATCACGATGTTTATATGATGTATTTAATGTTTAACTTATTGTTATAACCCTTATACTTCAAAATTCCTAAGGAGAAAGCGAGCAGGTCCGCCCGGGATGAAACTCATTCAATAATGTGGACAAAATTTCAAAAATATAATTGTTGAACTAAAAGTTTCAAATTGGATATTAGTAAAAATGTAAAACATAATTACTCGAATGAAGTATTGAAGTCAAAATTAATTGATCAATTGTGCTTGAAATGTGATATGGTTGTGTTTGCACAAATTATACGTTTGAATTTGTGTTTGTTGTGTTCATGTTTACAATGTTGCAGGACTAGTTGTACTATAACTAACATCTAAACGTCATGCAAGGCATTGGCATCCAGATGCAAACATGATCACAAGTGTGATCATATGAACTATAACTAGGGTCTAGATGCCAAAGTGTTGGTGACATGTTTCATCTGATCAAAATATTTCTGACATGGTACAGTAGGCTAGCATCCAAATGCCAACATGGTCCATAACCTATCATGCTCATGCTTTGAAGGTGGTGTCTAGATTGTAGTCTACCACATCTAAACACCAGTTGACATCGAAATAGCAGCTAAAGCATTCAATGTGGAGCTAAAGAGGGAGAAAAGCGGGCAATGAATTGTTTTTTAGAGACGTTATAAGTACGGATTTGTTGGGTAGAAAAATCTATAATGAGCTTATTTATTGCATAAAAACACTTGCGTTAGATCTCTCAAACATGTGTGTATTGTTTGCTATTTCTTGTAAGAGAGTATGAGTGGTGCCATTGAAAGCTTAAGTTTGCAAATACTTGTAAGGAATTATTGTAGGTTGTTAAGTGTTTATGAGTAAGTATTTGAGTTGTTTCAAGTGTGAATGTGGGGTTATTGTAAAAACACAACTCTTGTATTGGTTGTGAAAGTGTTTGAGATGTTGTGTTGTAGTTTCTTGGGAGTAAGTTTATTTGAGATAATAAAGTGATTGGTGAAGTCCATCGATGGAGGCAATTAGTGCCCATAAAGAGTAGAGGATGGTCCGAAGTCCACATTATATTCAAGCTTGATTTCTCTAATCCGCTCTCTTTCACTTTATTGTAATTTATTTCTTATTGTTATATTTGTCAAATTTTTAGAATTGCGTTAAATATGCATTAAAAATTGCAGAAAAGATTAAAATAGTTCTAACACCTTAGTCAACCCCCTTTCCCCTCTTTGAGTTTTAGCCTAGATTTAATCATTTGTATAATAATTCTATGGTTGATGATATAGATTAAAGGTTAATTACAAATTGTCTCTTGTTAAAATATTTTTTAACAAAAAAAAAAGGCCGAAACAAAATTTTATTTCCAAAAGTTAAACTCTAAGAAATAGGAACTTTAGGACACACATGAAAGAAATGGGAGGGAATGGGATTCAAAGATCTTGTAACTGCAAACTATCGCAATAACTAACTACATTGTTGTCGCCAATGATAAGTGTTGGAAGCATCATTAGATACTACAACAATACCACTGTTGTTGGAATTTTCAACAGATTAGCCATCACAAATAATTTTTGCCTGTCGTAGTAATAAAGGAGTCCAGTTCTTCACTATTGCTACTATGGAAAGGAAATTTCTATTTTATATCTTGTCTAGAATCCTTGCTTCTATTTATATTTGTTCTATGAGATTATTTCATTTAAATATGATTTTTTAAATTACATAAATACAAATTATATAAAAATAATTACCGATATACAATCACTATAAACTTTTTGTTTGTATTAATGTGCAATACACATAAAATCCAGCTTCCCGTCATCTTCTTCATCGACCTCTCAATTGTCTCTCTTCCTTCTCACTCTCTCTTTAACCTTTTCACTAACACTGACCAAGCCCTAAACAAGACTCCAATTTCAATCTTCACCAATATGAACTTTCACCACCACGTAAGTTAAGTAATCGTCAGAATTAAACTAATTGAACTTAACCCAACGTCTCCATCTGAACTCACACCATCAACCACTCTACCAAAACCAAGTTAGACCCAATCACCCTTCTCAACCACCACTGATAGCCAAATCCAAAGCAATAGGTCGAAGAAACCCATCGATAATCATCAATCACATGTGAAAATGAGATACACTATTGTATCGTTGACCTAAAATGTGATACAAGTATGTTTATAATTTTGAATGACTACTAATGATATATCGCACCTAAGTCATGCAATATTAGTGCAAATATTTATATTCTTCTTCAACATGCGATATAAAAATAGCAAATTAATTTTTTATTTTTATAACTTTTATTTTTGTAATTTTTTTTTCAAAAACAATAGGTATGTCTTTCACCCACTTTCTATGCTTTTGTCTTTCAACAAAATCTAAAATGACAATCTTTTGTAATTTAGCCATTATTTTGAGGGGATTTGAAATTAAGTTGTTGAAAGATAATCATTCCTATAAATCTAGATTTTCAATAAAGTAGTTGTTATATTCTTCAACAGATCTTTGATAGAGGAGTAGTGAAGTCTATTTTGTAATATAAGAAATTTCAACTTAGAAAATTAAATTTCATTTTTTTCTCGTTCTCAAAGGAAATTCAATCACAAAAGTAATATGTTTGATTTATTAACAATTAATAGAAATATAATTTTTTATAGGTAGGAAATAGTGAGAAATAATTTCTGGCGACATTCATTACAATTATAGCTCCAATCGTGGCTTTCTATACGTTGTTTAGTTCTGAGTTTTATCAAAGAAGTGTAAAGGACTGCGTCATGATGGAAGAATAGATGAATCTGTTTTCTTTTCTTTAGGGGCTTTGGGAAATAGGATTGGAGTTCTATTGCAAAAAGCAAATACTCAGACCTTGTGATTGTCATTTAGAATTTTTCTTTTTGTGTACGTAATGCATCATTGTTGTGTTATGCATTTTTAATATGTGCTATAAAAGTGCTGCAGTACTAATAACATAAAAAAGTGACAATATTGTGAGAAAAGCTTTTATTTTCCCACATAAGTTTTTACTTAGAAAGTTAGTATTGGAAATGTTAATTGTTAATTAAAGTCTGTATAGGGATGAGCACATTTGTCCCGCAAAGGAGTATAAAATTAATTCACAAAACTTTGCGCTATTTTTGCAATATCCATTCACTTGAGAATCCTGACTAGAAAAAAAAAACAAAAATAAAAAATAAAAACAACACTAATGTAAATATAAATCATCATACGGTTTTTATCAGTGAGTTTTTTAATTGGGTACATGTTGTAAATAGCACCTGAATGATAGCAAAATATGTAATCAAGTACTTGAACTTTGAAATTGATTAATTTAGTACGTACCTGAACTTTTAAATTGATCGATTTAGTATGTAAATTTTGAAAGTGATTAATTTAGTACATGAGACTTTTTATGTATACCAACTAATACCAAGAAGGTACTGTTAGTGCTAAGATGCAAGTGTGAGAATCTCACATAGGAAATATGGGACTTGTGTGAAGAATTTATAGAGAGAAGACCCATTAACCATTGCCTTAAGGTTTTTGTTTATAGATGGTATCAAAAGCCCAGTTATGTAATCCTTCACAAAGTCCATTGATTTTTTCCTAACAGTTAGTATCAGAGCCTAGTTCGGTTAGAAAACTCCTATGATTAGCCACCATGTGGAAAGAATAGCTTTGTAGTGTAACTCTTTTATGAAACCTATGGTGAGTAGGCCACTCACAAAGCGGGTATAGTAAAGTCAATTTGATAAGCTCTTGAGGGGAGTATGACCTACCCTTGTGGAGACTTGCACTTGAGGAGGAGGTTGTTAGAGTGCAAGTATACGAATCCCACATGGGAAATATGGACTTGTAAGAATTTATAAGAGAGAAGACCATTAACCTATTACCTTAAGGTTTGGGTTATAATGGTGTCAAAAGCCCATTTGTGTAATCCTTCACAAAGCCCATTGGATTTCTCCCTATCTAAGGCATACTCTAGATTCTAATAATTATTTTGTTCTACACTTGCAACTGGGAAGAAGTGCCGTCAGCCTTCATCAAACATTAGCCAGCATTGGAATTTGCAGAATTCATGCCAAGAGCATAGTAGTGTCAATGCCGGCGTGAAAATTATTGATGTTGGAGGGCTATGCTACTGGTATAGGGGATGCACACTATCGGCGTTGAGCTAGCATATGTTAGTTCCAGAAAAGTGGCGGTTCAACGTTCCAGCTTTGATTATTCATGTGCTACCTTTGAGTGTCTATTGATTTTCCTTGTGTTATTGTATATATATTCTCCTTATTGTCCTAAGGTTTACAAGGAAAAAGTGTGTGCCTCTTCTCAAGCCTAGATAGAGAGTTCTAAAGTGACAAAGAGAGAAAAGTGAGGAAACCGTAGAGTGAGAAACTCTAGATGAAGGAAATTTTGTTCCTATTGTAATCCACCAATTTGTGGTGAAGAATTATGAGATCCATCGACTATGGTGAAGATCTGAGAGATCCACTAGTGTTATCTAGTGAAGAACAATCATAATCCCATTATATTATTTATAGTAAAAGGTTTGAGCACTACTGGTCCCATGGTTTTTCCCCGATTTGGGGTTTTCCATATAAATCCTAATGTTGATTTCATTTCTTTGCTTTCTATTTAATGTTATCTATTTGTTGTTGCTTTGGCAAGAGGAAAAAAGGTCTGATCTTTTCCTAACAAGTGGTATCAGAGCATAGTACAATGATCAAACTGAATTCAACAAATTATTTCCATATGGAAATCTATGATGGAGGATTTGTTGCATTGCAAAGATCTATATTTGCCTTTAGGTGGTGATGCACAAAGCCACAAGACAAATCTGACGCTGATTGGATAATCATACATAGGAAAACTGTCGTTATATCTGACAATGGGTGGATCACAGCGTGGCCTAGGAAACGAGAGTGGATGTCCTATGGAGGAAGTTGAATCCATGTATGGATGCAGATAGCCTTAAATAAAACCTCCTTGATAAGGAGAGTTGTAAATCTAAAATATAGGGATGGATCCAACATAAGGGAGTACTTAAATAATTTTCAAGGACTGATGAATCAGTTGCCTGCCATGAAGCTGGTGCTTGAAGATGAGATCTAGGCACTGTTATTGCTGAGTTCCTTTCTTGATAGTTGGAGACACTAGTGATGTGTTAGTAACTCTGCCCTATAGGGAATGCTCACCCTTGTAGTGGTGAAGGATAGCCTGATGAATGAAGAGGCTAGGAGGAAGGATCTGGACAAAGGATCTGATTCTAGGGCATATGTTATTGCTAAGCCAGGAAGGAATGGTAGAAGTAGGTTTGGAAGATCATCTGATGAGGATGATGAACCAGAGAAATCTAAGGAAAGGCCCAAGTCAAGAGGAAAGAAAGATCTCATATGCTACTATTGTGACAAGCCGAGTCAATTAAAGAGAGAGTGCGGACTCTAGAAGAAAGAGAAAGGTAAAGGTGATGGAAATGATGAAGACAAAGACGCAGCTATAGCAGTAATAAATGATGATGAGATCATCATTGCCTGGGATGAGAAGTGTGTTAGCTTTGCAAGTCATGATGATGACTGGATTGTTGATTTCGGTGCCTTGCTCCATGTGACTTCACATGGTAAGTTCTTCTCAACTTACACTACTGGTAATTTTGGTAATGTCAGGATGGGAAGTAATGGTAAATCTAGGATTGTTGATATTGGAAACATAGTTTTAAAGACTAACATAAGTTACAAGCTCATTCTTAAAGATGTCAAATTTTTCCCAGATATCTGCTTTAACCTTATTTTTACAGGAAAGCTTGATGATGTTGGCTATAGTAGCTCACCAAGAGTTCTCTCATTACCGCAAATGGAAAGAAAAAAATAACCCTCTTCCTTAATATCAGTAAAGCTATGTAAAGAAGAGTGAATCCTGTACTCTCATATGGAGGTTCTAATGATGGTAGAAATGGGTGAGATTATGTTAAGGAATCCCAATAGCCTCATCAATAGTTCAAGATGAGAAGATTTGCAAAAAATAGGAGACCATAAATTAGATTTAGTCCAGATGAGTATGAGATATTCACTGATGAGGGAGAGCCAGATGATCATAAGAAAGCCAAGGGAAATGAGAAGAAGCTAAGAAAGGTTAGAGCCATGCAACATAGACTAAAATCCTTGCGTGAGATTAGAAAATTGACTTGGTGAAACTATCTAAGGGCAAGGGACCTCTGAAGAACAACAGGGTGAAGACTGATGATAAGAACTTACAATCAAGAAACAAGACAAAAGCTGGTTGTGAAAGGTTTTAGTCTGACAAAAGATGCTGTAGGAAGGCAACAAGATTAGATATACCCCCATATTAGTTGAAAGGGAGGTTATTGGTTATAGATCCAACTCATATGGGTCTATAACAAAAGAGACTCTAAATATATGTTGTGATATATATTTAGAAGACTTTGGAATCAAATAAGAATGAACCACATGCTTGAATAAGGAGATCCTAAATATATGGTTATATATTTAGAGACTTAAAATTAAGATATCCTAAATATATATGAAATACGTGGAAGGACTTGGATTAAGGAGATTTTTATGCAAAACAAAAGATTTTTTTCTACACCTGTAACTAGGAAGAAGTACCCACCGCCGGCCTTAAGCAAACATTAGTCCGACATAGAATTTGTAAATTCATGCTGAGAGCACAGGTGTCAATGCTAGCGTGAACATCACGACAAGGGGTGCGCCATCGATGTTGAGCTAGCTGATGCGTGCTCCACGGATCTTGAATTCCTGGACTCTAAGAGTCAAATAGCGAACCTTAACCCGATGAAACATTCAGAATCAGATTTGAAACTTCACGAACCTTGGTATGATAAAATGGAATTAACCTCGACCCTATGGTTGAGTAACTTAAAGAACTTGATATGATGATCACGACCCTTTGGATAGACCAACCTAGAACTTTGTTATAATTGAAGAACTCAGCAAGAAATCAAATTCTTGAAGAATTCACAAGTTCTCAAAAGAACTCAAGGAGAAAGGATTTCTCTAATTGTATTTTTCCAATGAAAAATGTAATGTAAATATTTTGTCTATCTCCTATTGAGTATTTACTAGCCTTATATATAGGCTATACAAGGCAATTATGTAACTAAAAAACCATAATTGTGCAGTTACGTAACTAACAACATAATTGAAAACATAATTATAATTAATCCCTACATCATTAAAAAAATAAAAATAAAGAAATTCGAAAAGACACAAAAATTAAATGAAGGCCGGTGCATTAGTCTTTGTACTAGCAGTGTTGAACCCAAAACAGGCAACTCTGGACTAATTTCCATTGTGTTGTTGTATTATCCTTCTGGGTTGTGAAAATGGTAGTAAAAGACTTCATTTTTTGCTCCAAATTGATGTTGGTGAAACTTGGAGTGATCTTCAATAAATTTTGCACAAATCCTTGAAATCTTTCTTAAGCTTCTAGCCTATTTCATGTAATCATCCCCTCAGAACTTGAATTTGTTGAAGCAAACTTGGTGCAATTGTACCTTCATCATTCCCCTTCTCTTCAAAAGGATTCATCCTCGAATCGTCTATACCTACATAAAAAAGAATTAATCAGAAACATTTAAAGCAACACTTACATTATACTCACATGGTAAATCTAATTTGTAGGCATTGTTATTGATCTTTTCAATCACTTCAAATGGTCCATTGCCTTTAGGCTCCAGCTTTGGTTTCCTTTGAGATGGAAATCTCTCTTTCCTTAAGTGCACCTACACCCAATCACCAAGTTAAAGTTGATTTTTTCCTACCCTTATTATCTTATTGAGCGTATTACTAATTTCTCTTTTCAATTCTCTGTCGCACCTATTCATGCAATTTCTTGATAGTTTCTGCCTCTTCTTACCATCCAAGCTAGTTCTTTCATTACGAAACTACCAAAATCTAAAGGTACAAGGATAATCTATAAACAACTTCAAATGGAGAAAAACCCTTAGAAGAATATGCAATTATATGCAAATTCAACAAATGGTAAACAATCTTCCTAAGACTACAATCTAAAAAAACCATCTACATCCCTTCTCATAAAAGGCCAAATAAAAATTCATAAACCAATATAGTTTTAGTTACACCAAATGCCCCATTAATCCTCCACTATAAGATCTCTAACAACAATCACTTATAGAACATTGAGGAATACCATATTTACCCTCTCTAAACAAAAATCCCTAATGCCTATAAAACTTGTTAAAAGCTCCCTCTTCAGAAGCAACAAAAATAGTAGCAAAATGGCCCATTAATCCTCCTGTTCAATTTCTTGTGCTTTCAAATGCTTTAGTGATTCATGATTTATGGATGACAAATTCCTTTGGCCACTGGTAGTGTTGCTAAGTCTCCAATGCTCTCACCAATGCATATAGTTCCTTGTCATAGGTAGGATAACCCAATGGCGCTCCATTTAGCTTTTCACTGAAATATGCTATTGGCTTGCCTTCCTGCATTAGTACTGCTCCAATGCCAATGCTAGATGTGTCGCATTCAATCTCAAAAGCCTGGAAAAATCAGGTGAAGACAACAAAGGAGCATAACATAATTTTTCTTTAAGTAAATTGAAAGCTTTTTCTTATGCTTCTCCCCATTTAAATCCAACAAATTTCTTCACAACTTTAGTCAATGGCGCTGCTAGAGTGTTAAAGTCTTTTACAAAGCGTCTATAAAAAATAGCAAGGCCATGAAAACTCCTTACCTCAATGATGCTAGTAGGTGTATGCCAATCCTTGATTGCCTTAATTTTCTCCTCATCTACTTCTATGCTCTAACGCTGACCATAAATCCTAAGAATACAACTTTGTCTAGACAAAAAGTACATTTCTTAAGATTAGCATATAAATGCTCTTTTTTCAAAAGAACAGTACACTTCTCAAATGATTCACATGCTCTTCTAAATTTTTGTTATAGATTAAAATGTCATCAAAGTATACTACAACAAATTTTCCTATGAAAGGACGCATGACATGATTCATTAATCTCATGAATGTACTTGGTGCATTAGTTAGTCCAAAAGGCATGACTAACCATTCATAAAGGCCCAACATGCTTTAAAAGTAGTTTTTATTCATCCCCTTCTTTCATTCTAATTTGATGGTAACCACTTTTAAGATCAATTTTGGAAAATAGACAAGAACCATGCAATTCATCAAGTATATCATCTAATCTAGGAATAAGATGACGATACTTTACCGTGATCATATTAATAGCTCAAAAATCCACACACATTCTCCATGTTTCGTCTTTCTAGGGTACAAGCAATACTGGCACAACACGAGGACTCATACTTTCTTGAACAGAACCTTTTGCCAGTAACTTATCTACTTGCCTTTAGATCTCTTTAGTCTCTTCAAGACTACTCCTATAGGCTGATCTATTTGGAATAGAAGTTCCTAGTATGAAGTCTATTTGGTGTTCTATTCCTCTTATTGGTGCAACCTTCTAGGAATCTTTTCAGGTAACATATCTTCATACTCCTATAACAGAGACACAATAGAAATAGGAAAAATTGAGTCAAGTTCATTAGTAGAAAACATGATCTCCTTGTACATAAGTACAAATTAAAGATCTTTTTGCATTTACAACACACTTTATCTCACTTTTAGTGGTAAAACAATTCAATTGGTTCTTCTTCTCATTCTCTTCTTTTTTCTCATTCGCCACTTTGTTTTTCTTCTCTGTCACGCATGTATCATCCTCACAAGCTTCCATGTTTTCTCTCTTTTTCTCATTAGCTCTCAACATGTCATCTTCCTATTTCAATTTCTTTTGATCTTCTTAAACTTGTTGGGGTGTCAAAGGCTTCAAGTAAAATGTCTTCTCATTTTGTCTCACTATGAAACGATGTGAACGCTCTTCATGAGTAACATTCCTATCAAATTGCCATGGTTGCCAAACAATATATGGCATGCATTCATAGGCACTATATCACATAATATTTTCCTTATAATTTCCCAAAGTAATCATTAAATTCACCTGCTTATTCACTTTCACTTCTCTAGAGTCATTCAGCCACTGCAACTTGTAAGGCTTAAGATATTTCAATGTAGGCAGTTTAAGCAATCCACTAGATTAGCACTTACCACGTTGGCACAACTACCACCATTAATGATTAAACTGCAAGCCTTTTCTTTCACCACAACTCGAGTATGGAAAATGTTTTCCCTTTGTTGCTCAAGATCTCCCTCATCTACCTATTGTGTACTCAAAGTACGTTTGATAACCAATGATAGGTTTGAAGCATCTACCTCCTCAGTATTAGTAACATCTTCTAATTGAAGCACCTCATCATCATCTCCTTTACTTTCATTAGCTGTCTTATACTCATAATTTCCCAAAGCAATCATGGCTTTCTTGTTAGGACATTGGGAAGTTATATGACTAATACCATTGCACCTAAAATAGCGAATTTTACTCAAACTAGATTGAGATTCAGATTTACCTTTGGATTTGCTAGAAGGCTCCTCTTTTGAAATTACTTGAGTAAATTTTTCTTTCTTATTCTTCTTATCCTCCTTCTTTATTTGTTCTTCCATGGAGTAGAAGAAGAACCTGTAAAATTTTATTTCTCTTCCTCTTAAGCTGGCTCTCAACTTTCAAAGCCATTGATACATTTCATCCAATTCCATATAATGCTACAATTCAACCTTGTTTACAATATTTCTGTTCAAACCATTCAAAAATCTTGCCTCAAGGCTTCACTATCCTCTTGGCTATCAAGCTTCATCATGAGTGTCTCCATCTCCATGTAGTACTCTTTAACACTCATACTTCATTGTGAAAGTCCCTACAATTGGCTATACAATCCTCTAGAATAATGTGAAGTTACAAACCTCTTCCTCATAATCTGCTTTAATTCTTGCCAAGTGCTAATTGGATACTTTAGATTTCTTCTTCTATTAATTGTCAGTTGGTTCCATATGCTGGGTATCCACAAAATTCTACCACACCAATTTAACTTTCTTTTCCTCAGAGTAATTGTGACATGCAAAAATCAACTCAATCTTACGTTCCCATTCCAAATAAGCATATGGATCATTCTTGCCTTGAAAATGAGGAATTTTAAATTTTGTAGAATTCAAATTGTTGTCAACTTTCTCACCTCCACTACTAGTACTATCTCTTGAGTTGTTCTTGCCTTTAAACCTAGCAAGATTCCTGACTTCCTATTCACCATCAGAATCAGGTTCTTCTCTTGATTTTTTCTGTTCCATCCTATCCATTCGCGTGGTTAATCCCTATAACATTTCAAACATTCTAGCCATATCCTTCTGTACATAATTACTCATATCTTCTTCCTTCCTTGGTGGGTTAGACATTCTGTAAGGGTTAGAATTTTTGAACAAATAATAGAATGGAAAGAAAACCTCACTTCACTCCCTTACGTGTATTTCTCACAAAAATTATAACGCTCAACACTCATATTTCACATAAACTCAAAATACACTTGCCACCTTACCTCTCGATCCTTCATATTATGGTTCTGTATGGAACTTGTATCTCAATTCTTGAATTCTCTTCCTGTTTTGTTCCTCACAACACCTTAATCCTTAGTAAGTATAAAAGTGGATCAAAATTCCACTCAACTAAAAAACAAAGATGAATTCTCAATTTCACTCTTTTTTACTTGTCTTTTTTTTTTCATTTTTCATTTTTTTTTTTGCAACTCTTTTCTTGATTTTTTAATCCAAATTTCTCCGCTTCTTTTTTTTAAAAAATCCTAACAGCAAATTCAACAACCAAATAAATGGAAAAGAAAATATGAATGAACCAATTTAAGGTTTTGATGTACCGTTTTCGATTCTTGCTGAATTGGCATGATTCCTAGAAAACCTAGGGCTTTAATACCAATATGATGCATTCAGCATGCATCTTGAATTTCCTAGACTCTGAAATCAAATAGCAAACCTTGACCCAATGAAATATTCAGAATCAAATAAAACTTCATGAACCTTGGTATGATAAAGTGGAATTAACCTCGACCCTATGGTTGAGTAACCCAAAGAACCTTGATATGATGATTGCGACCTTGTTAGGTATACCAACCTAGAACTTTGGTATAATCGAAGAACTTAACAAGAAATCAAATTCTTGAAGAGATTCATAAGTTCTCAAAAGAACTCAAAGAGAAAGATTTCTCTTAATTGTATTTTTCCAATGAAAAATGTAATGTAATCTTATTTGTCTATCTCCCATTGAGTGTTTACTAGACTTTATATATAGGCTATTACAAGATAGTTACTAATTAAAAAACCATAATTGTGGCAATTACATAACTGATAACGTAATTGAAAACATAATTATAATTAATCCCTACATCATTAGAAAAAATAAAAATAAAGAAATTCGAAAAGACACAAATTAAATGAAGGCCGGCGGCATTAGTCTTTGTTGTCACGCCCCAAACGGTACCCTAAACGTAACAGCCCGCTACACTTAAATATGACAACCTTAGTCATTTTCATAAGCTTTGATATTAGGTGTAAGGCGTGCTCTCACAATTTTTAGAGAACCATACTTTAAAATATGAAACTTAAGAAGACACAATAACAAATTAAGAAATGGAAATCATAATATTCATTCATTCATAAATAATGTCTTACAAGGCTTAGGGCATTCTCCATCAAAATATGCTAGAGTCTATTATAAGAAATTTCTCTATGAAGGTCTACATCTGTAAGCCCGGAAAATTTTAGTAATAATTCCAAAAGAACTTAAAAAATAAACCCTAAAAATCACTCCAAATTAAAACCGAACTTTGACTAGCCCTAAATCACGAGCGAATCCAAAAATTTCTTAATCTTGAAAAAAAATAATAATAAATAAGAATCCTTAAAAATAAAATAAAACTCAACATACTTCAATTCCAAAACCACTACGTACGACAAATTCTATACGTAACTCTGACTTATAAAATCGGGTAATAAAGAACCAAAAAATAAATTATTAAAAAGTAAATAACGATGAAATTTTCGGAAATAAAACTCTATTCAAGAATTATGAAAACGTTAAGAGATATTAAATACTTACAAAAATAAAATTTAAAATAACTATCTCAAACTAAATATGTTATATAAACATAAAACGTCAGTTTCCAAATTGGCAAAGATCTAAACAGGAAAAAACTACCCGGAAACCCTAAGTGGAATACAACAGTTAAGTTCGACAATCTAGCGCCCTTAACCCTAGACGCCGAGATGTAGTTTAAGTGTGTAAAATAGCTCGTAGTAATATAAGTTCGCTTAAAAATATCATATTGGTAATTTTTTGACCTATTTCGAACCTGTTCGGATCAGACTTCGAAAAACGTGTCCTAAGGTTTGAGATATAAAAAATATACCATTAATACCGTTAGACTCGTATTTTCATAAGGATTTATAAAATATCAGTTTTATAATTTTTCGACAACTAGAATAATTTGATTTTGCGATTATAATCGTATTTCATTATTACCGGTAATTAACTAGTCTTTTGCACTATTCACTTCCATTTCATTACACAATTTTTTTATTCTTATAAACCCTTATATTTTTAGATAAATATTTTATATATTATAGAATTTTTTTTTCTAAAATTTAGTTAGTTTCGGGTTTTTACGGGATTAGTTTATGTTTATGAACCAATGCTAAAAATAAAATAAATTAATTTAATAATTGGAAAATGTTTGAAAAATATTTTTATTTTCATAAAATAATTTTTAGAATTTTTCGGGTTATAAAAATATCATTTATAGCTCATATTTGTGTATCTTGATCATACCGGTAACTTATTTGATAATTCACTAAAATAAATTAATTAATTATCTTATTTTAATTATGAAAAATCTGCTACAAATATTTGGAATGAATTTTCTATTTTTATTTTATTTTATTAAGAAAGTACTCTTACAACCCATACTTTTAAGTACACCTTTCACGTATCACTTCTTTTTCACTTTAATATTTCTACACTTTATTCCACACTTCATGGCAGAAAATTTAACTTCATTTGCTGCCCTTATCCTTTAATTTACTCCCAATTTGGCTAAAATAAATCTATTCCAATCCTTCTTAAAGAAGCAACACATACACATTAATTACACATTACAATTTCAAGTTGAAAACCAACCAAATTCCCTTCCTCTCTCCTTTTACATTTCATGTGCAGCTCCCCACTCCATTTGCCGCCCTTGTTTTATTTTTTTTTTCATTTAATACACTTCTCTCTCTCCATTTAATGCCTCTCATTTATTTCTTCATTTTCCTTTGAAACCCTATCTCATTTACTCTCTTTTTTCCTCTCTTTCTTTCTTCTTTTGTTCTTGTTCTTACAAGAACACAAGCTGCCCCTATTTCTTCTATGAGATCCCACACATATTTCTTCAAGATTCTTGGATAAAACTCTTGTCCGAAGCTTCCATAGATGATGCAGGTAAAATATAGTGAAAGTTTCATGCATTAAATGACCTTCGATAAGCTTAAAAGCTAAGGATGATGATGCCAAAAATGAAACACTCCTCTTCTCTATGATTATTATCTTGTATCATTATTATTTTCTTACTAAAAGTAGTTATATTTTGTAGATCTAACTTTTTGTAGCTTTGATTTTTGTTTATACTTTATATCTTGTTATTTGAGTTATTATTTTTGTTATTGCTTATGATTTATGCATATATTCACCATTCACATAACTATCTTAGTGTTCATGCATTTATAACTAGTATAGTAAACTAGATCTAGTGTTTTGAGTTCATAAATGCATTAGACTTTTGTTTTATGTTCATAAACAACTTGTAGTAGCATGATGATAGTAGGAAAGTTTTAGAAAGCTCAAGATCTATTTTATTTTCAACAAAAATCATTTTTGAAAATTCGGATAAAAAGGGAACCATATTTAGAAAATTTTTTTCAACTTCAAAATGTGTATTTTTCATTTAAAATGAAGGGTTTAGGGAATAGATAACATAAATGAATGATTTTGATGAGTAAAGTTTAGATCTATGAGTTTATAGTTTACTTCCATGGGTTTCTTTTATATTTATGTTCATATTAAGTGTAGATCTTGGTTTTAAACTCAAACAAAAATGGTGAAATCCGTATTTAGGCAAGACCCCCATTTAAAACCCACTTTCCAAGTGTCAAAATGAAATTTTTACTTGAGATAATGAAGGCTTAATGTATGTATATCATCAAGACTTCTTTTTACAAGAATGAAATGTGATTTTCAAAAGTTATTTTCAAAATAAAAATCTCATTTTCGGATTTAGGCCAAGACATATTTTAAGAACATGTTTTCCAACTCAAAAATAAAGTTTTTATTCAAGATATAGAAGGCTCTTAAGATATGATATGTAAGGAATGGATTTTCATAAGTTTAGATAGATTTTATCAAAAGGTATGTCCAAAAATAAATTTTGTAAATTCGGATCTCAACAAAGACCAATTTTGAAAACCCATTTTTCAACTTCAAAACAAGACTTTTATTAAAGAAATGGAAGCTTTAAGGGTAGGTTTGATTAGGAAATGGTTTTTGAAAGACTAAATGAGTTTTACAAAAAAAAAACAAACTCAAATGAATTTTTCAAAATTCGGATTTTGAAAATAGCCACTATTTAAATACCTATTTCCAAATGCTAAAATGATAATTTTTATAGGAAAATGGAAGTCCTAGGGAATATATGTAACAAAAACCAAGTTTTGACAAGGATAAGAGAAGTTTATCAAAATATAATCTTAGAACAACAAATAGTTTCCAAGAATAGGTTAAACAATGTTTTCATTCTTTAAAAATTTGTAAATCCGTACTTAAGCAAACCACCTATTTAAACACCTATTTTCTAACCCCAAAATAAAAGGTTTGTTTAGAAAATGGAAGGCTTATGGAATAGGTATCAATAGGAGATGTTTTTGATAAGTAAATGGTAGATCTTCTAGTAGAGATTCTCAAAAATAAGAAGAGATTACAAGGTATGAAAATTGAGTTTTATCCAAGATTTGTAAATTCGGATGATTTCAAAACTATGCCTTAAAAACTCATTTATCAACTCCAAAACTTGTGTTTTATATGAAAAATGAGGAGTTTAGGTCATAGGTATCATCAAGTAATGATTTTGATAAATTAAGATGGGACTTGCTAAGAAAAATATGTAGAACAAGAAGTAGAAATGAAGTAGAAAAAATTTGAGTTGCTTGTCTTTTTAAAAAATTCGTAATAATGGAGTAATTGCATGAAAACACTTACTTTCCAAACTCAAATTAGAAGTTTTATTAAAGAAATAAAGTCCTTAGTGGCTAGGCATAGTTGAGCCTTAATTTTCTAAGTATCAAATGATTTTTACATAAAGGAATCACCACAAAAATAAGTTTTGCAAAATTCGGATTTTGGGATGAACTAATTTTAAAAACATGTTTACAAAGTGTAAAATGGGAGTTTTTATTGAAAAACAAAGGCCTTAGGGAATATACATAATGAAGACTTAATTTTAATAAAAGTAAATAGATTTTATTAAGGATTTTTTCTAAAAACAAGTAGGGATTATCAAAAACCAACTAGCATTTCTAAGTTAATTTTTCATAAAGTCTTATAAAGAAAAAGTTTTCTAAAAATTCCTTTTGTTCAATATCATAAAAAACATGTGTATATATATATATATATATATATCTCATGACATATCACTTATGGTAGTAACTTGTTCATATTGCATGTATACTTACTTTAGATAGTAGAAATATTACAAACATTCACAAAACTACTTTTCGGAATTTAATTTCGCTACTGATCAAAACTGATCTAACCTTTTCGAAGCTTCAAAGTTTTCAAAACTTGAAAATAATATTAGAATTAGATAGATCTTTCGAATTAGATAGAAATCGATATATAATTTGCTAAATTCCGAGTTAAAACGACCAAATTATGGCCATTTTAAGTTGGAATTCCCGCTTATGACGAGAATTACGAATTTGATAATTTGTATAAGGTAGAATGGATTAGTTTTAAGTAGAAATATTCATTTGGATATTTCTTCCTTTTTAGATAACTCCGAAATCGACGATTCCATACCACCGGATTATTTTTACTAAGAGACCGGTGATCCAATGACCGAGTGAGTTTTCCTATCATTTTGTTACCTTGCTTGTGCTTGTAGCTAGTTGCATTAGAATTAGGAAAAGATAAAATTGGAATGAATTGTGATATAATCTTGGTTGAACAAATGATAAGTATATCGAGGTGGGATTTGTTGTAAGATCATTGTATGAGTTAGCATAGATTTGAATTGTTTGAAATTCTCTATGATCGCTCTTAACCTACATAATTAACATGCCACAATTATATGAATAAACTGTACATGCATATCACATATTGAGTCACATTGCATAAGCTAATATACCTTTGGTGGGACAAAAGTATATTAGTGGATGGCGGGTGGGCCAATGTTAACATTAAGGATGTGAAATCGCTTAAGTTAACGGTAGTGGTGTAGGCACTTGAATCAACTACATAAAACAAGAGAAAGAGACTAGGATTGTGGTTGCATGACTTATGGACCACCCCACTCAATATTGGAATTATGGTTGCATGTCTTATGGACCATCCTAACCCCGAATGAAGGGCGTAAATCCATTCACATATGGTTACCGGAAAGTCATATGCGCTCATGTGCTTGTTCATGCATAGCATATGGATGAATTTTAACTTACTTGTTATGGTACGAAATTAAGGGAACTCTCATTAAGCTAGTGTAGCTTATACCCTAATAGATGTTTGAATAAACAGGTTAACGGGAGAATTCTGCTTGGGGACCGAGACGGTTGGAGCCGAATGTAACTTCGGGATTTTGGCAAGAAGTAAAAATGCTCGAAGATACTAACTAGGTTTTGTGAATTTTTTTATAATAGTTCTATGTAGTGAAATCTTTTGATGAATTGAAATCGAAGTGTAATGATTTATATTTGAAGTATAGCGAAGTGTATTTCCTTTATATTTTTACTCAAGTTGTATCAATATAAAATGTATCACTCCGATGTGTCTCCTTCATGTGTTAGACGCCTTGTACATAGTATAGAAGCCTTCACGTGACTGAGGCAGTCATTCCTAGGCTTTAATATTATGTATGGCAGACTGCCATGTTTAGGGTACCCTTCGGGGTGTGACAACATCTAAGCTAATGATAAACTTCATTTAAAATGCCTTAAACAAAAAGGGAAATACCTGGGTGCAGGGTCTTCGTGACTTCAACCACAAAAAGTTAAACTGCAAGAGATATCTATAGGGATATATGCTAACAGGCTTAGTGAGAATTATTCACATAAGTAAATACTTGAGTAGCAAAATTCAAACAAGTTATTTAAGCATTCAAGTGAGATGCAACATACACGTAAGCAAGCAAGATATACAGTTTTTCAAGAACCATATGTTGAATAGATTTACACCATTCATTCGGGGTTTGGCAATAATAAGTAATCTTAGATCGAGTCATCTTAGTTAGTTCATGCTTTTGATCATTACTGCCAAGCATATTAAGTCTACTCGTGTCGAGCTATGCTTTCGAATTACCACCAACATTGTTTTAATTCCTTGTTGCCAAGCATTCGTTTTCGATCATTGCCGCCAAACATTGTTTTCGACCGTGTTACTATCCTTTCACCTAAGGATAATAACCCCATGCAATGTGACTCATTACGTGGTATACATGAATCAATTTATTTAAGATATCATAGCATCATTATTGTCAATTTTAAAGTGATCATAGAATTTCAGACATATCAAGTTCTATACTAAGACAAGCAATCTTTTACAATCGATTCCACCTCGATATTCATAGTGTTCTTTCATATAATTTTACATACATAACATTTTGTCTTTCCTTAATTCTAACGCATCTATTTTATAATCACAATCAAGTAAACATTTTAAGGAAATAAACTTACGTTGCCTTGTCAATACTTCTTCTAAATGGAAGAGTCGATCGAATAATCCACTTAGTCAAAATAATCCTCGAGATATGGATATTCTTCCTCGGGATCACCTAGTTAAGAAAAATACCCGTAATGAGTATTTCATGATAACCTTTTTGAAATTTAACAAAACTATGTCATAAGAACGTCAAAATTCGTATGGAAGACAATTCCAACTTAAAATGGTTATAATTTGCTCATTTTAACTCAAAATTGCATATATAATATTCCGTTTTCTACCTATTTGAAAAGATCTACCCATTACTAAGGTTATTTGTCACGCCCCGAGGGGTACCCTAAACCTGGCAGTCCGCCGTACACAATACTAAAGCCTAGAAATGACTACCTTAGTCACGCAAAGGCTTCCATATTATATGCAAGGCGTACATCACAACCAAGGAGACGCATCGGAGTAGCGCAATTTATATTGATAGTAAATAAGTAACAAGGCAAAGAGAATACTTATCATAAAACATACATATTGCATTTCAATTCTTAGAAGCATATCCTACTTCAAATAAATATACATCACTTATCATATAGGTCATTTCATATAAAGATCCTTACAACATTACTTCATCTTATGATCCCATTTCCTTTGTAGAAGCTTAACCATCCATCCATGACTTCCTTAATGTCATGATCCTCAAATTAAGCCACTGGCATACCTGTTTCAACAAATCTATAAGGGTATAAGCTACAACTGTCACGCCCCGTAGGGTATCCTAAACATAACAGCCCGCCACATACTAAGTAAGACTCTCGAGTTCCCTACCCGGGCCCTTCGGGAGTTTCCTTTACGACAATAGAATACTTCAACAAATGGAGTTAAACAGCTTAATGTGGCATTCATTAGCCATAGATAATAAATCAAAACGCATAATTAAAGTTTATAAAATCTAAGGGGCATTCCCCCGCAAAAGAATAACAAGTCCATTACAGTCATCCAGAGTCTTTAGTTTCCAATGGAAGTCTATACAAAAGGAATGGATTAAACTTTTATGGGAAACTCCTATCTCCGGTACCTGTGCTGTGGCTTATCTTGGCCTAAGCCATATAAAATCATGCTGCAAAAGATAGAAACTATGGGGGCGCAAGCTAACTAGCTTAGTGAGTAATAACTTCCATAACGCAATTAAGTATAATTCAATCAAACAAGTAATTATTCAGGCAAGTGTATGCATCAAACAAATGTGAGCAACAAACATATGATCAACCGGAAATCATATGTGGATGGACTTGCGCCCTCCATCCCGGGTCAGCAGATTAACGAATCCTGCGGTACGACACCGTTTAAGCTCACGGTCAACTAACAATACTTCGTTTTATGGATCACGATTAACCAACAAATTCGTTTTATGGATCACGATTAACCAACATATTCGTTTTATGGATCACAAAAAACCAACCAATGCGAATGCTCCAACCCCATCGTGATATGAATGAATTCAATTTACAATTGGAGTCGAATATTCATTAATTCAATTCCTTTAAGTGACCAACAAGTATTCGCAGACATTCATCATAAGATACTAGCTAATCAGTCAATATCTTAGCACCCGGTTTCGATATTCCTTAAGCTCCATTTCACATATCAACAGTAGACAACATATATAATTCCCATATACCCCATCATGCATATACAATTTCTTTTATCTTTGCCTACACCACTAGTGCCACTACATTACAATCACATTCATTAATTGAGAGTGGAAGTAAAACTCACTCGGCCATTGGACGCCAAATTTCCTAATAGTAGTAGTCGGGAGGTAGAGTGTCGTCCTGCTCGGGATCACCTACCAAGCAAGAATAATCCTAATGAGATTCTCATCATGTAACTAAATCAAACTATACATCTAGACTGGATGCATTCGGATTTCTCGCTATTTACGGAAGTTCCGACTTAAAACGGCCATAACTTGGTCATTTTAACTCGGAATTTCGCAAATTTTATATCGATCTCTATCTACTTCAAAAGATCTATCTATTTCTAATATTAATTTCAAGTTTTGAAAATATTAAGGTCATTGAACAGTGGGATCAGATCTGTTCCGCAATTGTTCCTATCTCAAAATTTGTTTTGCTTTTGATAAGAAATGTTCCTAGTTGATGATTCATGCATGAATGATATGGGAATGAATTACTAACATGAATGCCATGTAATGAACTTAATATGTGCATGGTCATAATGATTTTGTGATAATAAACTGTTATGAACTCTTAAGTGTTGGAAAATCCATAAAGGTTATTTCTAATAAGCTATTCTTCCACTTATGCTCCTTAGGGTTTATTTGACTTTTAATCTTGTAATCCACTTGTTATCTATCTAAAAATAAGTTCTCAAAGTCTATAATAGTCATGGCCTTCATTCATGCATAAAAATCCACATTTTTCATTTGATAAACATGTTTTTAAACAAGCTACTTGTAAAAATCCGAATTTTGTAAATTTCATTTCCTTGCATTTATCTTATGGAAAAACTTGTCTAATGCATTAAAATTTGAAGCTCCAATATATATATATATATTATCTAAGGACTTCATTTAGCTTATAAAACGTCCAATTTAGACTTAAATACTAAGTGTTCTTGTGGGCATGAACCTAAGTTACGAATTTGACTACTCATCCATATTTCAATATTTTCCATTCTAACTTTACTCCTTATTTTTACATCTCTATCATGCCTAAATTCTCCTAAGTTTATAAAAATCATTCTTTCAAGATATCTATCACATATACCCTTCATTTTCCTTGTGAAATATGAGTTTAAAAGTGATTTTGGTGGTCTTTAAAGTAGGGTTTCCATTTCATCCGAATTTTCAACATTTCATTTTTGACAAAGTCCTTCCCTTTCCAATGTTCTTGCTTCCTATAAGCAAAGATCCACTATCTATCACCTCTATACATGATCAAGACTACATCTTTATGATCACTAATGCATGGAAATAAAAATAACTCTATGATCATACATGTATATGAAGTTGTGAATGTCTAAACCTTAGATCTACTATATATGATATATAAATTATAGATCTCATGGCATGAACAACAATATATGTACAAGATCTCTACTTTACATGCATGAACAAGTTGATATTTCAACATAAACTCATCTAAACACTAGATCCATGTCTTGTGATGGCTTGATATTTTTGTTCATGTGTTTTCATGTCCCTAGCATAAGCTCATTGGGATTAAATGAGAAAACACACAAGATATAGCTTTGCCATTACAAGATTAGGAAGAACAAAGCTTGAATACACATACCAATGGAGTCTTGAAGGAGAAAGAAGAAGGAAATGAGTTGAAATGTGCGAGGATGGGGAGGGGCAAGCTCACGGCACTAAAGGGGGAGGAAGGAGAGAGTTTTTCTCTTTTTCAAAAATTAAAACAAGAAGAAATGAAGAGAGAGAGAGAACATTTAGTATATATATTAAGTGATTTAGGGTTTAGTTAAATAAAATGAAGTAAAAATACTTCAATTGAGAGGGACATAAGAGGGAGGGGCGCCGGCCATCCCTTGTGTGTGTGTGTGTGTGTGTTTTGAAAAATTGAATTTTTGTAATTTAGTAAATTAAATGTAATAAATATGATAATTATTTAAGGGACAAAATTTCTTGGAAAAGAAAATTGAAATGAGTAGTTGTAAGGATGTAAGAATAGGGTATGGGTAGTGTGTAGTGTAGGTTGTACTTGTGAATAGTAGACAAGACATCTACTTTACCAGTTGTACCGAAAACACGGGAAAAGCTATAACTGTAATCTTTATAGCTCGGAAAATTATAAAATTGATATTTTTGGAATCCTTATAAAATTACGATTCTAACGGATATTCCGGAACATTTTTCTGAATCCGTGGTCTGAGGCACGCTTTTCCGTAATTGGGCTCGGGAAGGCCCAGAATTGAAAAATTCCCGAATTTAAAACTCTCAGAGGTTTGAAATGTACTTTGGAACAATAATTCAAATTCATTTATTTTATAATATTTATTTTATTATGAAACCGAAGGAAAGCCGGAATTAGGGTTTAGGCTCCTCTCACAGGACTCAACTAGACCGGATTAGGGTTTCGCTTTCACCTCCTGGGGTTTTTCTAGCCACTGAGGATACCGGGGTTTACAACAACTAGCTTAGTGAGATATTCCTTTTCATTCGCACCATATTTTCAAACAAGTTTGTTTATTTTTCATATGCTATGCAAACAATGCATCAATCACATGGTTACGCAAATATATATAGTTATCCGGAAACCATATATAGAACGGATTTACCCTTCCGTATCAAAGGTTAGGGAATCGGGGTTGAAGGTCATCGACCTTCTACTGCTAGTCCCTAGGTCCTCACCCACAGCGTTTGGTTGGCTCGGCTCCGAACGTAGAGTCGCTTCCCCGGGCGACTTGGATTCTTCAGGAAGGAACATGGCCTGTGGCACCGCACGATTACAGCCAATCCAACTCTACGCGTAGGAGTAGCAGCCTTCCGAAATAGATGTGACTCGATGGATGCTATGCGTGAATATTTTATCTTCAGCCAAACCTTATTAAGGTTTATTAGGGGTGATCAATCAACTTAACAAACAACAAACAAGCATACAGGTAAGTAAACAAAATTATTTAAGCAAACAGTTCGAAGTTGAGATATTCTTAATTCTCATTTCACACATAAACATAGAATCACATATACATAATCCTGAATTCCCCAAATATGTCCATTTTTATCTTTTCTTAGTATATTAATGCTACTACTTTATAAGCACAAGCAAGGTAACGAAATTAGGATGAATTACTCACTCGTCCATTTGCGATCTTCTTAGTCGTAGTAATCCTCGGGTAGGGTAATCTCGTATCTTTCGTCACCTAGACAAAAGAAATACCCGGGATAAGTCTTTCATGGAATTTCTATTCTTGGATTTTCTAAACTTTTCTTAAATCGCGGTAAAATCGTATAAGAGGAAATTCCAACTTTAAATGGCCATAACTTGCTCATTTTAACTTGGAATTTCGCATATAATATACCGTTTTCTACCTATTTGAAAAGATCTATCCAATTCTAGGTTATCTTTGTCATAAAAGGTCATTTAGGTTCCGAAAACGTCAAGTACAGATTTAAAACGAATTTTTCTAAACTTTTGTAAATCCATTTTCTAACTCAACCTCATTCAAAAATCCTTTGGTAAACATATATATATATATATATATATAATTGATAAATCCTTTGAGTATATAGGTAAGCTCACTTTATATGCATGATTTCTAATGGTAGTGTCTCAACAATTTATTTAATAAAACAATTCATTTTAAAGTGTTAAAACTTATCTTGATAAATTCCTTTTCAAGTATTTGGAGGAAACTTTATATTTTTATTACAAATGAGTATATCCTTATTTTATTTTCTTCATTCATTTTTCCAAAATAAATAAATTTTCCTTTAATCCTTTAGTCTTGCATTACATTTTTCTTCTAGTGATTAAAGTTCAAATTTATCAAAAGTATATTAAGTTGATGAAAACATTTTCATAATTTTGTATTTAGGATGGTTTTTAGAAAAAAAAAATGAATCTTGTCTTCTTATATTTATTTCTAAAATATGCGTTTTTGCGTTCTAAAACTTGTTCTTTCATTTCTTTTGAAAAGAATCATCTTTTATTGATAAAATCCATTATTGTTAATCTTACTTTATTTATATTCTTTTGAAAATCAGTTCTTTCTCTTAGAAATTTAAAAATCATTACTTTTCCCAAATGGGTTCATAACTTTATGAGTTGATTTTTATATTAACTTTGAAAACTAGTTTGTTTCTTAATTTAGAAAAGAGTTTAATTCTTAAACTTTTAATATTAACGATTTATTTTTTTAAAACTTAGATTACCATAAAATACAAAGAAAATATTTATTCTTATGTTTTCTTGATAAAACTATTTTTGTTATTTAAGAAAACTTGTATTATTCTATTTCTAGGTTGTTGATAATAACTTCATGTTTTTGTGGTAAATCATATAATTGAAAACTTAGCCTTGAGTTCATTAAGTAAAGTAAAATTCTATTTTTAGATTTAGTTGAGATATTAGTATTATGTAAATGCAAGTATCATGAGCATATAAAGAAATAAGAACATAAGAAAATACTAGAAATAAATAATAAGCAAAAAAAATAAAATATCAAGTATTGGGAACCTTAGCTTCATTAAGGAATCCCGATCAAGTATTGGAGCCTTAGCTTCATCAAGGCATCCCGGGACTAAGAATGGACTAGTCCCGAAAGAATAAAGAAAATATAAAAAATTATTTTGACTTGATATGGACAAGTCTAAGACTAGAAAGACTAGTCTTAATAATAACATGAAATAAATAAATTGCATACTTGCAAGTAAATAAATAACAAATGAGCTTATATGCTCTAAATATATAATATACATTTATATATATATATATATATATTTATAAGCAAGTTATAGTAAAAGATCAAAATATAAACAAGTAATAAATGACAAAGTATATATATGCATGAAAGTAGTTCCATGAACAAGAACCAAACATGATCTTAATGTGGTTTTCTTTAGTTTTTCAACCTAAGAAACAACATCAAAACCATATAAGGTTACTTGACATGAAAAGAATAGAATATGAGTTCTTCATTACCTAAATGGGTAAGAAGAAAAGAAGGATTGCTTGAAGGCTTTTGGTAGTGGTAAGTAGTGAGGCTTTGAAAAGAAACTTTCTTTAGTAATGGAAGAAGAGTGTTTTCTCTTTACAAGAAGTGAGTTCTTGTAAGATTATAGAGAGGAGTTTTTGGAGAGGATTTTAGCATAATTTCTTTGCTTTGGAATGGTGTGAAGAAATAAGAAGGGGAGAGGTGGTATTTATAGAGTTTTGTGAAGGAATTAAGAGGTAATTGAATAAAAGAAAAATAAATTAAAATAGAGAAAGAGGGAGGGTCAATTTGAGCTGGCCATAGGGTGTTTAGAGTGTGTGTGAGTTGATTTTTGAGTGAAATTTGTAAGAAAATAATTAATATGTAAGATATGATTTGATTAAAGGTGTATTGGAAATATAAAAAGTAAGAAAATAGATATGTAGGTGTAAGAAATAGGTGTAAGAAAAAATAGAGATAGTGAAATAGTAATGAATAGTAGAAAAGTACTATGAATAATAGACTAGATAATAAAAATACCGGTAGTAATAAAAATATGTGTAATAATGCGATATCTGTAATTTTTAGTTACCAAAAAATTCTAAAACTGATATTTTTGGAATCCTTGTATTTTTACGAGTCTATTGGTATAAACGTAATATTTTTAATATTCCGAGCTCCGGGACACGCTTTACGAGAACCAATCCCGTTTGAGTCTGAAGGTCACTCAAAATTCGCAAATTTGATATTTTTATGTTACCCTATATTATTACGAACTATATTAAGCTAGTAGCTTAAATTCGTTTTCTAGGGCTTGAGAACACGGGATTGTCGGATCTTAAACACTAGGGTTCGTTATAGGCTTTGTTGACTTTAGGGTTCCGGTTTTGACTTCTAGTTTTGTTGAGATATTCGTAAGATCGTATAATTTTTGAATTTTGATCGTTTTATATTTTTAGCTCGAAATTTATGTTTTATTTTATTTTATTTGTGATCATCTAATAGTTTTTTTTTTAGTTTTCGGGATCGTTTAACCGAGTCTAGGGTTATGAGTTGACTTAGTTTGACTTTTGTCGAAAAGTGAAATTTCTGATTCTGAAATTATCTAGGGTTTTAGGGTTTTGTTGTTGATCGTCACTTGGACATATTGTCTTGATTTGCGTGTTAAGAAACGGTTTGGTGATTTGATTGATGTACGAATATTGTTTCAACCGATAGTTGGATTTTTCTATGTTTGTTTTTTAGGGTTCCCTATTCTCAAATTAAGAAAACTCGTTTTTTATCTTTATTTAGAATCATGTTTTAACTTGGTTCGCGTTTTAGGGTTTCGTTTCTGGCGTTTGCCTTGATTTATAATTTGGTTTTAACTTAAGTCGATTTTTTTTGGGATTTTAAATTTTAAACTTTTGGAATTATTTTCTATAAATTATGAAAATTTTCGGGGGTTTACATTATTTCTATCAAACAAGGTCTTTTAGGTTGAAAAACATGGGTGATCAGATTCACCACGAAAATTCCCAGCCCAAAAACAATCATTTCAAACCTTAATTCATTCAAAATTCCTTTGTTAATTACTTAGTTATCAATATAGATTTAAGAAACCCTTTGTATACGTATACAAACTCATATCTCATGCATGATTCAAGTTTTGTTGTCCAAACTATGACTTTATGAAAAACAATGTTTTTCTGAAAAATCAAAGGTTAAAATTTTCTTTCTTGTAAATCCTTGAGATAAAACCATAACTTTTTGTTTATTTAAAATGAGTATCTTCATGTTCTATTTTGTGGTTTCTTGGATGGTTTTCATAAAAATAAACTTTTAAATTTTTCTTTAGAAAAAACTCTTACTAGCGTGGTTTACACTATAATTTCTCAAGTATTGTTTTGATAATTGTTTTGATCTTCTAACTTAACACAAAGCTTGTTTTATTTCCTTGTTAAGGAGTTTATTTTAAATTTAGTTTATAGGAAAAAATTGTATAACAAAGAATTACCATCCTTAAAAATAAATTTAGCAATAACAAGCCTTCTGATGTTTTTGAAAAGACTTTTTCAAAATAGAATAATTTTGCCAAATCATAGTAAGTCCTCTTTGATTTTTGGAAAAGTAAAGTTTGTTGAAACAAAGTACTAAGCTTCATTTGGAACTCCTATACCATGAATTAATTTTGGAAAAGATTAGTTTCTATTTTTGTGTTTTAGACAACAATCATGAATATGAGCATGAGTATGATTATATTTACAAGAAAAAGGAAATATAGAAATAATAAGCAACATAATATAAGTCAAGTATTAAGAGCCTTAGCTTTAAATCAAGGCTCTTGGACTAAGAAATGGACTAGTCCCGAAAAGAAAAGAAAATTACTTTGACTTGATGAGAACAAATCTAAGACTAGAAAGACTAGTCTTAAAATAGCATGAAATAAATAAACAAATAAATAAATTGTAAAGCATGAAAATAAATAAATAACAAGTGAGCTTATATGCTCTAAGGAATATGTATAGATACATAAATATATTTAGTTAGATATAAACAAGGAGTTATCATAATAACAACAATAATATGAGTAAAGTATAATAACAACACAAAAATATAGAAATGGATGTTCGTGAACAAGAACAATACATCAACATATTGTAGTTTCCATAACAATAAGTTTAGGAAACCCACAACATGGTCATGTAACGTTACATGACATGGTAGTAAAAATATGAAAAGAATTTTTACCTAAAGAGAATATAGAAGTAGTATGTGTAAATGAGTTTTGTGTATGAAAAATAAGAAAGCTTGGAAGTATTTTGAGAGAGTAATCGGGAGAGTATTTGAGAGGAAATTTTGAGAGAGTTTTGGTAGTAAATTATAGGTAGTAGATGTGTGAATGAAGTAAAAGAGGAGGGGAGTATTTATAGGAAAATGAGGAGTGAAATTTATGTGATTAAAACAAATGGAAAAGAAAAATATATGAGTAAAAGGAGGCCGCGGGGGGGGTGGGGGGGGTGGGTGATGTTGGGGTTGGGGTTGGTGGCACTGGCCACTTAAAGAGAGAGGGAGAGAAGTTACATTTTTTGTATTTTTGTTAATTAAGTGTAATAATATGTAAGTTAGATATGATATAAAGAGTATGGGAAATGTAAAAAATAAGAAAAATAGGTATATAGAGTGTAAGAGTAGGTGGTAGAAAAAGTAGAGATAGATGAATAGTATAGAATAGTAATGAATAGTGTAGTGTAAGGTAGATATGACTAATAAAATACAGGTAATAAGAAAATACGTATATAAATGTGATATCTGATATTTTTAATTATCGAAAAATCATAAAACTGATATTTTGAAAACCTTATATTTTTACGAGTCTAACAATATATTCAGAATATTTTTACTATTTCAAGCCTTATGACACATTTTTTCGAAAAACTGTATCCGATTGGGTTTAAAATGAATGGTGGTTTGACTAATATGATACTTTTAAGCTCTCTTATGTTATTACGAATTATTCCACCTACTAATCTCATACTTATTCTCTTAGGGTTACAAACACGGGATTGTCGAACTTAAATTGTTACATCTAACTAGGGTTTTGTTGACTTTAAAGTTTCCGGTTGACCTTCTAAATAGGGTTTAAGCTTAACCGATCGTAAAACTTTGGGGCTTTACATTTGTACTGGCCTTGTTGAATCCAAAACATGCAGCTTTGGACTGATTTCCATTGGTGATGATCCTTCTAGGTTGTGAAAATGATAGTAAAAGTCTTCATTTTTTGTTCCAAATCGATGTTGGTTAACTTGGAGTGATCTTCAACAATTTTTTGCACAAATCCTTGAAATCTTTCTCAAAGCTTCTTAGCTTTATTTCATGTAATCATCCCTTCGGGGACTTAAATTTGTTGAAGCGAACTCAGTGCAATTGTACCTTCATCACTAGCATATACTAGTTCTAAAACAGCGTCAGCCTTAAGTGTCTGTTGGTTTTCCTTGTGTTGTTGCATATATATTCTTCTTATTGTCATAGGGTTTGTAAGGAACAAGTGTGTGCCTCTTCTTAAGCCCAGATACAGAGTTCTAAACAGAGAAAGAGAGAAAAGTGAGGAAACCGTAGAGTGAGAAACTCTAGATGAAGGAAATCTTACTCCTATTGTAATCCATCAATTTGTGGTGAAGAATTATGAGAACCACTAGACAGATCTAGTGAAGAAAACTGTATTATTGAAATCTACCGGCTGTGGTGAAGATCTGAGAGATCCACTAGTGTTATCTGGTGAAGAACAATTGTAACCCCATTATATTATTTATAGTGGAAGGTTTGAGCACTGTTGATCCTGTTTTTCCCGGATTTGGGGTTTTCCATGTAAATCTTGGTGTTGATTTGATTTCTTTGCTTTATGTGTATCGTTATATATTTGTTATCGCTTTGAAAAAAGGAACAACATTTGATCTTTTCCTTATAGTTAGCATACTTAAAATGTTCTTTTAAATATTAAATTGATCAATTTTAAAGTCAGGTATCTAATTGCATATTTTGCCTAAATTCAGATACCAAATGCGCCATTAGCCTTTTTTAATTTTATGAGAAGATTTGCAAGATTATTTCAATGTAAACAAAAGACGTCATTTTCAATATTCAAAATATATAAACCACAAAAATGAATCATGTTCATCTCCATAGGTGAGTTTTCATAATACTTATTACACTATTCGTTCTCTTGTAAATTCTTTACTTTCCTTTTAGACGTCTCACTCCATGTTGTTGGAATTTTTTTAATCTTAAGAAATAAAAGATTGCATTTTGTTTTTGAATTTTAAATAAAATTAAAAATCATAGCGATGCCATACCTCAATCTATACCTAATACAAGAAATATAAATTACGCAGGGAAAAGCCACTTATCAAGTCATCAATAATGTCACACTTCTTGCTTCACAGCGTAAATAATAATTGCCTTCATTTCCTCAAAATATTTAATTTTCTTATCCTTACAATAGCCAAAAATTTTCTTATCCCTTACAATAGCCAAAGTTATAGATAGTCACATAATATTATTAACAACTACAAGTAGTAGCATATTAGGATGGTTTCTATCTCTAAAGCTTGGAAACTTATTTATTCTGAAATTCACTTTTAGCATTGGTTTGAAGAGTTTCCAATGCTCTAGATATTTACTCTAACATGAGTAAGGGCACTAGATGTAAGAACATGGACATGTTTAGTACTCCTATCGTGGATGCATATCGGTAATGGATACTGTATTAAGAGACGACGATGTTCTTGAAGATTGTGAATGGATCAAACCCATGGCCTCTCTCTTGGTTTTAAAGAAAAATGCTGGCTCTTTAGGTGCTACCATGGAAATTGTTTGAGTATTAAGCATATGGACAATTGTAGCCATCAGTGGTCTATCAGCTGGATTTTCTTGAACACATAATAAGCCAATATGAATGCATTTGATAACTTCACTCCTTTCAAAGGAATCTCCTAATACTGGGTCTAGGACTTCTAAAGGCATACCATTCCTCCAATGCTTCCAAACCTATGGAAAATCACAATAAATCAGTATAAACTTCTCAAACCTATGTATACATCTTGTAAAAGAGAGATCTAAAAAGAAAACTCACAATGTGTGGAAGAATTTCGTTATGATTAGATTGACATAAGTAGTTTCTTCGTTTGCCACTTATTATCTCTAGAGCCAATATTCCAAAGCTATAGACATCTGTCTTCACAGAAAAATGACCATGCATTGCATATTCTGGAGCCATATAACCACTACAAATGACAACTGTTATAGGTTGCATACAAGATGGAAATAATCATATAATATCCTAGTTTTTAGAAATCAAATATAAAAATGGAACTTACTATGTGCCAACCACTCTATCTGTGTTTCCTTCCATTTGATTCACTTTAAATATCTTGGCCATGCCAAAATCAGACACCTTTGGGTTCATCTCATTGTCCAATAAAATATTGCTAGCTTTGAGATCACGATGTATGATACGAAGTCGAGAATCTTCATGTAGATAAAGTATTCCTCTTGCAATTCCAATAAGAATTTTATAACGTACGCTCCAATCTAATAGCATTTTCTTTTGTGTATCTAAATAATTGCATAATCAGCACAATGAAATAAATGATTTATTAAAGTCAATTTTACCAAACAAGAGAAGTCGCCTATCCAAAAAAGTGGGAAACATACATACAGGGATCATAAGGATTATGAAAATGTCACCTAAATGATGGTATTTTTATGACAAAAACATTGTTTGTTTTTCATCATGCCAATCGTACAACACTCGTATTGAACATCAAATTTTCCAAAAGAAGGTTTTAGATCCACATTTAATCCATTTAAAGTTTTAATCTCTTTAATTTAATATAAGTGGTCGCAAGCTAGTACGTAATTTAATTGAGATAAATTATCAAGGCTTTTGCCTTTGATATTATGATAAATTTTAGATCTAAAACATGTTCTTCTACCATTTAAGCTTGTTGTATTTGATGCAATCGAATTTATTAGTCAAAAGTTGTGTCTAACCAAATAGAAAGTAGTCAAGGCTCATGTTGGGCACAAATTCGTAAACCAATAGCTTTTCTTCTCGTTCCAAGCAAAATCCAAGCAATCGTACAAGATTCCTATGTTGAAGTTTTGCAACCACCACAACTTCATTCTCAAACACATTTGCACCTTGTCTTGACTTATAAGATAACCTCTTCACGGCTATATTTTGGCCATCAGATAGTATGCCCTGCATTTTCCATAAATTGATAATGCAAGTTGCTATTTTTTCAAGAATCTATTGCTTAAGTTTGTAAATTCACAAGGGTGTGTCTAAATATTGGGATAGTAAAGTATGTTTTACCTTATAAACGACACCAAATCCACCTTCTCCTAACTTGTTGTCATGAGAAAAATTGTTGGTAGCAGCTTGTATTGTGCCTAAATCAAATTTCAATGACTCGACATTGCTCATATACTCTGACAATTCAAAAGAAAAGGGTAAGAACATTAAATTCTATATGCAAGTAGCATTATCACATAATCTAAAGGGAAATTTTGGAAATTGTTTAAAAATCTTTGAAAAAAATGACACATGCTACTTACCGCTATCATATTGTCTCATAATAATATGATCTGTAGTTGGTTTTCTTCTAATGAAGCAACATGCTATGAGAATAAGCACGATACCAATTGCAACTGTTGTAACAATGGCAATAATTGTACCTATTGAGATCTTTCTTCCTGCATTAGATAGATTGAAAACTTAGTTGTGCTTTATAAATAAATAATTTCATAGGTTTTAAGTTCTATGAATCTTGTGCTACGATCTAATTAATGTTAGAGTAAGAAATGAGCTTGAATGGTTTCACATAGATTACTTCAAAAACTTTAAAGTTCCAACAAGTAAGAGAGGGAGTGATAGTATAAATATAATAACTCATATCTCATCTATATGTTTAGGTCTTTATATCCGACCATGGTACATGCAGCATTGACAAAACATAATATGTCTATAATTAAGTCTTTGTATGGTTGATTCAACTTGGTTCAATGATCCGAACGTGCTCTTAAGATGGTCTAATGATTTGAGTGAGCTAAGTAGAGTCGACCTAACCAGTCCAGTGGGCTCAAATGTAACTTCTCAACCAAATTTACCTCCCACATGGCAGTGGTATGATCTTGTGTGTTTTTCCACCTCATTGCAATTAACATAGTACCTTTGTGTTGAGCAATGTCAGATAAATATTGTAGACATTTTCTTGTGACCTTGTTCTGCCTTTTAAAAAAGTAATTTTGTCAATTAGAATCAGGAACAATACTGAAAGTAACACACAACTAGGTTGCATTACAATCAGCGATGTGGACTTGAGAGAAAAAAACAATAGTCCAATAAAACATTCAAATTTTTAATTTTGTTGAAGTTTATAATTTTATTTTATAGAAAAAAAATAAAAAGAAAACTTCTAAAATCATGTGTTTCTTAAGGAATTGATTTTCTACTTCCCTTCTTCACAAAATACAGTCATGTGTGGATCACCAGATTGAGGAATAAATATTGTGGATTCATCAAATTTGTTTGAATTGTTTAGTAAAGCTTTGCAAGTGAACATTATTAATTTTTTTTATTCTAAGTTGATATTAACGCATTGATTGGGAACAAATTTGGTGGGCACCACTAAACTTAGGCATAGGCTGGATCAAACCGTCAACCCAATCCTAACCATCATCGACGAGTCATGGGCCGAAGCCTGATTTGGCCATACAGGTCATGAACCGCCAATCAACCTATCAACCCAGCCGTTCAAGGCCTCGACCTAACGAGTAGGGTGAGTAAAAATTTAAAAAATACAAGTAAAAAAAATATTTAAACTCATTTTAGTGTGAATAGATAATATTTATTATGAAATTGTCTTTTTTTTTTTTCCTTTTTTTGTTCAAATACATTTTTTTAGCTCAAGCATGTGCACTTTAGAGTAACTTTCATATTTAAGTGTGCTTTCTTTAATAAACTCTACTTATTTTGCATAAGTTTTAAATTTAAAATTCTTCATATGTCTATTATTTGATGATCTAATTATGTATTTTTTTAATCAATTTAATTTAAAAAATTATGAAAAATTAAAAAAAAAATCATTCATGGGTTAAGGGCCATGAATCGGCACTTGAACTGTCGGTTTGAATCGGGCCGGCCCAACCCTTAATACCACAGGTCGATTCCGATTCAACCATGGCCTCAACCGTGGCCCGATAGTTTCGAGCCGGTTCAACCTGGCTCCAACCTCTAGGCACCACATAGAGTACATATGTGGATCGCCAAGTCCAACATTTTTAATTTATTGTGTATACTATTAACTTTAAATTATATAGAAAGCACATACATCTCACTTTATCTCCATAACAAATAAGTTTGAATCCCATAAACTTATGATTTAATGTTATTGCATTTTTCTGCTTTCTTTTCTTTTTTTAAAATTTAAATATGAATTATCTTTATATTTTATCAACACCGATTCGTTACTCGGTGGAAGCCAGTTCAACCTTTTGATCATTTACCCTCTCCTTGGGTTTGGTTCAATTACATGCATAAGGTCCAGCAATATTGCTATAGACTAAAAGTGCTTTTAAGGGAATAACTAAAGTGCTAAAAGTTTAAGATCCTGGATGCTCATCATATTAGGATCTTATATACAAGCGTCTTCCCACACTTGCTAATATCATTTAGAGTAAATACCAATTTTGGTTCCCGAGCTTTGCACTAAGATCAATCAGATACCAGAATTTATAACTAATAAAAAAAAATTCTATTTTTAGTACTTCTTAATATTATTTACTCTGTTTGCTGATGATATAGAATAGACAACATATGATTAAATTTTTATTACATCTTTTCTAATACAATCTAATACTAATAGATGGTCTTTTACTTGTAAAAAAATAGAGCAAACGATGTTAGTAAAATAATAAAAATAGCCATGAATAGTTTAATTGAGTATTAAATTAATTACTTCAAAATTCATGTTTTAAATTGAATTTTTGTAGAAAGTTCAGTATCAAATTTGATATTTTTATATGAATAAATGTTGGGTGAAATTTCTTATAACTATCTAAATAAGAGTTTTTTTTTTTTTCCAAATTAGTAGAATCAATAAGTGACCCATGTAACTAAATTTAAAATCTGTCATTACCTGGAGGAATACTTGAAGGAGGCTGTGGCGGTCCAAGAGCAAGGTCAGATTCATTGTAGAAAGGATGCAAATCATATCTAATATTGCAGTAAGGATTCACGAATTGCCCTCCTTGCCTATCCCGTAGCCCCTCTGAGTTAAGTCCAATGTATAAGAAATATGAAAGGCACTCACTACAATCTGAGGCTCCTAGATCAGGCGTGCACTGTGCGAGCATGTACAGTGTCTGGAAGTTCGTGAAGTTAGCCTTCCCCGTCGCAAACTTCTTTCCGGTCTCGCTATAAGCCGCCTGCGGAATCACTCCATTCGATGTTTTCTCAAAAACAAACGGATCAAACTTATCCGGATCTGTCACGTTCAATGGGCTCATCAAATGAAAATAACCCAGTCCTTTCACAAAGGGGAATAGATAAGAGTTGTTGTAACGCAACATGCACTCGTCGTACCATATGTTGGAAGCTCTGTTACGATGACATCTTTGCATTATTTCCTCTGCCGCTGTCTTTACGCAGTCTCTACAAACGTCAGGGCTAAGGTCACCCCGGCAAAGATATAGGCCGTAGACAGTGTCCGGTGTGCCTTGGCCTGTGCTGGCGTTTGCGTACCCAATGGTGATGGCATCGATATTGTTGGTAGCTGACAGTGACAGGGAAGAGAGGATTGTGTTGAGGTTCTTCTCGTAAGTGCTGTTGGAAGTGTAATTGAAGTTGTTGTCACAACTGCAAGCAAAGAAATTTGGTGCAGCTTCAATATTGTAAGTGTTGAGGAAGGCCAGGAGCAATATGATAAGAAGGGTTTCTTCCATCTTGTTAAAGAAAATTGAAATCGAAAAATAAGGGGTTAGATGATTAATATCAACCGGTTGATGCTGTTATTGTCAATAATTTATCGTATTACTTGACTTCTCCTACGGAGTCTTTACACGTGCGGCACTTATTGTCTGACGAGTCAACATTGGCTTAGAACACGTGAAATGTTCAGAACGTCGTATATAGGTTCCGTCGATGCTGTGTCAATTTGTTAAGAATCTGTTTCTTTTTTTTTTTTTTTTAAATTTCTGTATTTCATCCAACATCCTTGTCTCTTGATCCTTCATACAATTATAATAATATATACAGTGTCGTGTGTTTTAGACAAAGCAAAGAATAAAAGGAAAGTTTTAAGAAGTTAATAAAGTACGTAAAAACCTAAAATAAGATCTTAGTATCCGGAAGCTAGATAGTTAAGGAATTGGATTGATGGTCCCCAAGAGCAGTCATCGAATATTCCCGGTTCCTGATGTGGAAAGAGATATTTCTAAGGCAACTTTTTGTCTATTCCAGAGAATGATTGTTTAAGATGAAGTTTAAGCTTCGGGGGGAAAAACATTTTAAAGGTAAAAAACTGAAAATAAAATAGAAATGTTATGTAAAATTCTCTAAAGAGAGGATATTATTTAGGGTTAATAGCGAAAATGACATATGCACTTTCACAAAATATTTATTTAGGTATCTAAAGTTTCGTTTTGAATAATTTAACACCTGACTAAAGTTTTCTTACTCGTTCCATACCTAAAGCAAGTTCAATTAGATATGAAAAAAGTTCGTGAAAATTTTGTTCAAGTACCAAAATTACCAAAAACAAACTTAAAGTACCTGATTGAACTTTTTGTAAAATTTCAAGTACCAAAATATTTAAAACAAAACTTCAAGTACCTAATTGAACATTTTGTGAAAATTTATATAGCATTTTTCAAATTTAACCTATTATTTTAAATGGTGCAAATAAATGATGACATTTCTTTGTTTAAGGATGAAAATTAGGCGTTATGAATTAACATCACACCAGAGTTTTAAAATCATGCTATGCTTGCACTAGTATACGAAATGTCTATTAAAACATGGAAAATTTTCGTTGTCTAGTTAATTCAATAAAAATTTTATCTTTATTTGAATTTGATCCAAAATTTTATAAAAGGTGTGTTGAGGGTACAACTCTTGCTAGTAGAGTTTCAAGTCCTACGACACAGAACAAAGTTAGTGGTACGTCGAGAGCAATATCCAACACGACCATTCCATTGATTAAATTAGATGGTGGGTCACCTAAAATGCATAGAGTAATTGAACATATGAGGGTAGCTTGCCCATGCCTAATGGAGGGAAGGGTTATTTATAAATAGGATTGTACCAGAATAGAGCCCACAAAATCTTTTCTATTAGGATCTTCTCGAGGTGATTGCTAACTTGGCATTGTGGCGAAGCGTTGGTAGGGTATGTTTGGTAGGGGATGTTTCCCTAGGATCCTATGGTCAGGCCCAAGGTCACTTAAAATGTCAAAAGAGGGGATGGCATTCCCTATAAGGTTGAGATCGAGGTTGCTAAGCAGTTGATTTCTTCTGACTATAAGAGGTTTAACCCCTTGTCATATCCTATTGTTGCTCAATTCCCCTTCTGGGTACTACAAGCCCAAGCAAGGTAACATGATGCCAAAGTATACTGGGCCCCTAGTGCACCCTAAGGCCACACCATAGCCCAAGAAGATATTATTCTTCTTGGCATGGAAATATCTTAGCTACAGCCTACGCAGATCAAACCCATGAACAAAGCCTTTTGTTTGCCTTAAAGGCAATGCCTTTCACCAATTAAGCTGCAGTTCAATTGGTGAGAGGCGTTACCTTTGGGGCAAACAAAAGCTTCACGTCCTGGGTTCGACTTGCTACGACTGCAGCAAAAGTGAATGCTAGGCATGGGGGCAACAATACCTTCTTGTGCTCTAGTGTGGCCTTAGGCTGTACTGGGGGGCTAGTGTACTCTGGCATCGCGTTGCTATGTCCAAGTTTGTAGTACCCAGAAGGGGAATTAGGTAGGGGTGGGATATGAATTTTATGTCAAGTCCTACCCTGCTCAATTCCCCTTCTGGGTACTACTGATCTGAGCATGGCAACGTAATGCTAGAGTATACTGACCCCACAATGTACTCTAAGGCCATACCAGAGCATAAGAAAGTATTGTTCTCCTTGGCATGAAACCATCCTAGTTGCAGCCTATGCGAATCGAACCCATGACGAAGGCCTTTTGTTTGCCTTAAAGGCAACGCCTTCCACCAATGGAGCTGCATCTTAATTGGTGAGAGGCGTTGCCTTTGGGGCAAACAAAAGCCTCACATCCTGGGCTCGACTTGCTACGGCTGTAGTTAGAGTGGATGCCAAGGTTGGGGCAACAATACTTTCTTGTGCTCTGATGTGGCCTTAGGGTACATTGGAGGGCCAGTGTATTCTAGCATCACGTTACCACGCATGGGTTTGCAATAACCAAAAGGGGAATTGGGCAGGGATGGGACATGACATCTCTGATGGGGGCAAGTTCCTGATGAGATGAGTCGAGGTCATAGGCTTTAGCATGTATCTATGGGCCTACGGCTTGGACAAGAGTAAACGTGGGCTCATTGGGCTTTAGCCTATTATTTACTATAAACACTTGTTCTCCTTACTCTCGCTGTAGAGAGCCAATGAGAGTTTTAGGTCATTGCCCATGAGGTTGGTTTGCAAGTGTGATATCCTTCAAATATAAATGGTAGAACTCTAATCACAGAGGTATCTTTTGGTGCAATGGTTTGAAGTTCATTGGAACTCCAAAATTAAGTGTACTTTATGGAGAGCAATCCCAAGATAGGTAACTCCCTACCAAGCATAGCACTAAAAGGACAAAACTATGTAGTATGTGAGCAAAACGGACAATACCTTGGTAAGTAGAGTTCTAGAGTGTTACAGGTGGTATTAGAGCAATTCACCAGTCGGAAGTAAAGAAGTGTGTCCTCATTATGTAGTGTGATTCTGGAATTTTGTAATGAAACTAATGAGGACATGAAGATCGCCTTGTAAGTCAGAGTTTATAAGACTCTAATTAATTATCCTCTTATTGTATTATACATATATAAATTTATATTGAAAATAATTTATTGGATATCGAAACTTCCATAGATCACAAAGACCGCAGAGAATTGGATATCCTACCAAATGACAAGATAAGATAATCTTAGGTTTAACAAAAATATCAACTAGGTTTAATTGAGAAAGAAAACTACATTTGAATTTTTTATCTCCCAACTAGGTTTATTCCTCTAAATTTACAATCATCTACCTATCCTATGAAGTTTGATCCTTGGTGTGATCTGCACTTAGTCCTATCCCTTCCTAGTTTTCAATTTACCTGTAAAAGCACACTATTGGGGAGTCAGTTACAACTAACTGAGTGAAGTATACCTTCGCTCCATACCATTCAAGCAAAAATAAATAAGTTATTAAACAATCATATGCAATACAAATAAGCAAATAAACAAATATAAATGGCCAATCTGTAGCCATATATATTCTCGGATTTATGCCTTCCGAATCCAGGATTGGGGTACGTCCACACATCAGCACCCGGAGTGCTAATACTTCAGGAATCAAATTTATTCAAGGAATTTTTTATATATAGAAATAATATGCATATAACAAAATCCCGAAGCAAAATATCCATAACAATGATCTAGCACGATCCTAGGAGATGGGCCATCTCCCCAGGACGACTTAGTTCCCATTCCCCTAAAATAAGGCCCATAGTACACACTAGGCATATACCACTTTAGTCCTCCATGTTCACCGTCCTCACGGGACAGTGTGGCCTATCCGTGCCAAAGTGTAGTTGTGATGGCCTTCTGTAATGCAATCGTGCAATGCATGCCCAATTTTGTAATTATGATGCCAATAGTTATTAAATCTATTTATTTGATGATTAGACAATTATCAAACACTCGCAGAGATTAAAATGATTAAGCAATACCCAATACTTAATGTACAAAATCATTTATAGTATTTTCAATACAAATAATAAACACGAGCAACCACAAACATAAACATCCGAATCCCATGTATGGATCCTTTATTTTATATTAACAAAATATCACACTTTAAACCTCCAAGCACAAGCAGATATGAAGGTCCTTGGAATATACTCACTTGTCTATCCTTGCTTAATTGTTGTAGAAATCTACAAGAAAACTCGAAGATGGATCTGTATCCCCTGAGAATTGAGATAATAGATACTCATTACTATATTGTAATTCATACAAAGAAACCTATTATGTCTTTGTATTTTAAACTCAAGTTTTAGTATATGAATAGGTGTTGGAAGACTTATAAAACATAGATTTTAATTATTAATTTAAACTAATTATATTATATATTTTTCCTTATGTTACTTTAAAGGTCAAAAAGGTATCATGATGATGTTTATCTTTCTTGTTCGTAATCTTAATTCTTATTTCAAGTTCAATTCCTTGTTTTATGTTTATTTCGTCAAATGTTAGTGATTAAACTTAATTTAAGTCCATTATTCTACTTTTTAATTAAAGCATATATATATATATATATATATATTTATATTTAGTTTCATTGTGTTTCTCTTGATTTTATTTTAAATATGTGACTTTAGTAAATTTGACTGCATCAACCAATATTCCTATGATTTATATCAACCTACACTTTATATCCTTTTAGTCCTATAAGTGTCGAATTTTCTAGTTAGGGTTTCAAGATTATTTCTTAATTTTAATTTCTCAATCACAATTTATATCATTTCGATTTTCTAATGAATTACTTTAAGTTTTGTTTTAGGAGTCTCTCCTTGTTCTTCTTCTCCTTATTATTACTACTACTACCACTACCACCACCACCACCACCACTACTACAACATGTGTTGAAATATTCATATGTCTATATAAGCTTATTATTGAGTTTATTTTATAGAATCAAAGGTAAATTATCTTTTATCCATATAATACTTAAATCATATCAAGTTTATGTATCAAATCTTACTTCTACATATGATCTGAGACTTATATTTGTATATAGGTTAATATACTAAAGTTTAATTATATATTTAATCTTCTTATTAATCAAATGACCAGATATGTTTCATTTATTAAATTCAAGTAAAATTTTCTTAAGTTTTCTTATGACGTCGAAACTTTCATTATAGGGGCTTCAAGTTTTTTGAGCTTTTATTTTTCCTCTTTGATTCCATTTTCACTCATGAATATCTATTGTGTGTGACTTAAATTACACAAGCTTGCCATATAATATCTTTATTCTTATTAATGATCAAAACTATGTTGCAATTTTACTTTACTTAGTTCTAATGGTTTCTTTAGTTAAGTTTTACTTTAAAAAACATATTATATATATAATTAGTGTTTATATAATGACATTTAACCTATTATTTAGCTTGAACTAATATGATCTCTATGTTTTCTTCTATTAAACATAACTAATTATCTAAGTATTGTATAAGAATATAAATCATCATGATTTCTTATTTCTTTCCTAAGATTTTATATATAGGAAATTATGTTATTTTTAGAAATGTTATATGTTGTTGTTTTACGGTGAAGAGGAAAAATAAAACAGAATGGTTTTGTGTTTTAGGGAGTTTATAATGTGTATAAGATGAATCATCATACCAAACAAACATTGATGAGTACACAGTTAAATTACTAACTATTATTAAACAAAATATTTGAATTAGGTTTTAAGTCTTAGATTTTATGAGAGATAATTTTTTTTTATTTCTAGTGTTTTATGTTTACGTAATTGAGTGATATTAGGGTTTTTGCCTACCCGTTAGGCTTTAAGACTCTAAAACTAAAGTATAATTTGGTGTTATATAAATTAAAATATTTTTGTTTTAGTATTTTCGATATTAAAATCTTAGTTTGAATTTCATCTTCATAAATCAGAACTAATATAAGTTCTTATCGAGTATATATCTACCCTAACAATTTATTTTCAAGCTATCATTTGCTAATCAATATACTTCAAAAATATGATAGTTCATTTTATTGATATATCACTTGTTTTGGAGAACTATCACTCATTTCCCAGGAGGTCACCCATCCTGATACTTGAGCACGCTTAACTTTTAGTATTTTGAGAACTTTCGAGTATTACACTATAAATTTCTCAATAGTTAAGATTCTATATTTTTCTTACTTTTTTATTGGGTTCAAAACTAAAATCTAAAGTTTACAGGATCAGATAGATTTAGGTTTTTAACCTACGCCATTAGAGTTTCCAGATCTTGAGACTATATATGATTAAAATATTATAACTTTCATGTTTGTGAAATCGAAATTTTAATTTGGGTATTAGATTAGTAGATTTTGATCAATTATTGATCCCATTGAGTATATTTCAACCCAAGCAATTTTCTTCTAAAATTTTATTTCCTTATAAATGGACTTTAGAAATTAATTCTCTAATGTTATGTTCAAATTTCTACTATTTAGCGTTTTTATTTATCAATTTATTATCCTTTTGATAAGTAAAATATAATACTAGTTAGTCAAAATACAAACACTAGCACGACATAATTTTATATCATAATAAGTATATACACATATAATTATGTATATTTGCAACAAAGATTAACATAAGAACTCTTAATATTATAAAAATTTCTACGTTTCTTATCATATTTGTGAAATTTTAGAGTTACTGAAACCTTACCATGTGTGATCTTGAATTGAAGAGCATATTGCCACGATCATAACACTACTTTAGAAATTGAAATTGGTTATAGTATATGAAATATATAAATTTTTGAAGATCGGAGGAGCTTCCAGTTTTTTATTATTTTATTATTTTCTTTTCTTTTTTTTATTTTTCTTCTCCTTTCTGAATTTTGAAACAGAGATTTTTGTTTTTAATTCCTGGAAAGTTACTTGGACAAGAGAGAGAAAGTGAAGGAGAAAGAGAAGGAGACAAATAGAGGAATGAAGAAAAACAAAAGAAAGAGGAAAAAAAAGGAGGGGAAGAGGAGAATGAGACAGAGAAAGAGAGAGGAGGAGAATTTATAGGTGAGTCTACGTGGAAAGCAAGCAGACATGAAATTTCATTGAAATTTCTTTCTTTTTTTTGTCCTAGTTAATACGTACGATAAATATGCATTCATTATTTTTTTTAGATAAAAATTTACATATCTACTATATTAAATATTCTGAACAATATGGTATACTTAAAATCTTTAATTTAAGAGTTTCATTTTTCAGTTTTAATATCTGTTAGCAAAATATATCCATTAAGGACTTAAGTTTATTAATGTTTTGATATCTTATGACCTAATTAATAATTAAATTATCCTTAATTTAACTTTATTTTTATTTTACTATTATAAATTTATAAGTTTTACCCTTTGTTCATGCCTTTGGATTATTTTTGGGCTCTGACTTATTATCTTACTTATCGTTATTGGCCTTTAGTTTATAAATCTTATGTTTTGAGATTGTGGATTTTAGGGTTAAGATTTAATTATGAATGTGGAATCGGATTTTGATTTGATATATGTTGATGATCAAGTTTCCGGTGAAATTAGGGTTTATAACCTTTTAAAAGATTTTGTTGGTAAATTTCGAGTTTTGGAAAGAGAATCCACGTACGACCTTACCTTGTTTTCTGTTTATGCTTGTAGGTTTAGAATTGCATAAATTGACCTAATTCTATCAGGCCTTTTAATTTGATTTGCTGCTTGTGCTTGGCTATGGTTCGTAAAGACCACGACAATAGTGTGATACTAACGCTGGTAACATGATGATCCTTTTGTGGCGGTGTCCTAAGTGGAGTTGCATTTGGAGATGATTCAAGTAGATTATGAGTCGTTCCGGTCCGTATGGCAGAACGCAATGATGTGCGGGGAGTACCCAACATCAATATATATGTATATAACTATTTTATATAAAGTTTCAGAATTGGGATCATGAGTTACTCCAGGTTTAGGATTAGTCATGGAGAGTCTTAAATTGTGTTGTTTGTTGGTTAATCAAAAGATAATAAACTTGTGGATTTTGTATAAGCATATGATGCATGTGAATTTACTTGATGTACGTTCATGCATGTGTGTGTGTGGTATGGCATACTGGGTGTTTTCGCTCAATCCTTCAAGTGCAGATGAAGATGATGTTGGTTGAGAATTTTCTAGATATGACTTTTATGTTGACCATAGGGGACGACGTTAGTAGATTCGACTTTTCTACTGGTGACTAACAAATTTTAGATAAAGAAGAATAGGATAAAAGATCGTTGAAGACCATACAAAGTATATAGAGTTTGTTTAGATTATTATTGAAGATGTTTATAAGATAAGTTATTATGTTTTTGATTTTATATAAGTACTTTTGGATAAAATTAGTTTATGTTTCTAAGAGACGAATTGTAGTAATGATAAATTCAAGTAACCTTTTATGTGGAATTTGGAAATAATTATATTTGTGGTTTAGTATTTTATAGTCTTAGCATGTCTTTTTCAAGAGAAGGATACGTGGCGAGTTGTAATATCGTTAAGTTAGGTCGTTACAAAATAATAAAAGTTTCAAGCTTTACAAGGACTTGAGACTTAAAGGTAACAATTGGACGTTTTTCTTCTTTATTTTTTTTCTAATCACCAAAACCAAAACAAGAAATTGAGAAGAACTTATAACATTGAGAGCCTTGAAATTTTAGCAAATTAGACAAAACCTTACAGATTGATCAATTAATTTGCTTTCAATGAGATGGTTGAAATAAGCATTGTAGGTAGGATTAGAAACTTGGTCCACGATTTGCCAGTTCAAAATGTAATGTTAACGTGTCGATAGTAAATGGATATGTATTATAGAAAAATTTAGTGCATTAATAAATGTGTTATACCATCTTGAATTTACTTGTAAATATGTCGATATTTGGATTGAACCTTTACAGGTTAAATTGCTGAGCCATTAATGGTCTGTTTATTTCGTCCGCGCACAGGAGACGTGTAGATGTTTTTAAATAGATTATTTATTAATAAATAGACATAGATGAAAATAGATGTTACTACTCATAAACAGATCAAATATGTCAGATATAGATAAGATACAGATACAGATACAAATACAAATACAAATACAAATACAAATACAAATCAAACAATTCAAACAAACCTAACTTTAAGGTCCTAATTTTTTTAATAATATTTCTCCCAGTGTTTTAGCTATAATTTAAAACTTGACTCTAATAAAAATCCTATGTCATTGATAATTGTGTCTTATCCTGTATTTTGTTTTTCAATTTATACTTTTGAGAAAAGTTGTTTTGGATTAGTAATTTATATGCTTCAACAGTTGTGTCTATCATAGAACAACCATAAGAGTTGGCAATTTAGCAACTAATTCATTATTCCATACATGATAAGATGTGATTAGGGATGTCTATAGAAAACTTGATGCAACTAATCGCATCTCAAATCCTTTTATAAATTTATTTGGTTATGATTTAGCATATACACCTATTTATAAACATTTTAATAAATAGATATGTACTTATGTTTGGATCCGACTCAGTTAAGATTTTTAATATTTATGACTTAAGTTATATTTTATGCAATTATGTTACTTTAATCTGTTGTAATAACTACATGTGTATCCCTCTGTTCCCTTCCATGATAAGAAATGCTAGTTACCCCTATTCTTTCATTGATGATTGTCTCCCATCCATTTTGATTTTAAATTAATCACTTGAGGTATGGATAGATAAGATGGAGTTAAGTGATATAGTACTATGGATGTCAAAATTGACAATCGAATTTTTCGGGAACTTAATAGCAAAATTAATCGCAATAATCAGACCAAATGCAAAACTATATTCCATTAAATAATAATAGTCATATTAAATATATATATATTTATATTTATATATTTATGCACAAAATGATGTTAGTCTGTTAGCTATAATAATCTTTAAAGTGAATCATTGTTTTTCTTTGAGTAAAGCACCACAGTTCCACCCAATTGATACAGAATAGTAAAAGCCATTGCATTTTCTATCTACTTAAAACAAGCATTACAATCGTATTGTAGTACCTTGTGGGTGTGACGCTTGCTTAAACTAATTAAGACCATCCTTCAATCTCATATATAATATATTGTAAGTCTACTATATATTGTAATAAATATAAAAATATAATTGAATATAAAATAATATGCATATTCCAAGCTTATAAAGCTCTAAGACGATTTCAAATGTTATATAACAGGTTTTAATATCAAATCTTTAAGAACCAAACACTTACATAGTAGGTTTGAGTATAGGGCCTCCTATTAATAATTTTTCCTTAATGCCAATGGTCTTATCATTAGATCTAGATTAACCTTTTGTGAAAACAATCACATATAAAAAACCTTAGATCGTTCATATTTAACCATTAAGAATTACAAATATATATATAAACACATAAGTGGAAGCATACCTGAATCCATAGCAATCAATGATTTTAGAGTCATGCGGTTGGCCTTCCAGATCAACACGTTTTCTCTAAGAGATTCATTTAGTTTTCTCTTTGCACTCTCTAATGATGGGATTTAGAAGAGACTAAAAAAGTTGTACGTGTGACTTGGGGACCATAACCACTATTTATAGAGAAAACGTGTTGTTATCTTTTGGTATTCGTATTTTAGCCCATCATAAAAATAGAAATTACCCATAAAGTCTCTACACATAAAAGGTCCTTATCCTATTAGATACATTAAAGTCCAAATACCCAAACCTTATTGATCACTTTTAATTGAGCTTAATTTAATGTGATAGCCCGTAACACATAATTATTTCACATATAAGGCCAACATTGGATTAAGGATCAAACATCTCCTAATTGGACCATATGTGTAACCTTATAATTATGTTTTGCCAAGAGACAACCATATGAGCTCAAATTTTCCGTCACGACCAATATGTATCTATAACCAATCCAATTCATCAACTATATCAACATAGGATCAAAGCGATATTCATTACATTTATTATAACTCAACCCATCAATGGTCACAATATCGACACAACTGAATGACATGGATCATGATATGAATGTGTAGCAAGGAAATTTCATGCAATGTGATCTTAACATGTCTAATTCCTACTGGTCTATCATAAACCTTAGTAAGATTAAACCATAAACCAAAATCAGAGTATAAGCAAACAAAAAATTTATTTCTGTAGAAAATATCCTTAAAACATAATAAATCGAAAACAACTAATTAAAGTTTGTCTATGACATAAAATCATTCAAAGCGACAAACTCCCACTAAAACTGAACATCACTTAAGGACATGACACCCATACGAGCAGTGTGCTCATGAAACACCTTGAGTTACATTCCATTAGTAAGTGGATCTGCAACCATGGAGTTTGCTCCTGTATGCTCTATAGACAACTGTCCACTCTGAACTCTTTCTTTTACAACTAGGAACTTGATACTATATGTTTTGACTTCGTCGAGCTCCTATTGTTGTTTTAATATAGAACTGCTTACTTATTGTCATAAAATAACTTAAGTGGTCTATCAATAGTATCCACTATGAGTAGCCCTATGATAAAATTTCGCAACCATATTCTATGATTAGTTACCTCATAACATGCTACAAACTCTGCTTCCATAGTAGAAGAGGCAACAAGAGATTGTTTTACACTCTTCCAAGAGATAGCTCCTCCAGCTAGCAGATAGATGTAGCCTGATGTAGATTTCATACTATCTTGGCATCCAATAAAGTCAGAATCAGTATACCCAACGATCTCAACCTGATCTGACTTCCGATAATTGAGCATGTAATCTTTTGTTCTCTGTAAGTACCGTAAGACCCATTTAGCTGCTTTCCAATGGTCTAATCTTGGATTACTTAAGTATCTGCCCAACATTCCTGTAATGTACGCTATATCTGGACACGTACAAACCTGAGCATACATTAAACTCCCTACTACTGAGGCATAAGGAATCTTTTGCATTTTTTTTCCTCAAAATTATTCTTAGGGTACTGACTAAGACTAAATTTGTCTCCTTTAGCCACTAGGGTATCACTCGGTCTACAAACTTGCATGCCATACCTTTTGAGTACCTTTTCGATATAGCTCTTTTGAGATAATCCGAGAACACCATGAGAGCGATCTCAGTGTATTTGTATTCCTAATACAAAAGAAGCATCACCAAGATCTTTCATCTCAAAATTCTTAGCTAGAAATCTCCTAGTTTCATGCAGTAAGCCTATATCGTTGTTGGCAAGCAAAATATCGTCAACTATAAGACCAAGAAAATGTGGTTACTCCCATAAAACTTATGGTATATACAATCATCAACAAAATTCATCTCAAAACCAAACAAGATGATCACTTGATGAAATTTGAAATACCATTGTCGAGATGCTTGCTTAAGTCCACAGATAGATTTCTTAAGTTTACAAACCATAATCTTTGGATCTCCCAACACAAAGTTTTTTGGTTGTACCATATAGATCGTCTTATCAATGTTACCATTGAGAAAAGCGGTCTTTATATCCATCTGATGTAACTCAAGATTGAAATGTGCCACTAATGCCATTATAATCCTAAAAGAGTCTTTCGAAGAAACTGGTGAGAAAGTCTTTTTATAGTCGATGCCTTCTTTCTATGTAAAGCCCTTTGCAACAAGACAAGCCCTGTACCTTGCCACATTACTTTCGAATCCCTCTTGGCCTTAAATATCCATTTGCAACCAATGGGCTTCGTACCTTCTAACAATGGGATAAGATCCCAAACGTCATTATCCTTTATAGACTTTATCTCTTCATTCATGGCATCAATCCACTTTTGAGAGTTAGAACTTTCAATGGCGTGTAATATAAAGATAAATAAATTATAAAGAAGGGCAAGTTTGTCATTTGATATAAAATAAGAGGGTTTTATGGTCAACCCTAAAGTATATAAAAGGATTATTAAGAAGGGTCAAAGAGTCAAAGGATATTAAATAAGAAGGTTTTATGGTCAAAGTTGAAATACAATTGTATTGTGTTCACATGGTAAAGTCTTGATTAAGAATGGATTTTGGTAGAAGGCTGCTTAAATTGGATATGAACCTAATGTTTTTCCTAAGCTAAGTTAGCATATATATAGACGCCTTAGCCTAGTTTTCTATTCCTTTGTCTAAGCTTTCGGAAACTTTACGCAGAGCAAGAGAAAAATGTCTTGGTAACTGCTTTCCTCCCAATCTTTTCATAATCTAAAACCGATTAAATCTTTAAGATCTATCTATCTATTTGTAAGGAAAACACTATAGAGAATTCATTGGAGAAACCCTGCAATTCTTTTGAAGATCTGGTTTTGGGAAATCAAAAGGTTTTGATTATCAAACCTAAGAGATTCAAGATCTATAAGAATTTGGAGAAACCTTAAGGTTGGATTTGAAGATTTAGATAGTTTCAATTCGAAGAAAAATGTAAGATCGTTCTTAGTGTTTTGTGATTTTTAGGATTTGATGATTATAAGAATATGATAATTTGGAAGTTATAGTAATTGGGAATAAATTGATTGTGATCAGGAGATTGATTGATTTGGGGTTTTTGTTTCAAATCAAGATCTGCAAGTTCTAGGTAAGTAAAGATCCATCCAATTTTATCATTAAATGAAATTTATTTGTTGTTGTAAATTGAATTGTTAATTGGAGATTTTATATATGTATGTTGTGAAGGATTGTGGAGATCAAGGAAGATTTGAGGAGAAATTGATGTTAAGGTTTCTGTGAAGTAAAAACAAAATTAACAGGTGAGTTGAGATTTGGTTAGGGTTATGGTATTAGGGTTAGGGTTTGACATCATGATTACAATTGAATTTTAATTGCCACATATATTGATATACAGGAGTATTGTGAGATTAGGGTTCCATTTCAATTAAAGTTTCTGTTGAGTAGATTTGGATTGGAAGCAAATCCAGGTACGTCCTTACCTTGTTTGTTGCTTGTGCGTGATAGGTTTAGAATTCATAACCTGATTAACGAATATACGACCTTAATTGAAATTGAGTGTTGGTTGTGAGTGGTTTTAACTAGAGTAGAACTCATGGCAAGGCCATGGTGAAGGGTGATCTCCAGTGAGACAACCTGATGATCCTTGTGTGAGGTTGTCCCGAGTGGACTCATGCTTGGAGATGATTATGGTAGATTAGGAGTTGTGCTTTCAAGCTTTGGCTGGGCATGCAAACTGTATATATGTATATATTATAATATGTGTTTCGGAATCTGAGTTATTCCGGGTTTGGGTTTATATCATGAGTATTCCTAAACTGTGTTGGTTGCAAGCTAATGAAAAGATAAATTAATTCGTGCTTGTTGCATTAGAAATTATAAGTTGTATGTGATATTGTGTTATGTATGATCATGCATATGTGCTTGTGGTTGGATGTACTGGGCCTTTGTGCTCAATCCTTTATTTTTACAGGTGCGGGTGATGATCCTATTATATATGATTTGTCGGGATATGATGTATATGTTGATGATGGGGAGCACGATAGTACAGATGACCATTCAGCTGATCATTAGGGATTTGGATGGAGACGTTTATGAGTACTTTTATTTTAGTAGAGACTTTATTTTGATGGATTAGTTTCATTGGAAGTTTCATTTGTAAAGACTTTTTATGTTCTTATGTTTTTAGATATCTTTAGTTATCGGATTATGTAGTGGAACAACTTTTATGAAATTGAAGATGTTTATTTTAGAGAGTTTTGATGATGTTCTATCTATTGTGCTTTAGTAATAGCCTTGGCGTGTGCCTTTGAAGAGATGACACGTGGCGGGTTGTAGACGCCTTTGATTTAGGGCATTACAAATGACTTAATGGAAATTAATCGGATCATCTTCCATCATTCTAATGTCAACCTCATGTTCTTGAAGAAATACGATGTAATCATCTGGCGCCGCACTTCTTTTTGGTCTAGTGGATCTCCTTAATGGCATAGGTTCTTGAGGTGGTAGAGTTTATTCTTCCGGAACAGTCTCTTGAATGGGATCTCCACCATTGTCTAAGTCTATTGTGTTTTGAATAAGATCAGGAGCAAAATCTTGACCAAATTCAAGAACACCTGTGCAAATATCAATGTATTCCTCTTCAAAGACAATGTCTCTAACCATATCTCCCACCCATCCCCCCGTAAACTCGACATCCTCAAAGAACCGAGCATTTCCTGACTCAAATATCGACTTAGTTGTGGGATCATAAAACTTGTAACCCCTTAGTCTTTTAGAGTACCAAACAAAATAGCAACTTACTGTTCTTGAGTCTAGTTTCTTTTCATTAGGCTTGTAAGGCCTTGCCTCAGCGAAACATCCCCACACATGCAAATGCTTTAAACTAGGCTTCCTACCCATCCAAAGCTCATATGGAGTTTTGTTAGTTGCTTTAGTTGGAACCCTATTAAGGATATATGCTGCAGTCTTAGGTACTTCTCCTTAGAGTGATTCTGGTAAGGTGGAATGACAAATCATACTCCTCACCATGTCTTTAAGCGTCCTGTTTCTTCTTTCAGCAACATCATTCATAGTGGGTGAACCCGGCATGGTATATTATGGGACGATACCGCATTCCTCTAGGAAGTTAGCAAAAGTCCCTAGACGTTGTTCACTTGAACCATCATATCTGCCATAGTATTCACCACCACGATCAGATCTGATGCTTTTCATCCTTTTGTTGAGTTGGTTCTCAACTTCAGCCTTATAATTTTTTAACATGTCCAAAGACTGTGACTTTTCATGAATGAGATATACATAGCCATATTATGAGAAATCGTCTATGAACGTTATAAAATACTGTTGACCATTCCAAGTAACTGTAGGAAACGGTCCACAAATATCTATATGTATAAGTTTAAGACATCTGAAGTCCTGTTGGCTTCAAATCTCCTTTTATTGGTTTGTTTCCCCTTTATACAGTTAATGCAACCATCAAAATCTGTGAAATCTAAAGGGTTTAGAATTTCATCTCACATAAGTCTCTCCATTCTCCATCTGAAGATATGACCTAATCTCTTGTGTCATAATGTAGCTGAATTCTCATTGGTTAATTTTCTCTTTGTACCTCGTGTACTTACTTGCAAGGATTCATTAAATGAAGCAATATTATCAATCAAGTAAAGATGATCATAAACAGATAAAGAACCAGATCCAACTAATTTTGAATCATGAAACAAACTAAATTTCTTATTTCTAAATGAACAAGAGTAACCAGATTTGTCCAAAGCAGAAATAGAAATCAAATTCTGTCTAAATGACGGTACAATAAATGTTTCCTCAAGATCTAAATAAAATCTAGTCTTTAATAATAATCTAAATTTTCCAATTGCTTCAACTTCAACTATCTTGTCGTCACCTACATAGATGTATCTTTCACCATCACTTTGTTTGCGGCAATGAAGGCAACCCTGCATAGACACACTGATGTGAGTTGTTGCACTAGAATCTATCCACCAAGTGTATACAGGTACTGAAGTTAAATTAACCTCAGAACAAACCAAATTAAGAAACACACCTTTCTTTGCACGCTAAGCATGATAATTGATGCATTGCTTCTTATAATGCCCCATCGCTTCACAGAAGTGACAACCATTACCATTCGATGCATCTGACTTCTTTGGTTGTTTCTTCTAAAGTACTGTATTTGCAGCTTCTTTATGCCTTTTTCTTTTGTTATCTTTGTTCCTATTCTTAGGGGTCAAGGTTAAGTGAGCACTCTCAATCTTATCTTCCTTCAGCATTTCCTCTTCTTGAGCACAGTGTGAGATGAGCTCATTCAGAGACCAGGTCTCTTTCTAACAATTATAGCTCACTTGAAACTGGCTAAACTATGTTGGAAGAGATATTAAAACCAAATGCATTAACAAGTCCTCTATGAGGTCTAGTTTAAGTGGTCTTAATTTGGAAGCAAGATGAGACATCTCCATGATGTACTCCCTAATGCTACCCTTACCCTTATACTTCATTGAGATCAAGTTTGTCAAGAGTGTACTTATTTCTGCCTTTCATTCTTAGCAAATCTTTTCTTAATTTCATCAAGGAACTCCTTAACATTAGTTATCTTTTCAGATATTGTGTCTCTGAATGCTTTTGGAATGGCGTTTTTCATGATCATCATATGCATGCGGTTTGATTTCTCCCACTTTTCCATGTCCCTCTTGTCAACAAAGGTACTCTTATCAGTAAGAGGTGAAGGAGAATCATTCCTTAACGCAAGGTCGAGATCCATTACTCCAAGTACTATCAAGAGATTATCTTTCCATGACTTGAAGATAGTGCCATTAAGCATAGGAATGGAATTGATTTTAGCAGTAATATTAGCAAGATTATTCATAGCTGAATGAGAACAAAACAAAAAATAAACAAGCTCACATAAGTCTCAAAACAATAATAATAAATTGAAATAAAGGTAAACCCCATCTCAAGATACCGGCAGCCCATTAATATTTCATCTTTGGATAAAACATTAACTACTAAGTGGTATCTTGGTGTAGTAATAAAACACTAACAATAAGAATATGTCAAATAATAAACCTTCCTTTGGGCCGATTTATGTAAAACCAAATAATCGTTATGCGTTTATTACTACGGGTGCACTTGTAATTCTATTAAACATTGACCTTCCTTTGGGCTAGTCAAATATTCATATAAGTCACAAGCACACAACTTTTTATATTTTAAAACAAATTAATTCCACAAGAGGGACCACTTTGGCAGTATGTTGTTTCAATTAATTTATCTCAAAATAAATATAAACATACCAACATTCAAATTTAAATTTATTTCAAATTTTGGACCAAAAACACAATTAATCAACTTAATTTTGGTCAAAACTTATTAAGTCTAAGAACCCATATTTAAAAAATGATCCAAAATAATTGCCATTCTTTTAATATTCAATAACCGTTAACATTAAAATCCAAAATGGTTTTGATAATAAATGTTATTATTTCATTCCATTTTGTCGACAAAACTGTTTACAGAGGCAATTGAAAAGCCATGAAACCTGATCTTAAAAAGAAACGTAATTATATATCGATTACGAAAAACAAAAAAATGGAAATACAAGCTAGACTTTTTGCCTTTCATATTCGATGAGAATTACATATAATATGTTGAATTGTCGAAAAAGGCCAAGTCCAAAATTCATAAGTGATGGAATTGAAACAGAATCTAAAGGAAAGGAATTAATCATAAATCCCGGATTAGAACGGAAACAACTACGAAATTCCGATTACACACCAAAAGACCTACCCAGTGAAATTCCAAAAAAAAAAAATTAAAATCAGACAACCAAAACAACGATTACGTGATGCCATGAATTTAACTTACATCCACAAATAAAAACACTGATCAAAATCAACTTATGATCGCAAATATATATATTTTATTTCAATAATAGATTCATGAATATTAATAGTACAAGAATTGGGAAAAGAATCTATTATAAATTACAAAAGTAATTCCTCATGATCAAACATGTATGCTCGAATACTATTTGTTAGATTTAAATTAACCTTTTGTGAAAACCATCACATATAAAAAACCCTGGATCGTTCATATTTAACCATTAAGAATTATAAATATATATATAAACACATAAGCGGAAGCATACTTGAATCCATAGCAATCAATGATTTTAGAGTCGTGTGGTTAGCCTTTCAGATCAACACGTTTTCTCTAAGAGATCCCTTTAGTTTTCTCTCTGCACTCTAATAATGGGATTTAAAAGAGACTAAAAAAGTTGTATGTGTGACCTGAGGACCATAACCACTATTTATAGAGATAACGTATTGTTATCTTTTGGTATTCCTATTTTAGCCTATCATAAAAATAGAAATTACCCATAAAGTCTCTACACATAAAAGGTCCATACCCTATTAGATATATTAAAACTAAATACCCAAACCTTATTGATCACTTTTAATTGAGCTTAATTTAATGTGACAGCTCGTAACACATAATTATTTCACATATAAAGCCAACATTGGATTAAGGATCCAACACTTATAACCTAATGATATCTTCTTTGGATTCTCCGAAAGAGGTATCAACATTCCCATTCAAATATTCATCTGTTGGTCAGTATTTTTCATATATTTGGAATATCATATTATGATATGATCATAAGTGAAAAAAAAAATAAAGATCATTTCCTCAAAATAAACTGAATATCACAGGACAGACATTAACTTTGTCACAACGAATATTACCATGAAATGATAATCTTAATGAAAATAAACTCTACAATGTTCCGATGCCCTTGGTAGATTTCGCAATTGTTGAAAAACTTCCCTTCTATTTGGTCAATTCGCTAGACTATTATGTGAACATTCACAACGTATTATTAATTTTTCCAAAACCCTAGCTGCCTCGAGCAATATTGCTGGAGCATATAGATCATGCTCAAATGGGCAGAAGTTGTAGACGATGATTTTCTTGAGATTTGAGAGAAAGCATGAAGGCACCGGATCCAATATCCGCTCATTTGTTACTGAATCTTCCGAGAGTTCGACACCCTAAAAAAAATTATTTGACATAGACCCATTCAGCTATCCAACATATCATAATCAAAACTTCAGAGTAAAATAAAGAAAATAGATTCATTCACCACCAATATCTCACGTGAATTGATAAGTAGTGGGCAAGTATTTACAATATTTTGATCCCAAAAAAAAAAAAAAGAAAGAAATAGATTCATTCAAATTTTGAAGAACTGCTACATCTTTAAATATTATTAGTACTTATACAATGCTAATCATCCCTTATGTGAATTACCACTATTGAAGTATTCCCAATAAAAGAGGAGAATCAAATTAATATATTTGCCGAACAAAATTTCTATCGTTAATTGGTATTTCCACCCTGTCTCTCCAATCATACACACACACTAAACAATTAATCAGAACATCACTTATTTAGTATTTTCATTATACATAACAATGTATGTTTGGAAGCGGTGTCAAAGGCAGCACCAATCCATAAATTTTTTAAACATTACCTCAATTTTCAGAATGGTCAGACAAGGATATTTCGCAAGCATCTTCAAAAACCCCTTGCAATCTAAGTTGACACTCACCCCTACCAACTTCAATTTGGTAAGCCTAGCAAATAAGGGAAGGTCATTAAGGAGCTTCTTTTTTGTTGCAAGTGCCTAAAACAAAGAACGAGATTTTAAAATTAACCAGAATAAATTATCAAAGCAAAATGTCACATATTCATAAATTTAAAAAAAAAAAAAAAAGCAAGCATACCTCGAGATAGTCACCGGATATAGTTAGATCCTTTACATGTGAGAGTCCATCCATGATCTTATATACGCGGGAGGCCAGAACTGAATCGTTTTTCGACCCAGAGAAGCCAATTGCTGCCTCGGCTAGGGATGTAGAGGATCGAAAGATGAATCCATTCAGTAATTCACCAGTATAGCAAAAGGACTTGAAATTGGCACAGATTATTACTATCTCGGACAAGCTAGATTTACTAGACACGATGAATTCATCAATGGACAGGCTTACAAGCATAGAAGCATGTACTCTAATTGAGCCTACTTTCCATACACAGTCGATAATAGTCAATTCCTCCAGTAAAAGGGCCAGATAATAATTGCTGGGTTGAATCTGAATATGTGAATGTAACATTCGAAAGGGTCAATGTTTTGAGATTGGGCAAGTTAATAGAGGAAGGAAGTTTAAGAATACCCGACATGTCTAGATGAAATGATTTAGTGTCTGTGAGTTAAACAAGCAACAAGGCAACTTGTATGGCAAATCATAAATAATATCAAGGCACAACTTGAGCACCTCAATATTGGCTGATCTTAAGAGTACCAATAGATGTCCATAACTTCTCAAAATTTTTTGACAATACGCTTGATTTCACAGCATCTTTTGTCGGAAGCTTTGAGAGAATGTGCTGAAGAATTGCATCCGGTAGATCGCATAATTTTGTGCGGCCATCACGATCTCTATTTTGATTCTTCTTCACAAATTTACCTTTCCTCATGTCAATATGTTATATAAACACTACAACACATAAAATTAAAAATGTTGTGTCGATCAATTCATGGATAAAACAGCAGGAAAGACATTTCGAATAACTTTTTGCAATTTATCTAAGCACTTTAGGTTAAGCCCCATGAAATTTTGATTACTATATTCTATTATATAAAACCAATCAAACATAGGTCAGCCAACGTTAAAAAAAATCACAAAAATAAAAATTAATGATAAAAATTACCAAATTACTAATGGTGCATCACATTTAGAAAACACGATATACTAACTTATACTTCTATCACATTTTCATCTTGTGATATAGTGATTTAATCAACAAAGCTTATAATAAAACGTATATCCCATGTTAGACATGCGATATATACTGACTTATATATCAACATCCAACTTGCAATACATCTAGGGATACACATTGAATCTTTACATCGCATACCCAACATTTGTTCAATATTGTTTTATTCAAATCATATTTACATAATTTATATTCAAATTTATGGCTAAACAAGAAATAATCTCATATAAAACCTCCAGTGGTGAAATTTTTGCATTTGCATAAATATTTTATATTGCATACAACAAAAGCGATGAAATTACTTTACAACCCTATCTTTCCCACTAAGATATTTCTCTAAATGATGCGTGCAATTCACAAAATATTCGGAGAGGATACATAATTTGCAAAACGAAATACTCGCGCATAACTTGTATGTAACACAATCATTCTAATTTTTGAACCCTAAATTATTCTCTAGATTTTGATATTTAGGAATGAATACTATAGAACTAAATCCAAAAAATTGAACAAAATTTAATTCAAAGTAAGATATTATAAACTTACAAAATGAATAAAAAAATGTATCACACATTATCTTGGATTTCAAACTTTATAGAGAATTTCAAGTTTTGAACTTCTGAAGCAAACCGGAAATGAATATGAGGATCAGTTTATATGTGGATCACTTGATATAGGAAGATCCTTTTTGTCTTCTCTCACTCTTCTAGTCGGAGCAATTTATTTATTCCACATAAGGCTTGTGATTTATTAGGACCAGCTTTCCAAAATTTTGCCACCTTTGACCAATCATGCCTTATCGCAAAACGTGTAAAAGCCATTGGAACGTAGGGTTGGTGGCATTCACAAGAATCAACATGTATATTTATCAAGTTGACTGTTCCAGTGTCATGTACGCATTGAAAATTAAGTATATTGGAAATCATCTATCAAGGTAAAGTTTTAATACCTTTCTATTTCATATATTCTTTTACAGTAATGTTTACAGCTGTAGGAAGAAATAAATTTTGTCCAGTAATAACTTTATAGGAAAGGAAAGAAAACGCAAATAAATATGGCTAGAAATGGAGAATAAATTTGACATTAACCCTGTTTTGTTGGACCAGGAGGTAATATTGGAGGAATAGAAAAACTATTTCCAATTATCAAACAAGAAAACTATTTAAGGCTAATAAATAACTTATTTATTTATTTATTTATTATTAATTATATAGGGACATAATAGTATTTTTAGTTCTATTTTCATTTTAATGCTGCTGTCGAATGTGTATTATTGGTAGTCAGTAGTAATCTATTATTGATAATACTAATATTAATGCATTACTTTTCTAATCTTACTTATTACCTATGTCCATGTCCAAGTTACGAACAATAAGTTATGAAAAATTTGGTAAAATATATCTAAACTTTGAAACTAACTAATCTAATACTTAATGAAATTAATTAATCTGGTATCTAAAAAAAAAAAACTTTTTATGCATGCCAATCGTACGTCTATCAAGTTTTTTCATATACTAAATTGATTGATTTTAAAGTTTTTTCGATGCTAAATTGACTAGTTTTAAAGTTTAAGTATTAGATTGATTAATTTTAAAGTTCAAATAATTAATTGCATATTTTATCAAAGTTCAAGTATTACATTAACCCTTTTTTATTCTATGATTAGTTATATAAAAAGGCATATGCTACGATGGAGGAAACTATAGAAAGACATTTCTCATAAAACCATTTAATTCGGCTTTTATTTATTAGGTTACATTTAGTAACAATTGGTTCATCTGCAACTAATTAAGGGTCTGTTTGGCAACAAACTTTTTTATGTCTTTTTTGGATCTTTTTAAAAAAGCATGTTTGGGAAAAAAAGACATTTGAAAAACGTGGCTGCCATTTTACACCCATATCCTCAATGGAATGAATTAATTCCACTTTTACCCTTAAGAGATTGTAGCCTGCACGTCAGGATTCCTCACAGCAGTAGTCAAGAGGGAAATCAATTTGCAGCTCCAAATCTTCAACGAATCCCATCTTCCTCCCACAGCTGCCTTCCTCAGTGCATATTCCCTCTTCCCTCTGTCGAATTTCCATCACTCACGAGAGAAACAGTCCTTCGTTTTTGGACTACAAATCATGGCTTCCAACCACACACACACACAGAGATAGAGAGACAAAGAGAGAGAGAGAGAGAGGGAGAGAGAGAGAGAAGGGACGGACAAGGCGACGGAATACGGTGACTTTCTAAACTTAATTACGATATTATCATGATGATACCCACCAAGTTGTTGCTCTTCTTCTTCTTCTTCTTCTTCTTCATCTTCTACATTTCCTTTCTCTGATTTGCAGTTACATGAAGCTTTTATCTTCTCTGTCCTTATATTTTTCATATTTCTACTTCTGTCTTTGTTCTACTTGTTTTATCTTCGCAGCCGAAGCAGCCTCCGCCGCCAGAGAACCGATTGGTCTCCGACTACACTTGTAACACCAAATGAGAATGAAAATGGCAACCCTCAAATCATGCACTCTCATACAGTAAGCTCCACTTGTTTTATTATTTTACTTTTTATCCCTTTAATAAAAATGAAAAATGGGTCCCTTAATGGGATCTTGCATTTTATCAGGCATCTCCAAAGAATGAAAAAAAAATTTTTTGACACTTTCCAAAGCGAATTTATATGATAGGAACCTGGTACAACAGTTACAAGTTAAGATATGGATCAATCTTTTTAAGTTTATCTAAGTTTGACCGAGTAAAACTGTAACAGACAAACTGCACGACACCTGCATGACACTCTGCATCCTGTCGTGTAACTCTCTGGTCATTTTCTGCACATTCCAGGATAACTGCACAACAGCTACATGACACCCTGCATCCTGTCGTGTACTTTTCCTGTGTATATTTTTTCATTTTCCTTATCAAAGGCTTCCATAATTGTTTCATGGCTTGTTTACTCTTTCCAAAGCTTTGCTCCTTCATTCTTTTTGCTTCAAAAACTTCCTCAAAGTTGATTAAATTCATTCCAAAGCTTAATATTCATCAAATCTCTAAAGAAAACACAAAATAACCAAGTCTAAGTATTATTTCATACAAAAATAAACATAAATAACTATAAATTACTATATTTTAACTTAATAATTATAGTATAATTTACATGTATCAACAGTTATTGCACATAGATGGCATTATCAGTTGTGTTACGTCTGGGCATAAAGCTAGCTTGTGAGGGATTGATCAACTCTTCTAACCAAAGCCATAGTCTTCTTACTAAGTTTGTTTGATCATCTTGTATATAGTGTTATATAAACTTATTGGTAAAAAATCTTTAATACTTTCCACCTCCACTTTCTTAGGAATGAGCAATATGGGAGTTTTACTTAATTCCTCATCAATTCAACCTTGACTAAAGTATTTCTTAACAGTGTGCACGATTGCTTCCCCCATAATATCGTAACAATATTTATAAAAACTAGCATGCAAGCCATCCACACCCGATGTTTTGTTAGATCCAATGCTATTTAAGGATTCCCATATTTCCTTCCTATTTGAAATTGAGCACAAGGATATATGTAAATTTGACTTTAGACATTGTCTTCCAACACTTATAAACTCATTATGAACATATGCTTCTTGCTTTTCTAACTTGAAGAGATTACTGAAGAAGTTGAGAATTTCATTTTCTACTTCTAATTGTTTAGTAGTCCATTCCCCCAGCCTTGTTTCTTCTTGTAACTATACTAACATGGAAAAACTTGGTATTATTGTATCCTTTAATGATCCAAGAAACTTTCAATTTTTGTGCCTAGAGAAGCTACTTATTGTGTAGGACTTTGTTTAGTTCTTCATATGCAAAGTTTAGCCTGTTTAAAGTATCTTGGAATGGGGTGCAATGCAAAGAATTTTATAATAAGGAGACTTGTTTAATGTTTTTTTCTTTACACTAGGGAATGATGACAAAATTGTCCTTGCAGGTGACATCCGTATTAGTGCAGTCAGTGGACATGGCATCTAATTGTAGTCATCGTAAGTAAAGATCAGTGATTGTCGTAGCGTATCGAGCATATACGACTTTGTTCTGCTGTTTTGTTGTTCTTTTTTTTTTTTGGGAAATATGGCTGATAGGATCAATTGGAGCCCAGAGGAAACAATTATTTTTGTTGACCTATGTTTGGAGCAAGTGAGGTTAGGAAAACGTGGCAGCGGCCACTTGCTGCCTGCTACATTTCGGGAAGTAGGTGTGAAATTCGAGGAAATTAGGGGAAAGAAATTGACCCCAAAACAATTGCGAAACAAGTGGGATTCTTTGCGAGCCCAATGGATAAAGTGGAATTGGCTGAAGCGCTACGCGAACACAGGGGTTGGATGGAATGAAGTGGTTCAAACCTATGAGGCGTCGGATGAGTGGTGGCGTGCAGCAGATGAGGTAAATGTCGAATCAATACGTTTTTTAACTGTTTCATTACGAATTAATGAATAGCACCACTGGAGCTACTGAATACATTTCCCTTTTCTTTGTTGCAGGAGTACAAGAGGACACAGCGGAAGTGTTCTCTGTTTCCGGACACGGGGATTGCAGTACAAGGAAAACCTTGATGAAATGTTCAGTGGGACCAAGGGGACGAACGACAAGTTATGGGCACCATCATCATCTGCTCCCCCGCCACAAGATAGTCCAGAAGGAAGTGGAGATTCAGAGGGTGATCCACAATATGTTGATCCTCAGGACAATTTGCCATCAGTTGCAGATGATTCCAATGAAGACAGCTTTTTTCGAACAACGATGCATGCTGAGGAATCTTCTGCGAAGAGAAAAACATTTGGGTCAAATGGTAGAAAACGAGCAGGGAAGAAACGATACTCCAGAGAAGATATTACAAATGATTTAGGGGAGTTAATTGCATCTATGAAAGCAAGATCCTCCAACAACTCCATGTCTGTATGCAGTGGGACGATCCGCGGAGTATGAAGGCGGTGATGGAAGAAGTGTGGACACTGCCTGCTATTGTACAGAATATCCAAATGGGCTTGGATGCTGCAGATGTCCTTATGGACCCCGATAAGCGTGTAGTTTTTGTCAGCTGCCCAACCCCGGAAATAAAAACCCAATTTTTGTTGCGAGAGATTGACAGATGAAAGGAGCTAAACCATGATAACAACATTTCTTTTCGTCATTAAGTTTATGTTAGATTGTGATGCTGTTATTATAACTTGTAGAAGAAAGTTTAACTTATGTATTTCATTCACAATGTTCATATGTGTTGGATGATATTGTTAGTACCTTATTCCTAAGATTGCTATGGAAATAGTCTTGTGTTTGTAAATTCACGTTCAATTTCACAGGGACACAAATGGATTATGCGTTGGAGGAAGATGTAATCAAAGTGTCAATGATATATCTTCTAATGGAGAAGCACTTACGCAAAAGCACACCATGCTACAATTCAAGAAGGAGAGGGTCGGACCTTATCAATGAGCTACTGAATCATAACAATCCAAGAAGATGTCAAAACATGTTCAGGTTGAACCCAGACCTGTTTCGTCGATTGTGTGCAACCTTGCAAGAATATGGGCTTGTTCGTAGTAGAGGAGTTGCTATAGATGAAAAAGTAGGGATATTTATGTTTATCGTTGGACATGGAGCTACAACGAGAGTAGTTCAAGAGATGTTTCAGCATTCGTCGGAAACAGTATTCCGACACTTCAATGACGTCCTCACAGCAGTAGTGGAACTGTCGAAAAACATAATAAAACCTGCGCATCCTGACTTTCCTAACATTCCATCACATATACGACAGAGTGATAAATACTTCCCATTCTTCAAGGTTGTTATGTGTTTCTCGATTTCGCTCGTACATCGATATTAATGTTTCCACGTATTAACAAACGTTACTTTACAGGATTGTATTGGAGCAATGGATGGAACTCACATTGCTGCCCATGTTCCAACTAATGACAGAATTATAAACACCAACAGAAAGGGTGAAGTTACACAAAATGTGTTATGCGTTTGTGATTTTGACTATAGATTTACATTTGTAGCAGCAGGTGCAGATGGACAAAGTCATGATGCTAATGTATTATCTCGTGTACTAGGTGATCCCCAATTCAACTTTCCACAGCCGCCCCCAGGTAAAACTAGTTACAAAATGGCATTGCAATGTCTTACATTAAACTGTAGATTCGTTTCATCCCCATATCATGGAAATACTATTTGTACAGGAAAGTACTATTTGGTTGACTCGGGATTCCCAAATAAAAGTGGATTTCTAGCTCCGTATAAAGGAGAGAGATACCATGGGTCTGAGTTTCGACAAGGGTACCCACCAAGAAATCCAAAGGAGCTATTCAATTATACGCATTCGTCTCTTCGGAACATTATTGAACGGACATTCGCAATATGGAAGAACAGGTTCCGTATTCTATATAGCATGCCCAATTATAAAATGAGCAAACAGATAAAAATAGTGCTTGCTACAGCGGCTTTGCATAATTACATTTTAATGAATGATGGTGATGATCCATACGTCAATGATTTTTTTCAAGTGAAGAAGCTGCAGCAAGTAATTGCTCTATGGTGAACGAGGCATATGGGAGTAGTAGTGCGACTAATTCAAGTGGTCATCAGTGGATGAATGGTGTACGAGATAGTATTGCTGCTGACTTATCAGCAAGACCACCTACTAATTAGAAATGATATCATCTAATGCCATGTACCTACTACTATGTTGTTCATCTAAACATATATTCGTAAAATTGAAAAGCTAAGTTAGTGAAATGACAATTACCTGATTCAATTGAATAATGAATTAAAAAATAACAACGACACTAATAATAAAGTCATCATATAGTTGAAGTAGGAACACAACAAAGCAGTCAATTTATCCATACAAGGGACTCAAAAAATAAAGACAAATGAGAACACAACGAAACAGATAGTTTATCCAAACATGAGGTTGGAAATAGATACAGATCAGACATCTTCATCCAAACAGCCTTTTTTCCAACAAACACAGATCAGACAGTTTCCCAAACACCAGGTCACAAAACAGATGCAGATACAGATACAGATCAGATACAGATACAGATACAAATAAATAACAGACAATCCAAACAGACCCTAAGATTAGGTCAGAATATGATACTAGGTGACTGTTGGTGCTCCATTGAAAATTATACCGAATTAAAATAAATATTTAAAAGTATCAATTATCCAGTACAGGGTATTTCGATAGTTCACTGTACTTATTAATTTTCAAAGCTAAGTACATTGTAGGAGTAATGTGCTTATGATTTAATAAGTAGTAGTTTGAAGGAGAAACCTAAACAACACTGTTGAGTATAAAATATAATACATGCTATCATATATACTACATGAAATGATGCAAACATTTGAAGGTTTTTGTTCAGATGGTTTGGTTTTTATCTGTATCTTATCAGTATATGATTCGCATTTGTATCTTATCTATAAGGTCTATTTATAAGTAATGATATTTATTTTTCATCTGTATCTATTTTTGACAAATAATCTGATTGAAACAAAGACAAAATAAATATCAAACCAACCAAGCAAAAGCATCTAAAATTTGATGTAATAAGTAATGATATTTATTTTTCAAGTCTATGATGCCATAACATTATTTCATTAGTACTGGAAACTGACGTAGAAGCAGCTCTACACATAAAAATTGGCTAACTTTTTTATTAATCATTATCAAAGTAATAAAGATCATCATAAATCCTTGCATTACCAATCGTCTTCCCTGATGGTAGGTCCTGAAATTGACAAGATGAAGATAGGAAGTTAGCAATACAATGATTATCATATGTGAATTTACTAACAAATTTGAGATAATACCCCTGGTCATGAAGATACGGCTTCATTATTGACGTTATTCAAGATAATACCCCTGGTCACGAGCGTGATGTCGCCCATGATCTCCTCTATGCCCTCCTTGACTAATCACGGTCTAGATCATGGTGGTGATTGGTGATTCTTCTTCTCTGCCTTCATAACTTCCTTCTAATCTTCTACACGTTGATTGATGTCCAATGGAGTGATGTATTCCAAAGCCATATTGAAAATCATACTCATCTTCGGTAGGTTGATTTGGTAGAATTCTCAAAGCTAAATTTTGTAATTCCTTAACTCTAGTTTTTGTAATTAGTCCTACTGAAAGTTGATCCCTATCACTATTTAATTTTGTTACAATCTGTCTTCTTTATATTATTGGTCTATTATTTCATACTTCAAAATTAGTACTTTATTTGAGGTAAAATGGACTAACAAGAATTAAGGATTAAAGATAGACCATTTTTCTTTTGCATGATAGATTCTTTTTTATGTCAATTACATTAAAATATTAATTAAAGTTTCGTTGTCCACTTTTCTATGTTCTTATCCATTGTCCCCGTGAATTTATTGTGTGGATATACTAAATTGGAATTCAATGAATGAGGACATAATATGCCACTTTTTGGTCACGTACTACGCGATACTATCTAGCTTAGGGCTTAGCATGTCTAGCTCCTTCCAAGAACCTTAACACTAGCTGTTCTAAACTGAACATCCTTTTCCAAGATTTAAGATACAATAAGACTGACCCCCTTTCTCGTTATAGCAACTTCAACATTTGGAGAGTATTTTTCTATGATATTAGCTTTAGAAGCACATTTTGATATGACACTTTGTTTTAAAAAAGAAAAATAGAGGTGGATACACATAACCAAATTGGTCGCCCAAGGTAGATTGCAAGTACTTTTCATTTTATAGGTTCTTAGTATTTGATTGCACATGGAAGAAAGCCATTAAACTATATGGTAGAAAGCTCTCTCTAAGTCTCTCTCATTTTGTGGATAAGTTATTTTAGGTACTTTAATGTTAAGTTCTGCTCTATCATCCCATGTGGATTTATTTTTTTGGCTCATAGTTCTCAATAGGAAAGTAGTTGACTGTGGAGGAAATTCTTCCACAAAATTTGTTCTGTATTATACAATTCCTTTTTTAGAAATAAAAGAGAAAATTGTCATATTGCAGTTCTTTGTTGTTCTAGTAACTATTTGCATATTGTTTCAGCCTTGTGATGCATTTCTCGTACTCTCTAAAAGAGATGGTTCCTTTTTAAGTATGTTTTTTTCTATGTTTGTGATTTTTTTTATACTTTCAAATGATACTACTATTAACATATTTGTTTTTTTATTAATGAAGTATTAATACATATTAAGCCAATAGTGGTTGATGTTTTTGTTTTTTTAACAAAATTGAAACTATGATGTTCCTTCCAATCAGTAAAAATGGTGAAAGACATTAGGTTCTTCGTATATGTTGTCGTTGTTGAGGTCTTCGTTTTTTTAATTGCTAATTTGTTCCATTTTTGTCATTTTTTTCCCTTACACCAATGGTGCATGGTTTCAAGTCCAAAAATTCACACATTGGTAATCTTTTAATATGTACTCGTCTTCATAATGAGTTGTTTATTAGTACATCATTGAAATGATAATGTTATGGGCTTGTAGGTTGCCTATGTTAGGTTTAAATAAGATAAAGATTGGACTAGAATTTAAATTTGTTTATGGGCTTTGATATTATTTGTTATTACAAGATTGATGTTATTTATTGTTACAATTTAATTAATACTAATAACAATTATGTTAATAATAAGTAAATCAAATAATATAATAACTATAATGATAAAATAAAATAAAAAGTAAGTGCCACATTAGTTGACATGTGACATTTTCCAATAGGGTGAGAGTGTCATTAACAGAGCTAACAAAAGTTACCCAAGTAGTAACTATGCACATAAATACTTCGGCTTGGTATGACAAGTTCAGGTGCTTAATTGCCCATTTGAGCTGAGGTACCAAGCATTGTCAAATGATGTGGCATTTTCTAATTATTTATTTATTATATCATTATAATTATTATTTTATTTGTTTTATTTAACATTATTATCATCATAATTATGATCAGTATTTGTTTAAATATAATAAATAAAACAATCGGGCCCCTTTATAACTTCAACCCAACCCATCCATTAACATAACTTGGAACTAAATATCACAATCAATAGGCCCACTGTAAACCCCGGTATTCTCAGTAGTTAAGAAACCCCGGGAATTGGGAGCAAAACCCTAATTCGGTTCAGTTTGAGTCTAGTGAGAGGAGCTTAGGAACCCTAAATCCGGCTTTCCTTCGGTTTCATAATAAAAGAAATTTTATAAAGTAAATGAAGTTGAATTATTGTTTTAAAGTACATTTTAGACCTTTGAAAGTTTTAAATTCGGGAATTTTTCAATTCCAAACTCAATTACGGAAAAGCGTGCCCCGGACCACGAATTCAGAAAAATGTTCCGGAATATTCATTAGAACCGTAATTTTATAAGGATTCCAAAAATATCAATTTTATAATTTTTCGAGCTATAAAAATTACAGTTATAGCTTTTCCCGTGTTTTCGTTACAACCGGTAAAGTAGATGTCTTGTCTACTATTCACAAATACAACCTACACTACACACTACCCATACCCTATTCTTACATCCTTACAACTACTCATTTCAATTTTCTTTTCAATGAATTTTTTCTCTTAATTAATTATTACATTTTAATTAACTAAATTACAAAATATCAAAATTTCAAAACACACACACACACACACACATGCCCCCCCCCCCCCCCCCCCCCCCCCCCCCCCCCCCCCCCCCCCCCCCCCCCCCCCCCCCCCCCCTGTTTCCCTCTCTCTTTTGTTTTGTTTTTGATATTTTTATTGAATTATAAACCCTAATCTATTCATATATAAACATATTTTTCTCTCTCTCTCTCTGCATTTTTACTTGTTTCAAATTTTACTAAAGTGAAAAAGCTCTCTCCCCCTCCTCCCTTGTGCCGTGAGCTCCCCTTCCCCCACTCTCACAAGTTCAACTCATTTTCTTCTCTTTTCTACTCTAAAACTCCTTTGGTATGTTGATTTTAGGCTTTATTCTTCCTAGATCTTGTAATGGCAAGGCTATATCTTGTGTGTTTTCTCATTTAATCCCAATGAGCTCATGCTAGGGACATGAAAACACATGAACAAGAATATCAAGCCATCACAAGACATGGATCTAATGTTTAGATGAGTTTATGTTAAGATATCATCTTGTTCATGCATGTAAAGTAGAGATCTTGTATATATATTGATGTTCATGCCATGAGATTTATGATTCATGCATTATAGTTAGTAGATCTAAAGTTTAGACACCCACATTTTCATTTACATGTATGATCATAGAGTTATTTTGATTTCCATGCATTGATGATCATAAAAATGTAGTCTTGTATATGCATAGAGATGTTAGATAGTAGATCTTCATATATAGGAGGCAAGAACATTGAAAAAATAAAAGATTTTGTAGGAAATGGTTTGTTGGAAATTCTGATGGATTTGGAACCCTACTTTAAAAACCACCAAAATCGTTTTTAAACTCATGTTTCTCAAGAAAAATGAAGGGTATGTGTAATAGGTATATTGAAGGAATGATTTTCATAAGCTTAGGTGAGTTTAGGCATGATAAAAATGTAAAAACAAGAAGTAAAGTTAGAATGAAAAATATTGATTTGTGGATGTGTAGTCAAATTTGTAATTTTGGGTGATGCCCATATAAACACTTAGTATCTAAGCTTAGATGGCATGTTTTATGAGCTAAATGAAGTCTTTAGATAATAGATATATTGGAGCCTCAATTTTTGATGCATTAAACAAGTTTTCTCATAAGGAAATTGCAAGAAAATGAAAATCTCAAAATTCGGATTTTTCTAAGTAGCCCATTCAAAAACATATTTACTCAATGAAAAATGTGGATTTTTATGCATAAATGAAGGTCATGACTAATATGGATGTTGGTAACTCATTTTTAATTAGGTGATAAATAAATTCTAAAGATAAAATCATAAAAACATTAAGGGATGTAAGATTGGTAATAATGACTTGTTATAAGGAATCATTAAGGAATTTCCTAATAATTAGGAATTCATCAACTAGGAACATTTCTTATCAAAAGCAAAACAAACTTTCGGAATTGGAGGATTTACGGAACAGATCTGATCCTACTGTTCCGTGACCTTAATGTTTTCAAAACTTGAAATTAATATTACAAATAGATAGATCTTTCGAAGTAGATAGAGATCGATATAAAATTTGCGAAATTCAGAGTTAAAATGACCAAGTTATGGCCGTTTTAAGTTGGAGCTTCCGCAAATAGCGAGAATTCCGAATTCATCTAGTCTAGATGCATAGTTTGGATTAGTTACATGATGAGTATCTCATTAGGATTATTCTTACTTGGTAGGTGATCCCGAGCAAGACGACACCCTACCTCCCGACTATTACTACTAGAAAGACCGGCGTCCAATGGCCGAGTGAGTTTTACTTCCACTCTCAATTAATGAATGTGATTGTAATGTAGTGGCACTAGTGGTGTAGGCAAAGATAAAAATGGACATGCATGATGGGGTATATGGGAATTATATATGTTTGTCTGCTATTGATGTGTGGAATGGAACTTAAGAAATATCGAAACCGGGTGTTAAGCTATTGACTGATTGCTAGTATCTTATATTGAATGTTTGTGAATACTTGTTGGTCACCTAAAAGAATTGAACTAATGTATATTCAACTTCAATTGTAATTGGATTCATTCATATCACGATGGGGATGGAGCATTGGCATTGGTTGGTTTTCGTGATCCATAAAACGAATATGTTGGTTTTTCGTGATCCATAAAATGAATATGTTGGTTAATCGTGATCCATAAAACGAATTATTGTTTAGTTGACCATGAGCTTAAACGGCGTCGTACCGCAGGATTCGTTAATCTGCTAACCCGGGATGGAGGGCGCAGGTCCATCCACATATGATTTCCGGTTAGTCATATGTTTGTTGAACTCATTTGTATGATGCATACACTTGCTTGAATAATCACTTGTTTGAATGAATTGTACTTAATTGTGTTATGGAAGTTCTTACTCACTAAGCTAGTTAGCTTACGCCCCCATAGTTTTTACTTATTGCAGCACGAGTTTATCTGGCTTAGACTGAGACAAGCCACAGCACAGGTACCGGAGATAGGAGTTTCCCATAGACGTTTACTTCATTCTTTTTGTATAGACTTCCGTTGGAAACTAAAGGACTCTGGATGACTGTAATGGACTTGATATTATTTTGCGGGGGAATGCCCCTTAGATTTTGTAAAGTATAATTACGCGTTTTGGATTATTATCTATGGCTAATGAATGCCACATTAAACTATTTAACTTCATTGGTTGAGTATTCTATTGTTGTAAAGGAACGCTTTACATCTATATAAGACTCCCGAAGGGCTCGGATAGGGAATTCGAGAGTCTTATTTAGTATGTAGCGGGCTATTACGTTTAGGATACCCTATGGAGCGTGACACCCACACTTCCTATAATGCTACATTTTATTAAAGGTTTGTTAAATTGTCTATTATAAAGATGACTTGTTTGTAAGAATCTAGCAGTGTGGGACCTGAAGTGGCAAAGCAGCATTCTTTATAGGCAATGAAGCTCATAAAGTTGAACATGCAGCTTTGAGTTGCTTGTTAAAGCTTTATGACTGTAGTAAGCTCAGTTATTACCATATAGATAATCCCACTTTAATAACTTAAGAATAGATATGAGTAGAAATTTTGAAACAAATCTTGGATCTAGCAAAATCTATCATTCCGTCTTCGATTAGACTTTTTCAAAAGATAGAAATAAAGTTAAATAAATTCCCATGCTCGATACATAAAAAAAATGTATAAACATGAATTTTGAAATTTTAGACATATATATATATATATATGCATGGGTGTTTCATGAACAATTCGTTCACATAGTGTTTAGTTATGATACCCCTCAAATGTTGATGGCGGAACTCTAATTTTAGAGATATTTTAGTGTGATGGTTTGGAGTTCGTCGGAACTCTAAAGTTAAGCATATTCTGTGTAGAGCAATCCTAGGATGGGAGACATCATTGGAAGCGTTGGCACCAGAAAGGATAAAACCGTGTGACGTGTGGTCAAAACGGACAATACCTTAGTAGACGGAGTTCTTGAGCATTACAGATGACATTAGAGCAATTCATAGCTGGAAGTGGAGAAGTGTGTCCATACTCCCAAGTGTGGTTATGGACTTGTATAATGAAACGGACGAAGATGTTAGTTTTATAAGTAGAGAAGTATGTGATACTCTTTAAAGATAGGGTGGAGCTCTAATAACAGAGATGCCTTTTGGTGTAATGGTTTGGAGTTTGTTGAAACTCTAAAGTTAAGTGTATTTTGTGCAGAGCAATCTTAAGATGGATGACTCCTCGAAAGCGTTGGCATAAAAAAGGACAAAACCGTGCGATGTGTGGCCAAAATAGACAATACCTCAGTGGATGGAATTTCGAGACATTATATTAGTTTAGAGGATGTATGTATGGAGCCTTACTGGTTGCATATGCTTTTATCATTATGTTCACGTGCCGCTAAACTCTTGATGAAATTTCTTATACTCAGCCTCCTGCACTTATCCTTGGATAACAAGTTAATTGATATGTTGATATAAATAAACTTTAGTGGGCTTTTTCTTTCAAGACTTAAAGAAAAATTCGGTGTATTGTCAATTCCTTTGAAATTAGATACTATTATTACTGTAGTCTTAACTATGCTTTCAATTCCACGTGACTCTTCGTCTACCTTGTTTTCATTCTTGCTAATATGGGATTTTCTAGTTATGGAATTCTCAAAGTAATTTTGAAGTGAAAAATAGCCTTCTTTGCTTTGAGCTCAAAGAGATAAAGACCTTAAAGGCTTGTTAAGAATACTGATATAAAGACCTTAAGGTTTGTTAAGAATGCTCTTGGTGAACTCAAAGAGATGCCAATTTTGGTAGTTAACCCCTTGGACAACTTATTCTTTATGTGCAGTTAATCTTAGCTAAAAAAGGATGAGACTATTAACATTTTGAGTTTCCAAGATTATAAGCTACTTATTATATACTTAGGGGTACCCTTTGTTTTTACATTATTGTTTAGAGTTGATCTTGAGAATTGCAAGGAATATAGACCACTGATAAGGAAGCTTTCATACCATAGAGGTAAGAATGAACTTATCGAATGCATCCTCTTGTCTTTGCAAAGTTATTAGTAATCGTCTTTCCTTCTACCTCAAAGTATTTTAAAAAAAATTCCAATAGAAGAAATTTTTTTTAGAGAAGAAAATTAAAAAAGGCCAAAGTAGCTTGGAAATAGGTGTGCAAACCTTGACTTAGGATACCTTAGCACTATAGAACAAGGCTACAAAACATAAACACAGTTGGGACATCTACTCAAGGTAAATAAAGTTATGGTAAGAATGTGACACTGATGAATGTTAGAAATTCAATGATGATGATAAGACACTAGTGAATGTAGGAAACTCAACGGCATGGTTTATAATAATTATCTATCATAGTAATTAACTTGGTGGTGTTGAGTTTTCAAGTTTGAGTTTTAGAGAATGTGACATTGATGAATGCTTTTAAGCATAAGCAAGAGCAATTAGAAAAAGTTTGTCCAAAAATTTATCCTAAAAACAATAATCAACCAGACTTCTATATAATTTAAGATTTTGTAAACCTATGATTGAGAAAGCAAAGGCTGCTAAGCAAGTGGGCTTAATGGGTTGTATTGATCGGGCTTAGGTAAGTGAGTTGAACTAGACTGAAGTTACTCATGGATAAAAAATTTTATTGATAAATTAATATTAATTATAGTTATAATTATGATAAAAAATTAAAAAATCATTAAGATCCGACATGTTATGAAGCGCCACGTCAGCATATTTCATTTTGTATATGTATATAGACGACTACTTTACGAATTATTTTTCCCAAATAAATAATGGCAAAGCTAAAAGCCCAAACCCAATCCATCTCAAATTATCCTAAGATTGAATGCTGGATTGGCGGATTCTATCTGCCGCCACATTGTCTAGCGTCTTCCAAGTTCCATAATGATCATGTTCACCACTGGTTTGGCCAATTGCAGACCTTATCATGCGCCCTCACTGTCCGTCCTGCGCACTTTAGCGTACACCATCCATGTCCATGAAACTCTTCTCAACAGACACAAACACCATCATTTTCATCAGTACTTGTGTCCAGTGAGTTTAAAAACACAACTTTTAGATTTGCATCTGCTAAATCCGATGTTGTTTCCCTGGTTTCAACTTCCTCTGTTAATGGGTACTTCCCTTTTCTCTTCTTTGCTTATAAAGACAGGCACTTGGTACTTTATAGTTTCAGATTACGTGTTGTCAAGGTTGAAGCTTCATGATTACTTTAAATGCTACTTGGGGTTTGCATTTAATTTTGGTGTTGAATATTGTGAAGTCATGTATATTGAGAATGGGTTATTCTATAGTCCCGTTGAGGGATAGTTGAAAAGTCGAACGAGTCAGTGGAAGACAGCAACACCAACCTCCCCCCAACCCCAACCCCCCTCCCCCCCCCCCCAAAAAAAAAAAAAAAAAAGCAATGTCAGGGGATTTCTTAAATTCATTTAAGGAAAAACAAGTCCATATAAGTTAAAAGTTTCATCTTTTGTAACTTTCGGATTATACACATTTGGTTTTTGGAATTTTGTGTTGTAATGTATTATATCTTTGTTTTGAGTTGATGGATTTTAATCAGCACCTGTACTTTCCATTTGGAGTGACTGGGGTTAGTGTAAAAGGATGTGTAAGCACTTGAAACGGGGTTTTAATGAGCTGTTTAACAGTAAGATTGCTTCACAAGTAGTCGGATAAGTTTTGTTGGTAAGGAATTTTGGGGTTCTCATTTATTTGTTTATATATTTTTTGCAATACTGGAGTACTGGCTGCCTCGGGTGCAAGGAACATTTGTGAGATTTTATGGATGGATTAAGTCTAGTTTCTCCATGAAGGTAGACCAGGAGTTTGGTTGAAATTGGATGTGCTGGATATCTTAACTTTTAGCTTTTTTTAGCCATTGTGCCAGCCAACAGGGTGGAAATTTAGGATATATTGTATCCTCATGCTTCAATTATGTAGCAATTAATTCAAAAATGATGAAGTTCATGGGTTTATTTCAACAGGAAAATTCAATATATAAACATGATAGTATATTGCAACTTCACTCTAACTATGTACATGAAGTTGCTTGCATTGTCTTGAAAAATGGTTCCATTACAATTGTTGTGAGAAATTTATCTCCTTTTTCTTTGTTGCTGATGGAGAAGTTGGCCTTCTATTTTTTTTTTCAGCTGGCCAGAATATCATCGGTTGCTGCCGTGCCCTTCACACAGTAACCCACCAAGAATTGAACATTTGGTTGTTTTTGAAGGGGGGCCCGTTGCAGATTATATCTGTAAAGCTCTGAATCTTCCACCACTGTGAGTTTGTCTAAATATATCTTTGTTTTTCTTTCATTGCAATGATAATGAGATGACAGAAGGATAGTTTCATTCTCTGAAGGTTTGTTGCAGATCTTATTCACTTTGGAGCCGTGCATTATGCACTTGTATGTCCACAGCCACCACCAAGTGCTACTCCTGAGCAAATCAGGGTATTTAAAAAGTATACAGACCCATCAATTTTGAAAAGTAGAGCTTCTATCAAAGGAATGACTGTAAGAGAAGCACAGAAAACATTCCGAATAACAGATCCCATGCAGTTTGTTGAAGAGGGAACATATTTACGTGTACATGTTCACCCAAAACGTTTCCCGAGGTAGATGATCAGTTTGTTATTCATGCTTGTTTTCTTATTATTCTGTTGACTGGGATATTTATGACAGCTGAATTTTGAGCAGATGCTATGAAATCGACTGGAAGTCAAGGATTATAGCTGTGACTGAATCATATGTGGTTTTGGATAAGCCTGCAGGCACATCGGTATGTACCATGTGCCCAGTGTTGTAATGTCTTATGTGAACTTTTGAATGGTTGATAACCAATATCACCTCATCACCATGTGCTCTTAGTTTTATGAATAAGAGGTTTCATAGCTGGAAAAGTGAAAGCTTTTTATAATTCGTCCAGTTCAAGATCTAAGTTTACTTAGATTTATTTTTTTATTTTGGGAGTAATTTATTACTTAAAATGTTATACTTAATCCAAATCTTCTTACGTTTAAAGATCATCCTTAGAAGGGAATGGTGTCTTCTAGGAAAAGTGGCCTTTGCTATCACATCGTCACAAAACAAATGAATGCTACTTTAATTCCAAAATGAGTATGATAAGATAGTCCTCACTGTTTATAGATTAACTTAATTGTTTACTCTTTGTGATTGGTTTTATGCAATTTAATTAGTTGTAACTTATTTAGCTTTAGCTAACCAAAAAATAAAAATAAATTAACAAATTCTTCGATTTAGTGTTTGTGAACTATGTAGTAAAAGAAATGAGAAAGTGCATGACGATTGGATATCATTTTAGTCACAGTTGTCAAAATCGCGATTTTATCCATACGATTCTATGAGTTAACAATTTTAGGAGGCCTTTTCGAGTTGACTCGTGTGTAGAATATTTTTTTTGTAGATCTTACCATTTCAACCAGGTTTATATGTAAACTTGATAGAATTTTGCATTTTTAACTGAGTTTCCTGATTTTACCTATGTGAATCAAAGAGGCTAAAATATAAAAAATACAACCATGTTTTTGCAAGCTCATGAACTATTAAGGTGACATATCTTTTTACAACATTTTAATTTTGTTTTCACACTCTCTATCTCTTTCCCTCCCTTTCCTTTTGTCCCCTGTTTAACATTGATAGAATTCATCAAATTAAGTTATAACTATAAATTTAACATTGATAGAATTCATTTAAGTCAAGTTAATATCCGTAAACTTATTTATTTCATATAAATAATTAAGAATTTAAGATATATTGAAAAGTTTGATTCTTTTTCAACTCATAATTTCTTCCAAACAAAATAATAGAAAAGAACTTAAATTTTAGTCTACTTGCTCTTTTATGTATGTTATAGTAATGATTAGGAGTTAGCAGGAGAAGGAAAACTTACCTTCTTATTTATATTTACACCATTATGTATTTCAAGTTTTTTTATCACTTTTATGAGCATATGTATAGTTTTTCAAAGGTATTTTGCATAGTTTGTCGAAACTTATGTTTCTACGTTTTGATTCATAGGATCGCGAGTTTGACAACTTTGTTTAGCTTTGTTGTAGTTTTTAGATGAATTAAAATGGAAAAAAAGGTTTCAGCCAAAAAAAAAAGGGAAAAAAAGGTAACATTATGAAGAATGGATGCACTGTTCATTTGGATTATTTCTGGAGATAAAACTTATTCTTTCCAGCACAAGGCATTTGATGATATGTTTCCTGTTTCTTAATTGACTCACCATAGTGATATTTTCTTTATCAATGGTTAGGTTGGAGGAACAACAGATAATATTGAAGAGAGCTGTGCAACCTTTGCAACTCGAGCTTTGGGGTTTACAGAACCTCTGAAGACTACTCATCAGATTGATAATTGTTCAGAAGGATGGTATGATGCTACTCAAACTTGTGATTTTTTGACTGCATCTTTAATGATGGGTATATAAGAAGCAACTTTATTTAATTTCAGTGTTGTTTTAGCTCGGACAAAGGAATATTCCTCGGTATTTCATGGAAAAATCAGAGTAAGTTCTCACTAAGGCTAAAATTGTTGCTGATGGCTGTTCAGTGGTCAAAGTCCAGCCTACATTGAGAACTAGAATTCGTCATTTAGTTTGCTTATCTTCTCAAGCTCCTTATTTTGTGATCTTACACTTTCTATTACTAGGAGAAAAAGGTCAAGAAGTTATATCGAGCTCTTGCTGCTGCACCTTTACCAGTGGGTATACTTTCGCATTACATGCGTCCTGTTAATATGGCTCCAAGACTTGTTTCAGAAGGTAAATGTGCTTATTTTCTTATTTATTTATCTTGAAAGCTGTATCCATATCTTAGAGCTGACAAATGGGGAACAGAATGAAATGAGATTGTGTTAATTGCTACTAATCAAAGTCATGATACAAGATGCTTGCTCAAAGTCATGGGATTGTGTTAATTACTCAGTTCAATTGCATCATGGAGATGTTACCTAAATCTTCTAATGATAATTCTTTCTCATTAAAGTATCATTCAATTTAACTCCTTGGGAAAATACACTTTGTCCAATGCGTATCCTATTATGAAAGGACCAACATGTTTATAGTTGATTTTTCTCCTTTTTCAAGAATTTTGGGTCAAAGCAGCTTAGAGTTTTGTTTTCCCCTATGCAGAATATGTCAAACGATGGCACTTATGCCAACTTGAGGTCATGGAGTGCAAGAAAGTTCCCTGGCCAAGCGCTAATGTGGAAGAGAAGTATCAGGTAGAAGACTGCGGTTGGCTCATAAAGGATTTTGCTTTTGAGTGTAAAATAAACCTTCTGACTGGAAAAACTCATCAGGTATGTTTTGTGCCTTAAGAATTGTCTGTCGCTTTGAATAGATTTGGGATATTTTCTTCATTAACCTTATTGTTATTCTTCAGAATGATGAACTAAAAAGGCGTGCTCTTTTAGAAAAGTCATATTAAAGACATTTATTGGGTTAGATGTAGATGTGAAGCTAATATATCAGACTTGCAATGCAGATTCGAGCGCAGTTGGCTGCCTGTGGTGCCCCAATAATTGGCGACTCAATGTATATGCCTGCTGCAATGGCAGAGTTGGCATTCCCTAGGATCAACCCCTTTGGAAAATTCAAAGAATTGAATGCAAGTGAAGATGATAAGGAAGCTGCCATTGCAAAGTGGATTTCACGGCATGGAAAAGAGCCTAGTGTAGCAATTGGCCTGCAGGCATTCCAGATTTCATGGGATGATGGAGAGCATATCTATGAGGCTGGATCTCCCTGGTGGTGTCAAGAATAACTCCATTTAGCTGCTGCTTGGTAAGAATTTCTACCATTGAAAAAACATAAGTAGTTATTTACTTGAAGTCATTTAGCCTCACCTTCGAGCTAGTGAAATGATTCTTCAGGGTAGTTGTGTTATAATTAGAGAATGTAAACTGTACGCTGCATTTTGGCAATTAATGGCTTCATCTATGAAAACATTGATTCAATTTCTTTCTTGGCATAAATTTGATCATGGAGTGTCCTCTTATTTTGTGAAAATGGCCAACCAAACTGACCTATAAGTTTTAACTTATGAAATGGAAAATAAGTTTGAATTTTTCCACCAAATGTTCATCATTTCCCAGGAGGAGCTTTCCTGATAAGTGAGGTTTGGGAATTTTTCCTGACTTGTAATGGAAATTTTCTATTCAAATTTGTTGTCTCTTAAAAGCATTGACTTCCCTGTTGTAAGTGAATTAGTTGGAAGCTATTTCCCAAAATATCATTTTTGGCTGTATTTTTTATGCTAAAACTCACTTTCTGCCAATCGGCCCCTTATTTTCATTTTCACCTCCAATTCTTTCCACTAGTGTTACTCTTACAGATACAATGTATACATTTATTCGTCTATAGTAAGTGATGATTGTCTATGAGCACATGTCTTACTGGAAAAATTTTAAAAGATGGTCAAAATAAACTGTTCACTATTACATGCATTTTGCTACATTTACAGCGTACATTACTGAAGTGGATATGTTATAGTTCCACAATCTATTCCAAGCTGAAAGCAGGAGACCTGATGGATTATTTCATATTGACCAAGGTCTCAATTCGTGTTGGCAGTTTCAACTTGATTTTCTTATGCTTTTCTATGAATTGCTTAAACCACAACGCTGAAAGTTTTGGAGTTCTTTTCAGTGTGGTGTAATCAACATGGTGAAGACCAAATCTCACTGTATACCCAGAGTCCCATTCAAAGTTGTCGAGCAAGGACCATGCAAAGTATCCCCTCACGTCTGCTCCTTTCCTGATCAAATCAAGTTGAAGTCATCAGGAACTATCATCATATGTCATGTTGTATCTACGCAATAGAACTTTTGTGACACCTAGTGTTGGTTGCTGAAATCTCATGTTTTGGGGGAGCATGGTCATAGTTTACAATAGCATGATCATGAGTGAGAATATTGTTGTCCACCAGATGGAATTTGCATCTTTCTTTTACATTGAATTGAGCATGCATAATGTTCTTGAGTGTATTAACGTGCTAGTCGGATCTAACCTTACTGCTGTTATGAGAGAATTCAAGTGGCCAGCCATGTACTCTACTCTCTTCACATCTTGGATAGACTTTTTGCTCTTAAATTCTGGTCTGTCCGTTTCACCATAACCTGTAATTTTACACCATTACATGGGAACTTTAAGAAGCAGTTTATGTTATTGCAAAGTGTTCTCTTACCATTTTCTGTAATAAACATAGGTGTATTGTTATATCTCTCCTTGATGTAGTTGATCATATTCTCCATTCCTTTGGGGTAGAAATTTATCCATTCCAACTCTGTCTGCAATTTATTATATTTGTTTGGCAAATAGTACCTTGGTTTGATTTGTCAAGATGAAGTTAAATTTACTTACAGGCTGTCCTATCGGAACACCATTTTTCTGTGAAGTTTGCTGGTAGTAGCCTTCTGTCTTTGAAGTTCCACGACCTGGTTCACAGGCCACAGAAATGCAGTCTTGAACATAATAACTAGTGTAATGATTAATGCCGATAAAGTCCAATTTGTTCTTGAGTTTTTCTTGTTCCTGTGCTGTAAATGGAGGTAAGGCAGGTCCCAGGATTTCAGTCATCTCTGTAGGGTATCTCCCAAGTATTATTGGGTCTAGAAACCTGCAGAATATGATGGAAATATAACTCCTGTGATTTTTATGCATTAAGATATGATTGTATTGTTGTTAGAATACGGATTCCTTTGAATGTAGATTTATAAATTTTCTGGAAGCTCAGCTGACCAATTCATGAAGAATGACTGAGCTCTTTCTGCTGCTAGTTTGTCTGCAGAAGAGTTACTGATCGGTTCAAACCATGTAGCATGCAGTACAATCCCGATGGTACCGCCTTGTTTATTCTGCATGCATATTGAAAATATAATTTTCACATGATACTTCTTCTGGAAAGATTTTTGGGTTACAAGCTTCACAATGTTATAGAAGGTAGCCTCATCATTTCCAACTTAGTTACTAATGGCTGGAAATGTACTTTGTTCAATAAATTTTTGGGGACTACACAAGTTACTCTTTTGAATTGGAGAAAGCTTGTTCTCATTTTTGGTTGTTGAAAGGTCATTAAGTTTTATTGTATTGCTTACCTGGTACTTAAGCCTATATATATTGACTGCATTTGCGTGTGATAAGATCATATTATGGGCTACTATGAAGGGTTCCTTCTCCGAGTCTCCTGCAGTGCAATTTCCAAATAGCGGGGAGCACCGGGAAGGTGGGAATCGACCTGATCGATACCCAAGAATGCTCTGAAGATTTGGCTCATTGAATGTTGCCCAATATTTTACTTTGTCTCCGAAATATCTGAAGCATATGTCCACAAAATATCCAAAATCTTTCCTGCCAGATAAACATTATGGTATGTGATTTTCCATCTTTTCCATTGCAAGTTTAAGATCTCTACTACTTTGTTATTATGGTTGAAGTTGCTTACTGTGATTCTGGACTTAGCCAACCTCCATATCTGTTCTCAAGCTCTTGAGGAAAATCATAATGTGTCAACGTAACAAACGGTTGTATTCCTGAAAAGAGGAACCAAGTTGAAATCCGAAATTTTTTCCACTATTCGGAATTTCTAATGTCGTTATTCTTAATAAAAGTTGTTACCCTTCTCTAAGAGTGTGTCGATGAGCTTGTTGTAGTAGTGAATGCCTGCTATATTAACATCTCCATATCTGCCTTCTGTGTCAAGTAATGCATTCACATTGTGATCGTACTTTCATACTATAACAAGACAAAATGATAAATAATATGATGAAACCTTACTTGGCAGAACTCTTGCCCAGGATATGGAGAAACGGTAGCTGTTTACTCCAAGGGACTGCATTAGACCTATGTCTTCCTATTTCCATAACCATACATCAAACATTGCATGCAACATGGAAAATTTTAGTTAAGATTCACAAACTTTTCTCATAAATTGTGAAAGGTTTATGGCAGCCTATCTGGGGAAGACTGCAAATAAGATTTTTAAACTTTGATTTTAGTGTTGATATACTATATAGACTCTTTAAATTTTGACTTGGGTTTGAAGACGCCTCCTTGAACTCATCGAAGTGTGCTTTAAACTCTCTAAGTTCTTATTTCAGTAGCAACGGTGACTGCTGTGTTATGCACAAACGGGTTCATTTCCTTTGCGTTTTGAATAAGATTGTCTGATACACTTTATATGCCCAAATTGGAACGTGCCATTGGATCATAGCTATTCAATCTTACTCGATGATTGTGGGCAGCCACACTACATTTTGGATCCTCTAACCAGTTCTATGTTTGTTTTCGTACATATTTCGTGCGGAGGTCATGTCACATCAAAATAATCTAGTACTTAGATGTTTGTTTATGTTCAAAGCAGAACAAGTGTCTTTATTCTCACCTAAAGAAAGTGTAAATTGGTGGAGTGCATCATGACCTAATTAGCATCGATTCTCCTATATCAACAATTGCACTGGTATAGGGGAAATTCTGCTGAATCCTTTTGAGATTAGAAGAAATTATATGATTATTAATTTTTAAATAAATATTACATAAATATAAATTATATAAAATTAATTATTAAAATATTAATATAAAATCACATCTAATATAGATGATTATGCTATTTGTATAACAGTTGCTTATGAAAGATGTGAATTAAGTGTTTTCTCTTTTTTTTTTTTTTTTTCTTTTCAATCTTACTATAAGTGATGGGAAATTTTACATTTTTTTTTAAAATGTTATAAGAATAGCAATTTTAACAGCAGGATCATTTGTCACATTTATGAAAAGGCACTGCAGGACCCGTTGGAAAAGCAATTTTTTTTCAATAGTTGAAAAGAAGGGGTCCCAGCTGAAAAGCAATAGCAAAAAAAAAAAAAAAAAATAATAATAATAAATAAATAAAAAAGGATAGACAACTGACAAGACCTTACCACGCAGTCTGTAGGGAGTGGAGAACAAAAGAATAACATGATCTCGCACTGTGTCCAAAGGCTTGTAACAGTAAAAGAAAAGAACAATGGCTTGTAACAGTAAAAGAAAAGGAGGACGAAAGTTGTGTATGCTTGGATCGCACCTAGAAAGTGCGATATATTAATATTTAACATGAGTTGTATTATTTAGATGTAATTAGGACTTTATAATTTTTATTAAGTCGCATCTTGTATAAGCGATTTATGCAGAAAAATTTAAATCACATATTCTATATCTATTTTGCATTGATAAATTGGTAATTTTTTTTTTTTGTATAGTTTGTCTTGATATATTCTTATGGTTTTCATTAAAGATTGATCTTTAATTAGCTTATTTAGTGCATTTATAGACACGTTATTTTTATTTAGTAAATTTTTATTTTTTCTCCTTTAGAAGATATATGTTTGTTTCTCGTTTTCTTTTATTATCTTTGTATGTTGATTAAACAAATATAGAAGCAAATAAAGTCAGCTATGTAGCCTATCATCGGATAACCTAGTTATATTATTACCGGTTTTTTGAGCTGACTGTACCAGATTTGAATTTCCCAAGTAATGAAAAAAAAAAATTATTAAAAATTTAAAGGAAAAAAAAAAAGTTTACTTGTGTGTAAGTTTGACTAGTTGAAGGCCCGCTCGTTTTAAGATATAGTAGTGTAAATTGTTATCAACTCGTGGAAAACGTGAACAATTGAGCATGCACTGTTTTTTTTGCCATATGTTACGTGTCTTTACAACACGTTTTCTTTAGAAAAATTGGAAGAAATATTTTCTTACCCGATACCGGTGATAATGATCCACGGCAACATCTCCGTTCTTGCCATCAATAATTTTCCCTGCAATGTAGGGCAATGCATTTTTCATTATTTTTTTGTCATTTTATTTATATTTCCCCCTTTCTTTATCATGAAAATAGACATGGGCCTTCTGATGATTATGCTTTTATCTTGCTTGGCTCTTTTCTGTTGCCACGTCAGCAATATTAATGAATAGTAATAATATATATTTTTTTTCAATATTTGAAAGTAATTATTTTTGTATCACCAGTACTTAAAAGGAAGTTTTCTTTTAGGTTCTTTTCTTCATCAGTGTCCTGACGGTAGACCATTTTTTTGGTTCATATTATTTCTTAACAAATATATATATATATATATATATAGATGAAAAGCATTTTTCTTATAAACAGATTAAACATATTAGATATATATAAGATATAAATACAGATAGTATATAAATACATATCAAAATTAGACAATTTAAATAGGCATATGTTCCTCAATATCGGTATCACTGTTTATCAGGAAAAAAACATCATACGATGGAAATCTTCTTCCATTAGTACTACTAACAAAAGACTCAATTACCATCCCTCATATAAAAATTTAAAATTATTAAAATGTGAACCTTTTTTCATTTATCATATTATATATTCAAATTGCAAATGTCATTTATGAAACCAATCAATTTTTTAAACTTTTAAAATATGAATTTACTCCTATAACTTTAAAAAATATGCATATTTGGTTCTAATCATTGCTATAAATTTAAAAATTATTGCTATTTATGATTCTTTTAGTGGTTTTTTTTTTTTTTAATTTTAACATTAGAAGTTATAACATCTTTTCATAATTAACTAATGATGCAAGAGGTGTATTTGCACTTATCGAACTTTTTTTTTATTTATTTATAATTTTTTGTGTGTCCAAGCTCTATATTGAAGATGATTGTATGCTTTTTACCTGGTCGATGAGAATAAACGTCCCAATTGCTAAGACCTTTACCATCAGCCAAATAAGCTCCTTCATACTATTAAAAACATGCAACAAAGATCTTCCTTAGAGAAGATGAAAAAACAAGGGCAAAAGAACATTAAAGAAAGTTGAAAATAGAGCAAAATACTTGGTAAGCAGAAGATGCTGTTCCAAAGAGAAAGTTGCTGGGAAGTGAAGATGGATCTAAGTTGTCATGAAGGGTATCGAGGAAACAATTAATTAGAAGAGGAAAATAAGATATTTGCATTAAGAAGATGGCTATATGAAGTGGTAAAGAAATCTCCATGGCTTAGCAATGTGTCGATCGATGATGGATGGTGGAATACGTTTGAAGATCGCTGCACCTTCTCTATACATATATATATATATATATATATTAGAGTGGGAGAGAGAGATTAAGAGGGAAGTGTCCTGTCTGATCACGTTTTAAATGAAGGGGACGTAATTAATAATGGAAATCGCGTTTATGCACTTAAAGTGATTTTGATTGGATTTTAGTGTATATATATTATTATGAGAATATATAGAGGTAGATCTATAGGCATTCTGACTAAACTTATTCCGGATATATTCTATATTATTTAGTGAAAACTGATCATGTGACTCATATTATATAATATATAATCTTAAAAGAACATAATAATAAAAAGATATGAATAAAGTAAGGAAAGTTTTATGTCATCTTAATTTTAATGAGATCAATTCTAATTTTATTTATTCTCAATTTTTTTAATGATTAGATAATTAAATAGATGATATTGTTGATGAAATTTAAAAGTTCTCATAATTAAAAATAATTATTTTATAATTATATTGTATGATACGTAATAAGGATAAGACAATGTTTATCAATCCCATAAAGAGTACACTCATTCTACCTATGTTTTACATATTCATGCACAAATAATTTCCAGATCAGTATTTTTAAAACTTTTTTCATTCATTTATATATATATTTATTTATAGTAAATTATACTAGAAGGTCCTAATATTTAAAGTAAGTCTATTTTAGGTTTCAATGTTTCGAATTATTCAAAAAAAGTTTTAATATTCGAGGTAAGCTCATTTAAAGTCCCAACGTTTGAAGAGGTAAGTCAATTTATATTCCCAATGATACGTGATATCATGAGAAAATTCTTCTAAATTATGATTAAATATTCTATTTTAGTGATATGTGTCCATAAGTATCCAAATTAACTTATTTTTTTAAATACTAAGATCTCAAATATATTCATTCTTGAACATTAATATCTCTTTTAAACAACCAAAAATATTAAAATGACTAATAAACCTACTTCAAATATTAGGAGCTTCTATTGTAGGTCACCTTATTTATTTACGGGAATAATGCTTAAAGGGATCTGCTTTTGGAAAAGCAACATGCTTATTCCCTGCGTTGGCATCTCTTGGCAGTTTGCCTTTTATTGAATTAATTAACACGTCAACTTCAACGACAATGACATCAGCAGCTAATTGTTATCAATAAAACTATTTCTGAAAAGATGTAATTTCTTGTGTGGGCCCATTCATATCCCAATTGGATCTTTTGCGGTTGTTTGTACTAATGGTGCATCGTTGGGTTTTTTTTTTTATTATTTATTTTAAATAAATTATATTTAAAAATACTAATATTCATGAGTAAACTTATTTAAAATATTAATATTTTAAATAGTTTAAAATATGAATTAACGTTTTAAAAATTAAATTAAATAAAGTATACATCTAGATTAGTTTTTAAATAATTTTTTTAATTTTTATCAATGATCAATTACTAATATTTTATTTAATTTGCTTTATAAACATTAATTTTTTTTAATTACTTGAAATATTGATATGCTACATGAACCTAAATATAAATATTAATATTTTAAATGAACTTTGTGAAACATAATACTTTAAATAAATTTTATAAAATATTAATACTTCAAATAAACTTATTTTAATATTAATATGTTTTATGTAATTTACTCTATTTTTTTTTTATTTTCCTCCCACTCCTCAATTACTTTTCTAATTTATTATAACCAAAGGAAGAGAATAAATTATGATCGGCATTAGACATCGGCACGGTTCGGGTCGATTCCGGACCCGAACCGGAATCGCCAGAGCCGGGCGGTTCACGGTTCCGATTCTACGTGAACCTTTTTTTTTGTTTTTTTGGAAAAATGAAGAGAACAAAAACCCCCCCCCCCCCCCCCCTTTATATAATAGATTAATCTAATGACTATAATATTTATTAAATCTTAAATTAAAAGGCAAAAAAAAAAAAATCATAATCTTTATAATACTTTAGTTATATGCATATATATATATGTTCTTTTTTTTTTAACGTCTTAATGGATAGTAGGTGAGATGATGATTTTTTTTTTTTCTGAAATATTTTTTTTCTCATTTACCTATTACATTATTAAGCCAAATTTGATATAAAAAATTAAAATACATAATATGGTAATTATTTATCTTTTTCTTTTAATATTTATAACGGTTATCTTACACCCCATCTTCTCCTTTTTTTACTCCGCCATCTCTCTCCTATCTTTTCCGTAGTAACTCCTTCTATTTTTAGGATAAATTGTAGTGTTTTCTCCATTTTTTTTTTTTAATTTTGGCACACATTGTGTGATGCGTCCGCTAGTATTATAAAAATAATATGGTTGACACTTGACATGTGCGATAAATTGACATAGGATAATCATTCCATCATTATAACATCATCATCATTTTAGTTTTTTTTTTTTATATATAATTATACGCATCACTTCCACCAAAATCATTCTTTTAATCTTCTTACTTTTTTTTTAATTCAAATATTTGGCGGGTTGGAACCACCGGTTCCGGGTCTGGAATAGCGGTTCCGTACTCGGTTGGAACCGCCGGTTCCGCCACGTCTAACCGCTTGGACTCGCCGGTTCCGGCGGGTCCTTGGACGGTTCGGAACCATCACCAACGGGGCGGTTCCCGGGTCAGGAACCGCCAGTGACGGTTCGGGGCGGTTCGTGGTTTGGAACTGCCCCGTGATGATGTCTAGTCGGCATGACAACATTGAAAATCATGACGTTTTGATATATTTCATCTTCAAACACTCAATTGTGGTTATTAATTAACTCTCTTACCCTTTTGGACACATCTTCACAGGTTTAGAGCCAAGCCAAAGCGGAACCGATCGGTTTTGATATTGGAATTTTGAAAACTGAAATGGGGCGGTTTTGATTCTGTTCCTACGTAACTAGCGGTCTTCAGTCCAATGTTAGAACCGCTAAAAATTTTTTTAAGATAAATTTTATATAAAATTATATAAAAATAAAATAAAATTTAAAATCAAAATAATAATTGCATTTAAGAGTATTAAAGTGTTTGATCTATTTTTGTAAAGATTTTTTTAGGATGTGCATTTGTTTATATAAAGGAACATCGAACTTTAATCATGGTGTTAATAATGCACTACTATAAATTACTCTATAAGCTAAAAAGAGGAATAAAACATTGCAAAGTAAAAGAATTTTAGTTTTGATAGATATCTATATAAACCATACAACGGTACATGTATTTGCTGTATTTTTAACAACATAATAAGTACCTTGAATAAAGAAAAAAAAATTTACTATTCTAATAGTTTAAATATTGAAACTTATATATTTAAGATTATTTTTTTCATCTATTAATTTTTTTCTTTCTTTTTTTTAATAATAGAATTGGTTAAAATTGCCTATTCTTCCTAGTTTTTGGTCAGGAGTCGAATATTGTAAATTTTCTTATCAGTCTAGTTCTGGGGCAGTTTCGATTCGGAAACAAAACTTATAGATATCTACTCTTTTATCGAAAATGCACTATTCATACTTCAAAGTGTTTGTAGATGTTGAGGCTTGTGGAGCTTTATAAACCAGCACTAAGAGGGGTATGAAAAGCCTCATTATAGAAGTAGATTATAATGTTTTTTCTTCGTTTTTATTGGCTAATCAAAATGCTACTTTGTTGTCTAATGTAATCACCTTATTTGGGGACTTAATCCAAATGTTGGAGTTGGGGAAAACAGAGCTGATTTCGGGGGAAAGCATATGCTGTTGTAAATAGCTTAGCAAACTTTAGGTATGTTAATAATGATTGTTTTGTGTTTCTACAACTGTTGTGGATTTTGCTATGAATGTTTTTATGTCATTATAGGTCTTGGTGCTGATTATAAAATATTGATGATTAGCTCATTGTACGATTAATGTTATTTTCTTCAATTCAAAGATCTTTTTGTTGATGTTGTTAGACTTGGCCTAGATGTTAGACCCAACCCAAGTAACAAACCTAGACCGACACTTTACTTGGAGATGCTAGATGATCAATGGTCAAAACTAGGTTGAACTGGAGATTAAACTGCAGTTGAACTGGCCCGTTCCCAATAAGGGATTAAGTTTAACTAGGTTGAACCAAACAAGTTAACCTAATTTGAGAGCACTACTTTTCGTTACCCCCCATACTCTATTAGATAAATCACACTAGTGGACTATAACGTTTGAGGGATAAGTTTATTTTGGGTTATAACGTTTGGGGGATAAGTTCATTTTGAATTACAATATTTAGAAAAGTAATTCAATTCATGTCATGGTAGACACATGTCAATTTGTCCTGTTGATACATGTCATCTCCTACTGACACGTGTCACTCTTCTCCTATTGACACGTGTCCACCGCGACTTGGATTAAATTATTTTTTCAAATGTTGTAACCTAAAATGAACTTATCTTTAAACGTTGTGACCTTCTGGTATAATTTACCTAAACTATTTTGTCTTCTTCATTTTTACTTATGCACTCATTCTTAACTATTAAATTAACGCATTAGTATGAAGAGTCAAACCATATAATAGTAAAATTCACTTAGATTTCTTTACAAAAAATTGGACTTCACCATTGGAGGTGGTGCCTTTACTATATTTCATTGTTGTTTGAACTTTCAAGGTTGAACTTTAAACTCCAATATTAATTAGATTGAATGACATGGGAATCAAGAACACTTGAGGCAACTTAAGATGTTGAGAAGTTGATTGTAAAAACCAAGAATCGTAAATATAAGGAAACCTAAACCCATTGATTATAGGAATTAGGAACATCAGCTTCAAAACTTAGACCTATAGAGCCACTTGAGAGAAATGCTACAAGTACATCGGTAAGTTGACAATGAAATGAGTAACTCAACTTTTATTCAGCATAACTTGTGAAAATTGCTTATTACATATTGTTTATTTATATGCTAAATGAAATGTAATCATTCTATGATATAACTTTATAAGGGTCATTTGGTAGCCTATGGCCCAATTTATTCTAATGAACCAATCTTTTGGATTGGTGACAAGGTCTATAAAACTAGGTCTAGTTAAGGATTGAAGAGACTTGGCTTGATAACTCAAAACAATGATCGCTACACTGGTTTATTCTACTTTTAGCCTTACTTGGCTCTTTTATGCACAAAAAATAAACTTGAAAAAGGTCTTTCTCAACTCATTTGAGCTTCGTTTGGTCTCAATTAGCCTTAAGAGAACCTAAAGGAATATTAGGCTCATTTTAATAGAAGATACGCTATTTCTATTTCTCTAAAGCCTTTAGATCCCTTCAAGCCCACTTCTAACCCCATTCCATTACACAAGAAAATAAGGCTTCAATAATGGCTATCAGATCGATCTAACAACCATTTGCAATGCTTGATCTCATCCATTCATCCAAATTTCATTTGATAGTTGGTATCAACCTCTAACATCAATAAATAAGAGACTTGTCATCTCATTTAGGATGGTTTCTACATATTGCGGAGATTAAGAGCAATGTTGAATCTCTATTGAAGTATTTTTATGGAAGACCAAAATTGCAATTCAAAGAAGAATGAATAAAGAATGATTGAATCTACTTGATTTTGATCTTAGGTCATACTTACACACTTCATAGGTCAAGTTCACCTGTTCCACCTCATGCTTCTTCTTAGGACATTTGTACATGTACAGGTATCATTATTTCAAGGCTCCTTCTAAGTCGATGGGCATGTTTGTTACACGTGATCAACCAACTACAATAAAGCCTATCTCACAATGTTAACAAAAGGAAAATAGATTAATAACTTAATGTACTATGGAATATATTATGAAGAATCTAAAAACTAGGCTATGATTCAATAAAATAAAAAGGAAAAAAAAAAAGGGCAACAAATAAGGAAATAACTTAATAATGGAAATAGATAAACTAGGAAATAAATCTAATAAGATAAACTAAGGAAACTTCTACAATCTCATAGATGGAATTGTCCAGTTAATTATTTGATAGGTAAATTATATCGGAATGTCACAACATTTGGAGGTAAGTTTATTTGAGGTTATAATGCTTTGAGTGGTTAAAAAGAGATCACAATGTTTAGGAAAATGGGTCAATTGAGGTCACCATTGACATGCGTCACAACATATTTGATCATTTGAGTTTTAATTAAATTTTTCTCCTATTGACTCGTATCAATGGTAATCTCGATTGACCCAACTTTCTAAATGTTGTGACATCTTTTTAATCACTTGAAATGTACTAACCTCAAATGAATTTACCCTCAAATATTGTGACATTCTGATGCAATTTACCCATTATCTGACCATTAAGGTAAATATACTAAGTGATATATTAAGTATTTCAATAGTGTGATTATAGTTAGATATGAATTTTAGCTATATAATAACTAATGGATTGATCTTGTTAAAAAACATGATGGGAAAATTTTTTTTTCTATAAACTAAACATAATAAAAACAAGGAAAGAAAAAATCAAAATGGAATATGTCAAAAGGAGTCAGACTAATTAACCACCATATGGCAATATTTAAGTCAGTTGACTATTTCAATCACTAAGTTAATTGGTCTTCATTGCTAAGGTCAGGTTGGTGATTCTTGTTATACCAAGTCTTGAATATAAAGCTAAGACTTTTGACATTATCAATCTACAACAATGTAAGTTTTCTTAATTGAATTTTTAGTACACAAATAACCTAAATTACTAAATAAATGACTAAGTTTAAATAATGAAATAATAGAGTTCGACTAAGTTGGAATAACCTAAATTTTAGGGCCTCTATTTTATTAAATTTCCAAAATGCCTTAACTACAATCAAACCAACTAAAATATCTCATTAAATAAGGTAGTATAGTTGGTAAATTTTGAGAAAAAGTAAGTACCTTCATTTCAACCCCCTTTTAGCTTTTACTACATAAGGTTTTGGGGCATCTTTATGCCTTATAAATGGATACCATGCTACCGCCACCCACTCCTTCCTTAGGGCTTCCATAAACTTTTAGAATAGTATCCATGGTTGGCAATAAACTATGAACCTTAAGTTGGTAATCTTGACCATATAATAATCTAGCTACTAATTTATGGTATTTTGCACGCTTAAATAAGGATTTGAGGTAGCAAAAGGCTCTTAGTTTAACCACCATAACATTAGATATTAGCTTGAGAGTTGTAAACAAGCTAAGCAACTTGTGAGTTACTTAAGTCCAACTCACTTTAAGCGTGACTCAATTCAAGCTTGTTTTGGTAAATAAGTCAAACTCAAGCCAAGAGTAAGTTCATTTACTTAAATGAGCTAAACTCGAGCTTCAATTCAGGCTTGGGAGTATGTGCATGAATAGGCCTGTTAGCAAGCTTATGAATAGATTTGTAGGTTTTATATTTATGATATATAATATATAATCGTATGATAAAAAAAAATTCCATAATATATATTTCATAGCTCTTATCTATTACTTTTATGTTTGAGAAAAAAATCTGCAATGCCCTAACCTAAAGGCGTTATCAACCCGCCACGTGTCCTTAGAAGATCAGATAAGCTAAGACTATAGATTTCTAAAACTACAAATATGAATTTTCGAATATCACCAATAACTTGCATATAGGGAAACTTTCAAACTTTTTCATATTAAAATACATGTCCTTAACTCATAAATCATCTAAACATCAAATCTAAAAATAATAAAATCCTTACATATAACAGTCTTTAAAAGAAAATAACTAAATCATCATATGTTTCTTCTTCTCAAATTACTAATAACGAATCTCAATTATCAGTAGGATAGTCATAACCACTATCGCTCTCCCCATCATCGACAAATATGTTATAGCCTGTCAAATCATAAATCATAGAATCTTCACTTGTACTTATAGGAAAAATAAGGATTGAGCAAAAAACACCAAGTACGCTAAATCGAAAGCACACACATGAACACGAACATGAACACGTATATCACAATATCACACACAACTTATTTTCTAATGCAACAAGCACAATTTAATTATCTATTCATTAGCTCACAACCAACACAGTTTAGGACTATTGATCACTAATCTTAAACCCGGAGTAACTCATGACCCCGATGAAAACCATATTATCATAATATATACATATATAGATGCATTCCACAATTAAGCTGGTAACGACTCCTATGCTACCAGAATCATCTCTAGATGCAACTCCGCTCGAGACATCGCCACACAAGGATCATTAGGTTGCCAACATTAGTATCACACTACTGTCATAGTCTTTACTAATCGCAGCCAAACACAACCAACACATGTTTCAATTAAAATCAAATATATGTTAAGTCGAATTTTGCAACTAATCCTACAAGCACAAACAAACATACATGGTCAGATCGTACTTGATATTTCTCCAACTCAAATCCACCAATAGAACTTCTTACAAAAACAAAGATCTCACACGTTTCCTGACCAACAAGATGTCTTGATAAATTTCCATTTCCACAAAATTATACCCTAACCCTAAATTCCATAATTTGACCCAAAGATCTAAAACCCTAACCATAGATCTATGAAATTAGAATAACACACACCTTCTATTCTTGGTTTGAAATCCAGTAGAACTCTTCAATCTAACTATCTCCAAATCCCTTGATTTCTCCAGAACTTCATTCACTATATATAAAAAGCCTCAAATTAGAAATTCTATCACAATAACAAATAAAGTTCATTGATTATTAGCATGGTATAGATTCTTACGTACCTAGAACTTGTAGATCTCAATTAGGAAATCGAAACCGTAATCCTCAATTCTCCTGGATAATACACTATAGTTAAAATTCCATAATTTACAGATCTCATAATCCATATATCTAATAAAACCCTTACCTTTCTCCTTGATTTGAAATCACAACTTCAGATGTAGATCCACCCCTGATCCTTAACAACAAATCTTGGATTCCCTTTGAAATAACACATAAACCTAGATTATAATCCAAATAATATTTCTTTAAAATCATAAGAATTATAAAAACCCTAATAAAGATATTACTTTTTTCTTGAATAAGAGTCTTTCAAATCCCTAATCACACTAGGGTTTGCCACAACTCTTGAATCTCCTTCAATCCATAAGATAACTAGCATAAGAAAAGATTTATCTAAAGTATTTGATTGAAAAGATTAGAGAAAGGTTATATACCTAGGGTTTTTGCTTTTTGAAAGCTCCTAGGGTTTCCAAAAGAATGAGAGGTTATATATAAGCTTTTAGGAGAAGTTGAAAATGACTGAAGACTAAGAAAATTCGTCTATCAAATGACAAAAATTCCCACTTAACAACATTATATTACATTCGTACCCTTCAATATGAATTATTTATTTGTACTTTACAAAATCAAAATATGGAAAATTTAAATGGAAAACTAGTCAAGCTCGTGGTTGAAATAAAACTTATTTATCTAAACAAGTAGTTAAGCTTGAACTTGAATTTTAGACTTGATAAATAACTCAATTAGGGTTCTAGCTTGGCTTAAACTGAAGCTCGAAAATTTTTAAATGACTTAACCCATGCCTTCAAAAGCTTGACTTATTTGAAGCTCTAATGAGCTTTTAAGGAGTAGGATAAGTGTCACTTTTAACAATGTTCAAGTTTAGTTAAGTACTATGACTCTAACCTTTGTAATTTGGTGTTAGACCATAATTTCACACTTGATCACATTGTGTAATAAGTGAGATAATTTTTATTTTAGATCCGTAACTACCACATGTTTAGAGGAAAGTTTGAAACAATCTTTCTTTCTTTTCTTTTGTCAAAAAAATAAAAATTTACTTGTCTAACATCTATGTAAAAGAAATTATTCTTTTCTAACGTTTAATATAAGCTTTCCTAAAAAAAAAAAAAAAAGAAGAAAAGAAAAAGTAATGGTAAGCCAAAATTGATTAAGTTTAATTTTTTTTAAAGATTTGTAAAAATAGTATAGAAAAAGAAAAAAAAAAAAGAAGTAATGCTAAACTAAAAATATGAGCAAGTTTTAGCATATCTTTAGATAAAAAAAAAAAGAATTTTTTTTTGTTTTCAGTTTAGATAGAATGGTAATTTAATAGTTTGATCATTTTTAGTTTTTATTAGTCAAACTTGATTAACTTTCTCCTCTTTCTTTTTTCACTTATTACTAAATAAATCACATTTGCATTTAGACTCTTAATGTATAATAGTATCATTAAAAAAATGATAAGTAAATTATCATTATCGTTCCTAATAGTACGATTATATGTAGCTACTTGGATTCGAATTATAATTATAACACTAGGCAAATGGGTTTAAACCACACAAAAAAAGAAGAGTCTCAAATTGAGGTGCTTTACTCCTTGATTTTATCAAATCAAGAAAAGAAGGTGGAAAAAAAAAAAATCTTGCATTGCCCAACAGTTAGTTTCTAATACAAATATACTATGTGTTATATAACAGATTCTAAAAAATCTTTAAACATGATATAGTTTATTTCTTTTTATTTATATTATGAATAGTATTGTTTACTACTAATACTCAATTGATTGCTCAGCCAATTTATTCATATTTGATACACTCACATTGTCGATGGGTAATGTAATAAATATAGGAAAAATTATAAAAACGTGACATGTGTCTTAGTATGTTTACAAACAAGTAACCTGAGTTTTGATTTTTAACAAATATATGACTTGTGTTTTGATAGTTTTGCAATTAAGCGACTTGAGTTTTATATTTTATTTTGCAAACAAGTTACCCGAGTTTTATTTTTTGACAAATACATTACCTCTATTTTTTTTTCATTTTATATTAATAATAGATAAGAGACATGTAAAAAAATACATGTGATGTATTTGCCAAAAATCAAAATTTAAGTAATTTGTTTGTAAAAGCACAAAACATGGGTCATATATTTGTAGAAAATAAAACTCAAGTCATTTGATTGTCAAAATATTAAAATACAAGTTATATATTTGTAAAAAGTCAAAACTCAGATCACTTATTTGTAAATGTACTAAAACACATCTTGTTTTTGTAATTAACCCATAAATATATTAAATAATAGAAATATGTGAATCTAAACTAAGAAAGTTTTAAAGATATTTGGGAAGAGGGGGAGAGTTAAGGGTAAGGGGGAGGGGAGAGAGAGAGTATCTATCTTATCCTATGCAATTAATCATCCATAGATGGTTTAATGAGTAAGAATAGTAAAACTAACTAAAAATTTGCTCACCATCTTAGGTTTATAGAAAGATGAAAGATTGGAAAACTAACCCAGTCTTGGTTTTCACTTCTAATATATTCAATGGCAAAGGTAGTTTTGTAATTTGAGAATTTCTTTTTTTGTCCCTTAGCACCCTTCCAAACCCCCAAACCCCTTTCCCTTTAATTGTTTGCATAAAAATTGTAATATAAAGATAAATATTTTATAAAAAGGAGTAAAGGAATGCCATTTGTTAAATAATGAGAGGGCAATTTAGTCCCTCTTAATAAAAGATATATAATAATCACCCCCTCACCATAAACCTAAGTTTCTTTTCTGTTTGCAGCAATTTCTTTAAATCCCAAACCCTAGTTCTTCCTTCTTGGAAGTATTTTTATTAGAGAACCAATTAAATACAAGGAAGAAGGTAATTTGTTCTTTTCATGGTGTTTTACATTTCAAAGAGGATGCTTTTGCAAACTTGTGTTTTCGGTGTAAAGGTGTTCATATTGGGAGAAAGTTGTCGATCTCATGGTTGTAAATATATGATATAAATTAGGTTGTGGAGTCTTCTATGTGTAAGGATTAAAGAAAACAATGTACATATGTTGATAATGCGTTTTGGGAGTTTTTGTTTGGTTTGAGAATAAAGAAAAGGAAGAATAAAGACAAGGAATGTTTTTAAAGTTTTTTGTGTTTTGTAGCGAAGTAGGACATGAATAGGGATCATGGCTGTGGCACAGGCCGTCATCTCCTTGAGAGTGATGAGTTTTGCATTATCACGGCCATGAGAAAGGCCGTGAAGACCTGTCATTAACCCCCATCACGATTGTGATAAAGGCTGTGATGGCTGTTACACCCTTCGTTAGAGGCATGACAAGAGTGCTATGATTTGTATTTCTCTTCTTGAGCCTATCATGCCTTCTATCATGGGCTGATCAACAGAGTAATGTTATAACTTTTTTTTTTTTTTTTTACCTTTTTAGTGATCTTAAACACCTAAACCCTTAGCTTAGCCTCAAGTACACCTAAATCTAAATAGAATGCTATATATAGACATCAGAACGTAGTAGTTCTTTATAACTTAGGAATCTAGACAATCTTAGGGGTATGTTTTGCTCCATGACAAAGATATTGAGATTAATATTGTTATATGAGATCAAGTGCTCCTGGTAGAATTGAGTTATCTATTCTAAATGCTGAAGTGGGTATGTCATTACCTTGTTTGATGATTATGCTTGTTGGGTAGAGTATGTAATTGGTTTAATTGATATTTGATTGTAATTTTTTGCTACTTGTGCTTGGTTGGGTCTAGTGGACTAGGAGTACCAATGTACTAGGATAGCGCCCTGATGATTTGTGTATGGCATTGTAATAATATCTAAAACTCAAAATTAGGCTAAGAACAATTAGAAACAATAACAGAGGCCTACGATCTACTCGATTATTGAAAAAAAAAATCAATCACGAACAGAGCTAAACATAGAAGAGTCCTTTCTATTTGTAACTTTAGCTAGGGTTTCACAAAAGAAACACTTCTTTCAAAAGTTTATTTAGAGACTCCAAAAGAATACAAACCGAAATGCTAACATGCAAATTCTACTGCATCGATCAAAGATCTACTCACAACTCAAAGAGATTCCATCACTTCTAAAATAAAGTTCCTCTATGCAATTGGAAATCTAACTAGTCTCACATATGTCTTCCAGTTCGTATTTGAAAGTCTTGTACTCTTTTTTTGCAAATATATATATATATAACAATTGTGGATTAAGATCACTAATCTGGGGTTTATGTGTTTGATTTGCATGTGAGGTCAAGACAAGGATGAACTTACTGGATTCGAGTTCCAGCTGACTCCAAATCTCAAAAAGGAGATCACAAGAACCAGGGTGTCCCCTACTCTATTCTCTTTTGCTATTTATATGTTTCCTTTATAGCTTTGATGACTGATTTAGTTATTATCTCCTGTTATTCTTTATTATAACCAAAATAGATATATGACATAATCTCTCAAATACTTGGGTTATTTAGATACTCTCTTAGTCATTGTGTTGAACGTATCACATTGTCCCAAGTGGAGTTATACATAGAGATGATTTCGGTAGTCTAGGAGTGGTACGAGTATGATAACCAGGGGGTGTGAGAAGTACCCAACACTGATATGTATACATGTTCTCGATATATATAAAAGTATCCATATATGTTTGTGATTGAGTCATGAGTTACACAGAGTTTAGGGTTAGAAGCAGATTACCTTAGGTAGTGTTGGTTGATGGCTTAAAATTGTAGATACTGAAAAAGTGGTTGTTGCATTAAATGTCATGTCGCATGTGAATGTGTGTGATGATTGCTAATGCATGTGTGCTTAGAATTTTGGCATAATGGGCTTCGGCTCAATCCTTTTTAGTCTTTTTTTTTAGGAACAACTGAAGAACCCGTAGTGCTTGATTTAATGGCTATGGCGTCTACGTTGTTTATGGGGAGGATGTTAGTGGTAATCATTATTCAACAGACTACTAGATGGCTAGGATCAGGTGTCAGATTGAAATTTTTTGAAACTAAAGAACCCAAAATTAATTGATATGGTTTAGATTATGTTGTAAAATGATTTTGTTAGTTTTATGGAGTATTTGTATTGGATTTATGATTTAAATAAGACATTATTATTTGTGGAGTTTTCCAATTATGAGAGCTTGGATTAAATATTAGATAGATTTAATTGTGGATAAACAACTGGGTCTAAACCTTTGCATGTCTATATCTAATATAGACATGTGATGGGTTATAAATGTTCCTAAATTTTAGGCATTGTAAAACTCACTTAAGGTCTTAAATTATAAGACCCTATTTGCATTTACGGTCTAAGTAAAAAAGCTTATCCTTTATAAAGTGTTATTTTTTTTATTAAGGAAAAAAAGGGTGGTAAAGTTTTAAAGTATTTTTTGATTTGGAAATTAATGAAAGAATCATAAATTAGTAGTTTAATGACTTATAATTTTTCTTAGTTAAACTTAAACAAAAATCTCACTGTTTCATTTTTACAAAGCAATTAACTTGATAAACCAAATTTCATTCAAATACACATGCAGATTTTGTAAAATAAATAAATAAATAAATAAAATAGCACTCATTAACAATATCTTGTAAAAATTAATGAGTGGATTATCATTACCATTTTTAATAGTGTTATTAGTGGTATTAAATTAGCTAATTTGACTCACCTCATCACTGTAGCTCCTTATAAATTATTTTAAACAATGATATGGAAGAAGGTCCATATTCAAGATTTTTAAACCTTAATTATGTTAAGGTAAGAAAAGGAAAAAAGAATGCATTGCCCAATAATTAGTATTGGTTTACAATGCAAATACTCTCTAGCATTTACATTTGTTGTAATGGTATTATTTTTTTCTTCCAAAATAATAATATTATTGTTTACTATTAAAAGTTGACTTGTTGCTCTTCCATTTTATTCATAGTAGATACCTTTTGAATATAAAAATTCTAGGTTTAATTATCAGCTACATTGTTTTGCAAGTCAACTGATTGATTTTCTATGACGACTCAGCCACATGTATAATAAAGAATGTTGAACATACAACATGCTAGAATCTAATGCAGAGATAAAAAAGGTCATCTATTGACAATATGTCTTATTTTTATTGGTTATGTTTCCCAAAACATTTTCCTTATTTATTTAACTTATGATGTGTTTAATAATACTGGTAATTTTGTTACAGGGGAAGTAGCTTTGTTCATGCTAACTCATTTGTATCTAAAATCGCAAATTATACCATATGTTTTATTTTATTTTATTTTATTTTTTGGTCTTTATTATCTACATACACTCACCTTAAGATTGAAAAATGTAAGCTTTATATGCAAAGAAATTATTTCTTTGTATTATAAAATTTAATGTGAGCCAATGGCTTGAAAACGGGTTATTGTCAGACAAAAATATAAGAAAGTTTTAACATATTATTATATTCGGAAAAACAGTATAGTTTTTGCTCTCAATTTTGAAAGAGTGGTAATTTAGTAGTTTCATCATTGGTTTTTATCTTTTTATTGGTTATATTTAGTGAACTCCCTCTCTTTTCTTTTTGAGCCAACAACTAACTTTATAAAACTAATTTCCTTTCAACTCTTCATTTAAAAACATAAATAAAAAAACAACAAAAACTAGCACCCATTCGTAGTATCTTCGTAAAAATTGAAAAGTAAATTATCATTACCATTGTAAATAATATTATTGCATGTAGCTGATTAGTTTACCTTATCAATAAAACTCTATATAGATATATTTAAGCAACGGTAAGGAAGAACCATCTCGGACTCAAGGGCTTTGACCCTTAGTTGTGTCGAGATAAGAAAAGGAAAGAGATGAATTTTGTATTATCAAACAACCATCATAGGCTCTAATATCTAACAATAAAGCTACTTCTTAAGATTAGTAGTGACTTGCCTAGCCTCTTTTGCAGCCTTAGCAACTTGCATAGACTCTTTTTTTCATCTTCTCCAGTTCCTTCACTTTAAGGTTGAAGTTGGACTACAAATTTTAGAGTTAGGTCCATACGTCGAAAAGATTCACATCGTACTTCTTAGTTTGTGAACTCCTAGCCTATTGGTCTTTTGTGCTTCCTTTAGTGAGTGATTTAGTTTTTCCATCTCATGCTTCTTGCAATCCAACAAGGCTTGGAGCCCTTTGACTTTTTGTGATTGATAAGAAAATTTTTTCCTCACTTAAGCAACTATAGTAACCAATGAATTGCACTCATATTGGGAAAAATTGAAATGACCATTGGGAACACGTACCGACTGAGAAATCTATAACTTTCCCCTCCACTTCCTCAACCTTCTACTCCATCTGATCATACAGCTCTTAAGCCCTTCTTAAACGACATTTGATCTATTATGGATGGTAATATACCACAAATATCGGGAAAAAATGCAACTAAAAGAAGAGTAGTGCAAGAATAACCTTATGGCACTCTTTGTACATGGCATTGTCCACTTGGATCTTTGCAGACTTCAAAAATACTGAAGGCTTAGCATTTCCCTTAGAAGGTTCCACAAACTCCATCACGAGTATAGGAGTAGACATCATCACCATTGGGTATCGATCTTTGGATACTCTTAGGGAGTCATCTACAATCATGATAGTGTTTTGTAGGAGGAAGTGTCATGTCTTCTAATATAATTAACAAAATTAACTAAGTAGTATTGACATATTTGAAAAGTTTGATCATACATCAAATTAATTAATTGAAAGCTCATATGCTTATTTGCATATTTGGATAAAATTGACCTAGTAAATACAACATTATCCCTCGATCGTTCCCAATAGTTGGTAAGATCACAAAATCTCCTCTAGCATGGTTTTTAGAGACCTCCTACTCTTGGATAATCACACAATCTTCTCTCGCATGGTTTTTACAGACCTCCTACTCTTGGATAGTCGACAACCCTATAAGACTCCTTTTTTTTTTTTAATGATTTTCTTTTTTTTTCCTATTTTACTTTTCTTGTAATTTTTAGATTTCTAAATATTTTTTAAACACTATTTAATTAAATATGTTATTTTTAAGTTACATGCCAACAAAATTTCCTCATCATTCGTTACATTAATTTATCAGGGAATGTAAAGGAAATGAGGGTCCACATAATTTTAGGGTTAGTATTGCGAATCATAGTTAAACTTTGGCAAAACATACAATTAGATAATAAAAATTTGAAATTAATTAATTTAATACATGAAAAAAACTTTTGTATACGCCAAATATCTCCGTTAAATTGGCTAATACCATTATTCAACTTGTCGTTCTTAACCAATACGATACGAGTATTATCGATGTGCACAAAAAGTTTTTTTAGATATTAAATTAATTGATTTTAAAATTCATATATTAAATTGATCAATTTCAAAGTCCATATATCTAATTGCATATATTGTCAAAGCTCAAATAGCATTTGTAATATTTATTCTAATTTTTAAAGTATTCTAGGTAAGATCCATATAAATATTATATAAATTACTGGAATTATCCTTTTTTTTTTATTTAAGTTCAAAGTTTAAATTAGTCAAAACTTTTTCTTTTCTTAATTTTAATACAAAACATTTGCCGGACCACGGGCCAAAGACATGATCCCCTGAACCAACAATTCTGCGTTTTGAGTCTCATTTCCAGATGCTGCAACTGGTTGGATTCGGACCGGGACGGATACGATCGGCGCCAAGTCCGTCGCAACCATCATCTCGCGAACTAAAGATTATACAAAACTTATGCGTTGCCTTTATTATTTCTTAGTGGATAATCAAAAGCCTGTGAACTTCCATATGTCGGAGCTCGTGGGGTTGTTGAGCTACCCCTGTTTAGATGCAATATTTCAAACTTGACGAGTAGGATGGACAGTTAGGTCAAGCCCAAATAACTTTTGGCCCACATTTGGATAACTTAAAAAAAAAAAAAGGAGAAAATTGCAACCTGGTCAGCAAACAGAAAAAACGCATATTTATTATTTAATTTTTAATAGTACCTGCTTTCTTTATTTGAGTCTTTTAATTTTTTCATTCTTTTATATAAATCATTAATCCTTTAAAATCTTTTAGCAAAATACAATTTCCAAAAATTCCATTAATTTTTTTGTCTATCTTTAATATGGGTTAACTTTTGATGGTTCTTGGATGGTTGATTAAGGTGGCTTAGTTTGCACAATTTTCACCATTGTTTTTGTTTTTGTTTTGTTTTTTTTCCCCATGTATTCCTTTACTTTTGGTATTTATCATTAATATTTTTAATTATGTAATTAAATATATATTTAATATTATTTCTATTATATTTATTATCATTGTGTTATTAAAACTAATTTACGCAGAACTATGTAAGACTAAAATATTTGATGGACATGCTAAAGATATTATAGAATTGATAGAGGTATTATTGTCTTTATCATAAATTTATTCAAATAAAGATACCAAAATGAATTAATTCATTATAATCAATACGTGCGGCTTCCTCTAGTGTTCTGTCTTCTATCTTTTAAGTATAAAGAAAAAGCGAGCAATACATTTGAGAGAGAGAGAGAGCTCTTAGAAATATGACCCCATACACAACTTTTATGAGGAGGTGAATAAGTCATTATAAAATCTCTATGATCCCTAATGTGAAAAAAATATGGGTGGTCTCTAGGGCATTTTTATAGTGAGTTGCTTAAGGAATTGTTTAAAATATTATGTTAGTATTTAAAATAATTCTTCCTATTAACTAATTCTTTAATTTCTTGTGGCTTTAAAAACCCAAATTATAAAAAACCCACACATACATAGATTTAGTGATTCACATATAGAAGGTCGTCAGTATCATAGGATAGACTAGGTTAGCCAAGCAAAGATGAATCTTCGGGCTTGGCTTTGGCTTTTGAGAAATACTTCATATTAGTAAATGCAACTCTCAAATCTTAGAGCCATACTGGCATGTCATTGCTAATGAGTGAAGTGGACTTAGACATGTCTCCGAGTTGGGTCTGCATCGGGACCCGGTCCGGATCAGCCATAGATTTGACCCGTGTGGATCCGACTTGGCGGGGTGGGTCTTATCCTTGAACTAGACCCACCAGGTCCAAGATGGATCCACTTGGTGGACCCATGGACCTGACAGGTCTATACATGTCCGTCCATAATTTTTCTTAAAAAGTATTTAAAAAAAAATTAATATAAATGAGATTGATTGGATCTGTCCTGACCCACCCTGGACCTGGCGGGTCTACAGATAGAACCACCCCATCCCCCTTCCTGGGGCGGTTCTAGGTTCCTTATTTTTGGACCCAAACCTAGTAGGTCAGGTCATGGGTCGGACCGCTCCCCGCCCCAAGAACATGTTTAGGTGGATTGACAACAATCTTAGATAATTATTATTATTTTATATAATAGATAAAAATTATTTTTAAAAATTTTTTCTACTAAAACCTCACCTCATGTTGTGCTCAAGCTTGTTCATATGTAATGTTCAAGCTCTTTGCGCTCGATGATTTCATTATATTCATTATTTATTGGCTGGTTTTGTGTTAGAATCGAAGAACTAAACCCTGGAACTAATGTGTCCCAACCATAGTCTCAAAAGGCACAAATTTATATTACATACAGTTTCCAGATGAGGATGACTACATATATTTATTTGCATTCATCTGTGTTCATACATGACATATGGTTGATTAACTAACTTATATGTATATTGCTTGAAAGGTTTAATATCATAAAATTGCTAACTAAGCTGAATGTAACCTATACACCTATAGTGAATTGTCATTGTAGGTATGGATTAATATTACTTTTGATATGTGAGTTTTATCAACTTATGTAATTACCTATGTGTAATTCAAAAATGTAAATTTACTACTAAACATTGCCTTTTTTTTTGTAATTGACTACTTGAATTTTGTTAAATTTTATAATTAATTATCTAAACATAATTTATTTTTGTAATTAATTACCTTAACTTGATGTTGGTATCCTAGTTACTAATAAGTCTCGTCTCTCGTCCCTCATCTCTATTTTGCGGACAAAAAAAAGTTGACTCTTGCCTCTTCATTATGCCTGCTATATTCTAATACTTATTAGTGGAATGAGAACTGGAATCAGAGACTTCCAAAAAAACCGTAACGAGTACGGAAAAGGTTGCCGAAGGAGATCGACGCACTGCCGTGTAGTTCTCACGTTGAGAGAAAAGAAATAAAAGTGTAATTTGCAATTGTCTGACTAACCCATTATAGTGTGTACAATGCTTTATATAGGGGGGGAAAAAAAAAAAAAAACCTATATGTAGTCCTGCCTTCATAGACTAACCTATAATAGATACAAACATGGTCCACCTCACAAATAACAAATTGCAGCTTTAGATTTATATTTGAAAAATATATTAGTTAGAGTTAATAATTCTGGAAAGATATAATAATAGCATGGTAGATTTTTTTATTCTTTTTAAGAAGATGAGTACATATATGAATTCCAAGAGTCTACTTGATAGATTATAGATACAAACATTTTTTTTTAAATTTTTTTCTAGCAAATTATTTATAATGAATTAGATACAGGTAAAAGTAATAATTTGGCAGTTCTTATTAAAAAATCAAATAAATCAAATATAGATGAAATATAAATATAAATTAAACATATTTATACATATCAATTTTGAAAAAAAAGATATAGATATAGATGAAAAACAGACCATCCAAAAAGACTAACAACAAAACAAACCATGGCTAATATTTGTGTAATAGGGTACATATTGATGCAAAACATAGCATGTATTTGTTCGCCAAAACATTTTTTTTAAAACATTTTTGGATATTTATTATACTCGATATATTAAAATTGTGAAATTTTATTTTAGTAATTTTATTGAGATTGCGGCCATTAGCAATTTTTTAGTGGCGCATTTAATAATGGAAACGAAGGTCTTAATGGTTTAAGATGATATTGTTAACCATTATGGAAAATATTAATAGAAAATAAAAAAAATTGATTTGTATATTTCAGAATGTAACCATTTTCTTAATTTTCTGTCCTGATAATTGATCACTATCACCTATGGTTTGCTAATAGTTTAGATCTTTCATTATTACTTACCACTTTAATATACTAATATCTTCTATCTATTGAAACTATCACTATAACAAAATTTAACAAATAAACGATGTTAATTTAATAAATAAATATAAAAAAGAGAAAAATGCAAAAACATTTTCAAAAACTTTAGAGTGACGCAGATTGACCATTTGAACTTTAAAAGTATGATTTTTGACTCTCAGAACTATAAACTATCAGTAAATAAGTCTAGCCCGTCTTTTATTTTTTTCTTATCATTTGTCCATACATCTTCGTACAATTTTCTATAAAATCCATACAAAAAGTATACTTGGAACAATAATTTTTTTATACTTTTTTCGTAGAAAAGTATAAAATAAACTTATTTGCTAATTATTTATAATTCTAATAATGAAAAGTCATACTTTTAAAGTTTATAAGTCAATTCATGCCATTCCTAAAGTTACTGTTTAGATGATTAAGTTTGTTATAATGAATTTTAAAATTATCTTTTTGTTGGATTTACCCTTGGATTGTTCTTTTTTTTTTTTTTTTTTTTTTTTTGGGGTTTTTGTTTGGTGGGGGGGGGGGGGGGGTGGGGTGGTGGGGGGTGGGGTGTTGGTTTTGGGGGTTTTGTAAGCGGGCGCGCAGAGGAGGGAGGTTGGTTTGGTCTGGGAGTAGGAGATTAATCCTATGAACACAACTCCCAACAAGTCAAATATAATAGTAGTTTCTAAGCAATGCGAAAGGGTCTATACAACAGTTAGCTTCACCAAATGTTCCTACCAAACGGTAAGGGCCTTACGATAATACCAAACGTCAAACGACTCTACATAGTTGGTGAAGTCTGGAAGACGGTACAAAAGGTTGTAGACTTTTACTTATTATTTCCTGACTCCCTGTCTCAGATTTACGCTGTCCTCGTATAAAAATAAAGTAGGTATACCGTACACTCTTGCTATAGATTCTCGTACAGTGCTCATGCATAATTGATACGTAATCGGCTAAAATGCAAATGCATTTAAGTACTTTAGTTTTTGCAAAAGATTTGAGTAATGGGATAATATCATAAATTATACTTGAATTTAAGTAAATAGATATTTAAATTTTAACACTGATTAATTTTGTATCTGAAATTTTTTAAAATTAATTAATTTAGTATTTAAAGGAACTTGATAAATATATTGTTGGCATGCATTAAAAATTCCTTTAAATACTAAATTGATCATTTTTATAGTTCATGTATCATATTGTATATATTATTAAAATACAAATATCATTTATGACATTAACTTTTAATCTTATTAATAAGTCACAAATATTTACCAAGGATGTGTAAAAATCTATTATTATTATTATTGTTGTTGTTGTTGTTCAAAACAAAATTAATATTACAAGTGAACAAGTAAACTTGATATATAAGCTACTCACTTGTAGCCAACTTTACTAATATTGAGGATTGCATAAAAACATATGGGTCTTTTCACAAGGTAGTGTACAAATACGAATATTTATATCTTGTACCTACCATGAAATTTGTTAAGGTACATATCACATATTTGACAAAATGTCACAATGTGCTTTTTTTTACTATTTTTGCACACTAGATAGGGAAAATAAATATATATACATTAGATCTATACCATCGAACCCCTATAATATATGTAAGTGGAATATTCTAATGTTCTGTGGTTTATGTGAATAAGTTAAAAATGGAGGGATTTTTTATTTTTAAGATTAGTCATCTATACACATGAGAACATTATGAAAGGTGACTCTTGACTTTATTATGATAAGCCCCCCATTAAGGAGGTAAAAGTTAGGGTTGATGTCAATTGTTGTGAGTTCGAAATTAGAATCCATACGGTATTGGAGTTCATCCTTCTTTATCCAAAGTGGAAATCATTCATAGACATCCTTGTATACATGAACATGATTTCATGTTTGCCGATAAGTCCAACTCTTTAGTGTACTACATGATTTTGTCCTTGTTGGAGGATTTCCTAGCAATGGACTAATATAGCTGGGGCTCAGTGTGCTTGTGATGGTAACATAGACATCACTATCATGCTTCATATGTTGATACACTTGAGAATGGAGGTGTAGCAGTCCTCTTCCAAGTGTGAGCATAGGATAGATTCCTACATGTGGCTCTTTATAGCCATTTCTACATGGTCATTATGAATGACAAGCCTTTGGCGTGTAGATCAAGAGTTGATCGGGACATGGTATACCACTCCATTCATGTAGTGTAGGAAATCAAGATGTGTTTGATAGATAGACAATACAATAAGTACACATATACAACAACTACTTTTTTAATGTTTTCGCGTGAGCTCTCAAGCATAATAAATAACTAAATTATTCATGTTTATAGGTATAATGCAACCTTGCCTAGATGGCGTGATATATTTTCTTCCCTTTTACTATAGTATTGGGAGGTGAATTTGGATGGTGTGAATGCTGCCATCTGCTTCTAGATGATAGACTTGTGTTTGCTTGACTAGGTAATATGCCAATTTAATGGTTTACAATGCATCCTAGAGGACGTTAATATGGTAATAGAGCTTGACCAAATTGTTTTATAGGGGTAGGAGTGACATTTACTAGGTATAGTATCATGGTCAATACATGACATTATGGGAGGAGTATCACTAGAGGTTATTGCCCATAAAGCCTTATAGATAGGTCCATTTTGACTATAGAGAGGGGTATGAGTAGATTTCTTGATGATATATTAGATACATAGGCGCTTTACTCCAACAGTTGAACATAAAGACTAAGCACTCATTAATTAAGTTGATGTTATTCATGATTCTAACTCTTCATTTCTTCTCATAAGTTAACACATTTTGTTTGATATATTTGAGTCTCGATTTATTGTTAGGTATTAAACTTGTCAATAGAGGAGTGCAACTTCATGATGAGCATATAGGAGAGGAGTGTGACTGTAACATCCTAAAAATTTAATTCGATCAATTAAATAACTTAAGGCGTTACCGCCACGTATAACACTCTAAAGTATTACACGTTAAGGCTTTCTTGAAATGATTTTGTTTATGTTGGACATTGCTACTCATTTTTAAGTTATGAAATCATTTAATTAGATTCTTGAATAACTGGATTTAGCAGTGGAAAAACAATTTTACTAAAAACAATTTATAAAACTCTACTCTCTATAGAGCAGATCAACTTTCTAAGAAACAAAACTTATTAAAAACACTTTAAAATCTACTCTTAAAGGGTAAGCAACCATTTACAAACAAATGAGCACTAATAAGCCCTTTAAAGAATATTACAAGTTCGGAAAATAAATCCAGCTCTTAAAGCTAAAACAAAATAAAATAAAACAAAGTACAAATAATCCATTGGCCCTGACTCACATAACTCCTCCTCATTCTTCCCGGATTAATTGAAGCACCCAATATCTGAGCCAAACAACATTACATCATCCATATCAACATCTCATCATCAATAACAATGATAACAACAACATCAACAATACTCCACATTATCGCAAATCATCATATCATCACTCATCTTCATCAACTCCTGTAAAAAGAAAAATAACAACAAGAATGAGCTGAAGCCCAGTACACAGTAACACACTTACAAGCGATATGGCACACAAACTTAGCTAAATGCAATGCAATAAACAACAAGTTATTATCTTTTCTTTAAAGTAAACAAACAGCACGGGAGTATTGAAGCTTCGAGCAATAGGGAATCTAGGGGTCCTGAGTAACGCGCCGGATGCTTAAGGGATTGATATAAGCAGCCTGAATACTTATATCTCCTAGATGATATATCCGAAAGCGAGAAAATAGCCTCATTCAGGGTTCACAATCATTACATAACTTCACTTATCTTAGTCTATAACATCACCTAATCCAACGTTCCCATAAACATTTAAACTAAATCATGTTACTTTATTCTAAGCTTAAGCAAACTTTACCCCGATACCATTTGCTTCATTAGCTATCCGTCGTACCCTTAATGGAAGTCATATCTTAATGACGAAGGGCCTAAGTGCCTAACTATCGTGTCCTCAATCTAAGTAAGGTGCCACTCCCCAGACTAGATACCGAACCTCCATCTCAAGTCAGAAACGGATTTAAACGATGGAATAGACAACCAATTTAAACAATTATTAGGACGAGTTTAAGTTCTTAGTCTATTTAAGATGTCTATCCTAAGAATCACCACGCAAGTTACTGCGTACCTTTAGATGATGCCCACAACTCAAAAAAGTTAGAAGATAACCTAGCAGAATCCACAAATCAAATTCAAACATCTGTTTCAAGAAATCGAATTCTTATAAGAACTTAAGCTATAACTCATTTATATACTTATATAAACTTTTATTAAAATCCTATTTAAGCAAACACTAAATAGGAACCCCACTATGGCTGCAAATATCGTCCTGTCAAAATACAGATAGTTCTCCTTAGTCTATTAAAGCATTGCCTTTTCTCTTTGTTTATAGTGTTTTATTACAAAAGCATCAATAAAGAATTCATAAACAAAAAACATTTATTTTTCCAAGTAAACACACATTTGAAACAACATATTCACTAGAGCTGGGCATATGGGCCAAAGCCCGCGGGCCGGCCCGTTGACCCACTTAAAAAAGCGGGCTGCGGCCAAAAAAATTTGGCCCATTTAAAAACGGGCCAAAATTTATCCGGCCCGTTAGCCCGCGGGCCAAAAGCGGGCTGGCCGCGGCCAAGAGTTAAAGCTTTTAAAAAAAAAAATTTAAATTTTCAGTCAATAACCCTAAAGCTAAACGCGCCTAAACCAGAAATAGTAAAATAACAGTAAAATGCGGGCTAAATGGGCCATATTGGCCCTTTTTGGCACATGTGGGCCAAACGGGCCAGCCCGTTAGCCCGCAGACTAAATGCGGGCCGGGCCCAGGCCAAGTGATTTTGGCCCGTTTAGCCCGCGGGCCGAAGTGGGCCGGCCCGGCCCGGCCCGCCAGGCCCATATGCCCTGCTCTAATATTCACCATGTTAATCTAAGGTTATCTTATCTCATTAACTTAAACCAATTAGTAATCATTAAATCCTTTTAATAAATCCTAGCCAAATTGATTAAGTTATTCATTTAGGTAATTTACCAAGTCAAGTTGATTAAACTTAGACAATCTAACTCATTTTAGCTTAGTGAAGTTCATTAAGCCAAGTTAGACTTAGATTAATTACTAATGCATTATACATCTAAGATTCATGTTACTTAATCCTAGGTTAGCTTAAACCTAGCTAAATTCATCAAAGTTAAACAATCTAATCCATTTTAATTCATTCAATTTCATTTAGTCAAGTTGGACCTAGGTTTGTTAACTACGTTCATTATATAATTAACTTCTATATTTAATCTAACTATTTGTTAAATCTATAAATCTACTTAACCCATGTTTAATTACATCAATTAACTCACATAAAACATTAAATATCACTTATCTATCTCATTATAACTTAAAAAAATTCATTTACAGTTAACAACAAACATTTAAAAAGCAAAAACAAGTTTTGACTTTGTTTCAAAAACACAATAGTTGAAAATAACTAAAGTTTAAGCAATGATATTTTTCGCATTTGTAAAAACTAAAACATAAAAGTTGTATATCTCTTTTTAAGATTTCCAATGCAACTTGAATCACCTCAATTGGAGGTCGGATGAAAAAGTTATGGTTAAAATACATTCAAGCTGTGAAATAGGGGAAAGTACACGACTTGGTACATGGCTGTGCTTGGGGCCGTGCTTGGGGCCGTGTAAGGCATTAAAAATTGGCCCGAGAGGAGTTTTTTCAAGGTTTTATAACCTACAAGACCACATATACGCTTGTGTACAAGGTGGAGCAAAGGTTACAAAAGTGATCCGATAGCTTATTTTGATCAGCAAAAGCTCGTGCACGCTTGTGTACAAGGTAGTATTGATCTGGGAAAATTTTTTGAAAACAATCCACGCATTTTTCATGTTTCCTTTACACTATATATCAACTTTTACATGTTCTAATACAACTTAAACATCATAAAAGCTTCATATAAAATATTATACACTTCAAACAATATCAAAAGCATAAATTCCCCTCATCATATACATCAAACATCAAATCATTCCAACAAACTCCAACTTCACTATTCATCATTTTAGAACCGATAGGTCAGAAACTAAGAACTTTAGATAAGAACTTAATTTAGAAATTGATTTTAGATAAAAAGGATATTTAATTTGAGTTCGGGTTTAAGAACTAATATTTTTATACAAGCAAATGAACTCAAATTTTGTAAAGATTTAGGAATTAGTGTTTAGGCTAAGAATCAAGAGTATAAGAATCCTCTAAACATTTTAATGACTTGTTTATAGAATTTAGATTTCAAATCTCAAATTCGACTTAGTTAATTATTAATCTAGTTATGTCAACTTGTCTAATTATATCCCATAATTCATTTAACTTATCCAAATCTATCTAAATCAATTTCTAATATATATAGAGATTTGCGTCATTTCATTCTTTTCTCCTTACAAGAATTTCGTCCTTGAAATTCATTTAAATATTTGTCGATATAAGACATTTCACATTATCTTTTAAACTTTACTACTCAAAAACTTTTAGTCATATTAAGAATTTTATTCTTTCATTACGCTTTCGCTACGTACTCTGATCATCGCAGCCATAGTAGGATTCCTATTTAATGTCTGCTCAAATAGGATTTTAATAAAAGTTGATATAAATAGATAAATGAGTTATAGCTTAAGTTCTTATAAGAATTAGATTTCTTGAAACAGATGTTTGAATATGATTTGTGGATTCTCCTAGTTATCTTCTGATTCTTTTGAGTTGTCGGCATCATCTAAAGATACGCAGCAACTTACGTGGTGATTGCTAGGATAGACATCTTAAATGGACTAGAATTTAAACTCAGCCTAATGATTATTTGAATTGGTTGTCTATTCCACCGTTTAAATCCGTTTCTGACTTAAGATGGTAGTTCGATATCCGGTCCAGAGAGCAGCACCTTGCTTAAATTGGGGGCACGATAATTAGGCACTTAGGCCTTTCATCATTGAGATATGACTTCCATTGATGGTACGGTGGATAATTGATGAGGCAAATAGTATCGGGGTAACGTTTGCTTAAGCTTGGAATGAAGTAACATGATTTAGTTCAAACGTTTATGAGAACATTGAATTAGGTGATGTTATGGACTAAGATAAGTGAAGTTGTATAACGACTGTGAACCCTGAATGAGGCTATTTTCTCGTTTTTGGATATATCATCTAGGAGATATAAGTATCTGGACTTATATCAACCCTCTAAGTATCCAGTACGTTACTCAGGATACCCAGATTTCTGTTGTTTGGAGTTTGAATACTCCCATGTTGTTTGTTTACTTTAAAGAAAAGATAATAACTTGTTGTTTGTTGCATCGCATTTAGCTAAGTTCGTGTGCCACATCACTTGTGAGTGTGTTACTGTGTATTAGGCTTCGGCCATTCTTGGTGTTGTTTTTCTTTTTACAGGAGTTGATGAAGATGAATGATGATTTGTGATGATGTGGAGTATTGTTGATGTTGTTGTTATCATTTTTGTTGATGATGAGATGATGTAATGATGTTGTCTTGGGTATTGGGTGCTTTAGTTAATCTAGGAAGGATGAGGAGGAGTTATGTGAGTTAGGACCAATGGATTATTTGTGCTTTGTTTTATTTTATTTTGTTTTAGCTTTAGGAGTTGGATTTATTTTCCGAACTTATAATATTCTTTAAAGGGCTTATTAGTGCCCATTTGTTTGTAAATGGTTGTCTACCCTTAAGAGTAGATTTTAAAGTGTTTTTGATTAGTTTTGTTCCTTAGAAAGTTGGTCTGCTCTGTAGAGAGTAGAGTTTTATAAATTGTTTTTAGTAAAATTGTTTTTCCACTCCCATATCCAGTTATTCAAGAATCTAATTAAATGATTTCATAACTTAAAAATGAGTAGTAATGTCCAACATAAACGAATCTTTTAAAGAAAGCCTTAGTGTATAATACTTTAGAGTATTATACGTGGCGGTAAAGCCTTAAATTATTTAATTAATCGAATTAAATTTTTGGGCATTACAATAACTATTCTCAAAACCCAAACACTAAGGATTACTACAAGATCTAAGACAATGCTAAGCATAAGACGAGCTAAAGTATTATCAGGAGGTGAATGTATCTTATGCAAGAGTTAAATGTAGATTTAAAGGTAAAGGAGGGCATCAAAGTGCTTTATTGATCTTAAATAGATCCATAGAGCATATAAGGGTGTTTAATACAGATTCCACCTATCCTGCCATATCCACAATGGTATTTAGCAGGTATATGTCAAAAGACACTATGGGTATTTTATTAGTCGAAATGGTGTCTAGTGGGAATATGACAGGAGACATGTAGCTCATCATTTAGTCAGAGCTCATATGCCACTCTCTCTACTGGGTATCATATTGATTCTCTTTCGATCCCAGCAGCCCCCCATAAAGGGTAACCCGAGTAATCAGACATTAATGTAGGTATGGGAGAGGGTGTGATGTGGTTTCAACATCTCAGCCATATGAGTTTAATGGCTTATTATCTGTTTGACTAGCCAAAGAAACGAACGAGCACAACCAGACATGTGTTGTCAAAAGCTTCAATGGTGAATCTTCAACAATGTAAACCTTTTGTATTAGTTTTTTCATCACTTCAAAGTTTTGCTAACGAAATTAGTAGTAATAGCAGAAGTAGTAGTTGTATAGTATTAGTACTCGTTAACATTCAAAATTTTCCATGCTCTAGACTTGGTAGATGACCTTTATCAAGATCCTTCATTTTTTTCCTTGTATGAACCCTCAATTTTGATTTATTGCATATCGACCAATAGCCTAGGTCCTTATACTCATTTTTCAACCATACACAATCATCTTTATATGTGTAGCTTAGTCATGTTAATTCTAAAGGTTCTTATCAGCATCTTCCATGACTCATTATCAGGATATTGTATGCCTTTGGGCAATACTCTTCATAGTGTGTTATGCAAGCAAGTTATTGAAGCTCTTAGTATATTGTCAATCTTCAATCTTAAAATTTATCATTTGTATCACAAGTGATAAAGTGAAAATTAAAAAAACTCAAATAAGCTTTATATTTTGAGACTTCATATGAACCACTCCACTTCTTTGTATGGTATTGTAATTCCTACCATTTAAATCCTCTTCTTGGTTTACTACCATTGTACATCATCTCATAGGATTTTGTTATTCACTTTGTTATTGACTGTAAGTTTGGTTCACTATAATGAAATAAGTTTCAAAAGGAATAATGAGTCTATGGGCGTTATCTTATTTTACTACAGGGGATACTTTTTAAGAAAAAATAATCACATTATGAGAGGAATAGTAATTTCTCAAGTAAAGTGAAGAGTAGAAATTCCTTGTGTATTATACACTACGTGGAATAAGCATTCCTATTGGTAAATTTTTTTGCAAATCAAGCAGAGGCATAATTAATTAGCTATAATAAGGATAGAATAATAATTTCATCCCAGTAAACCAAATGCAGTTTAAATGTTTAAGCATCATCATCATTTAGGATTTTAGGTTTGTAACTATTGAGTGATGCCTGTACTTAGAGGATAGTTGTAATCAAATTGATAAAATTCAAACTTTAATAACGTCTATTGCTGGAGTGTTCTCTCTCTAGTTTTTAGAGTGAGATTTTTCTCTCTATAGGAGATTCTTTACACCATGTGGGTGTGGGTCATATGGTTTTTCTCTTTCCTCTTTTGCTGGTGGTTTGTTATAATATTTCAATTGATTTTTTTTTGCACTTTTCTTTTCTGAGATCATCTTCCTTTGTTTTTATCTTATTTGAGGTGCCTTTCTAGATTAAAAGATTAAATTATATTTTTATCATATTTGAGAGTAGCTCATTTTAAGCCTACATTGTCTCCATACTTATTTATCCTTGTTGCGGATGTTTTGTCAAAAGGTATGGAGAAAAGTGTGCAAAGTGGTGACTTATATAGTTTGCTTATCTGCTTGCCCTATCCTTTCTCACCTTTTTTTTTTAGTATGATTCTCTTTTTTTCTTGGAGGTTAAGGTGGCCATATTGGACAGGCTAGTTGCACTTTTAGATAAATATTGTCAAGCTTCAAGCTGAAAGGTGAACTTAGACAAATTGATTGTTTTCTTCAATTATAATACTAAGGAGCAGTTAAAGCAAGATATTGGTCGAATTTTGGGAGAGTTCCTATTACTGATTATGGCTGTGCAAAAAAACTGATCGAACGTGAATTGAACCGAGCTGGATTGAATCAAATCAAAATTTCGGTTCTTTTTTTTAAACTTGGTTCATGGTTCGGTTCGGTGAAGAGCAAATGGTTTGCGGTTCGAACCGAACCAAACATGTTTATATACTAAAAAAATTAATATATTATTTTTACTCTTAATTATTTTATTAATGATACATATCGACAATTAATTATTTTAAAGTTTGTAAAAAATTAATTGTTTTTAAAATTTATGACTTAGATATGTGTTATTTATTAGAATAAAATTAGATTTTTCATAATATATTTTAATTATTATGTTATCTATAAGTAAGATAGATTTTAGATTTTAGCTTTAGTATTCTAACTCCTGCATATTTCTTTTATATTTGTCTTACTAGTTAATCTACTTCTATTATTTAGTTACTTATTGATTTATATAATTAGTAATGTGTTAGTTAGAAGCATACAATAAATTAAATTTTATGTCTTATATTGTGATAAAATCTAGTATACCATTATAGTTCAAGATAATTTAAAAAAAAAAATGAGACTAGTAGCTGTAGCAATTCCAATCACTTAATGTCCTATTTTTGCAATCTAATGAAATGGTGTAATGAAGTCAATGCGCTTATTGCAAAATTTTTCTAGGGACAAAATAAAGAGGAGCACAGAATCCATTGGAAAAGCTAGGATAAGTTGTCTATGACTAAGGAATATGGGGGCTGGCTTTAAAGATTTATATACTTATAAGGTGGCTTTAGTAATTAAATTGGCTTGGAGATTGGAGAGAAACCCTTCTGATTTGTGCGTAAGAGTTTTAAGATATTTATTTCCCTAATAAAGAATTTCACTTTGCAACCTAAGGGGACAGACCCTCATGGGCTTGGAGTAGCATTTTGAAGGTAAAAATCAACTCTTTATGGAGGACTTATGGTAGGTAAGGAAGGATGATCACATTAAGGTGTTTATTGACAGAAGGGACCTTTGTTGAACATCTTTTTCCTAAGGGTAAGAGAGGATTTTCTCTTGAGAATATGAGAGTCTAAGAATTCATAGATATAAACACTAAGGCTTGGAACATTCCCAAGCTCAAATAGTCTATGTAGGGCAATGAAATAGAAAGTATCAAAAAGTTACCTTTAGTGCATTTGTGGCAAGTTGATGTTGTTCTCTGGCCTCAAAGTAAGGATAGAGTGTCTAAGGCCAAGTTGATATATCATCACTAAAATCAAAAAGCAACATCATCTTTTGTTCAAGGCTTATCCTCAAATGAAACATCTAATCACAATAGAAAGGAATTTGGAAATGTAAAGTCTTACCAAAGATCTAACATTTCCTATGAGGGTCGGATCTAACTATCTCCTATTGTCAGCACATCTCTGGAATGAAAGGCTTTACCCTCTCCTTGTTGTTCCCTCTATGAGAAGTGGAGACTATTGACCATGCTTCACTTCTTTGTGATTGGACTCATACTGTTTGGTTTGGTTGTTTGGGGATTCGTATTGAGAAGGCTGGGTTGGGCGTTTTGTGGAGTGGAGATCTTATTTGTTGATTGCAGGAGGAGATCATATTTGGAGGTTCATGTGAGTATTGTGGCATGGTGAATATGGAAGATACATGTAGGTTAATATAGAGGGAGAAACGTTAACATTATGGAGGTCTTATCGTTTTGTAGGTATTTTGATCAGGGATTTGTGGAAGAAGCAGATATGATGAGGTGAATGAGATTGGTTCAAACGAAAGTCAAGAAATGAGTTTGGAAGAAACCTTTTGTGGATTTGAAGAAAGTCAATGTTGATGGTGCTTGGTTAGCTATCAATGAGAGGCGACAATGTATGCAGTAGCTTGAAATTCTTTAGGTGAAGTTACTTTAGGTTGTCTTTGGTGCAAAGGTGTCACTACTAAGGAAGTAGAGTGCAAAGCCCTCTTGTTGGTAGTTGAAGATGGCTAGACCAAAGTTCTTTTTGAGTCAGATTGTTTGGTTTTAATTCCAGCTCTCAATAGTAATAAGCCTTCTTTACATTGTGCCTCAGTTCTTTATGTTGAGGAAATTAAGAGCCTTGTTAGGTCTAGTTCCTTTTGTTTTTCTTTTCATCATGTTTGTAGAAAAGCTAATATTGTAGTTGATTGGATAGCTTCTATGACTAAGAGAGAGATGTGTCTAATGGATTAATGGTGCAACACCCCTTTATTAGATAATGGTTAATTTCTTTTAATGAGAACCTATTTTGAGGAAAAAAAAAAAAAAAAGAAGGTATATTACTTGTGTATGTCATTTAAATATAGGGATAAAGCCACTTTTGGTACCTGAACTTTGACGAAGTGGACAATTAGATACCTGAACTTTTAAATAGACCAATTTGCTACCTAATTGAACTTTTCGTGCCTTTTATTACTACCTCATGTTAATTTCCTTAACATCATTAATAATTTATCCTACATGAATTAATTGACCAATAGCCATCTAATGCTTATCATTGACTAAGAAGAAAGGAGACACGCATACTCTCTCTTTACTATACATCTCGAAGACCCTCCCCCCTCTCTCTCTAAACTAGGAATCGAGCGCCACTACTTTAACCTCCACCACCACAACCTTTAACAAAAATAAAACTCTACCCTTGCACTAACAACAACAAAAAAAAAAAAAAAAAAAAAAAAAGTCAGCCACTCACACAACAAACCCAGAATTTTGAGACCAACGTATAACAACTACCTCTGACATAAGCCAAGTGCCCCCCTGGCTATCGTGATAATCAAACTCCATTACCCAATGTCCACACCAAAATCTCTACGACTAACAATTCGACCATTGGTTTGAAAAAAGCATGGAATTGTTTTAGCCCTAAATAGGCCATGAGCCATCGAGGCTTAGACTCTGGATTGAATTGGTGATGCTATGATGATGATGATGGTGTAGAGATAGTGTCACGGTTCGAGAGTTGAGGACTTTGTGGGGGTTTTAGCTTGGGCATGTTGAGTTACGAGTGGCATCAGTAGAAAGTTTATTCGTGGTGTGGGTAGTCTTTGAAGGCGGGTCTAGCCTCCCGTAGACAAACTGGTTGGGAGTTGATGCCGCTCTCCTGATGAGGCCAAGGCAGGCCGAAACCAGTTCGTATAGTTAAACCTCCCAAACGTATGAGAGATCGTGGCAAAGCCGAGATGGTGCTCCTTATGAGAATGTGGGGCTTGGAATTAACTTGGGAAGTTAAGAAAGATTAGGCTGGCTCGCTATCCAGATTAACAACAAACGATTCTTGGAGGGATGGTCGAGCGCCGCACGGGAACTCTTTAAGGAGTGAAACTCCCGTCCCATGACAAATGGTATCAGAGCCAAAATTCCCAGCTCTATTAGACCACTTAGATGCTACTCAGAGTTCTTGGCAAGTGGGTAATTCTTGTTGTGGATGCGGGTTGTGTGGCAGAAGCTTAAGAGAAGTGACTACCAGAGAGAGGATATTGTTGTTAGAGGGCAACTATGTCACGAGTCGTGGAGACAAGGATTTTCCTTAATCTTGTTATCAATTTAGCTCGTATGGATGAAGCTCAAGCAGAGCGGTTACCAGAGTGATGACATCGTTGCTAAAGGGTAGCTTTGTTGCGAGTTGGGGTTGAAGCAAGATCGTCTTATGCTCAAACCTCATTGTTGGGCAACTCAACAAGAGGCGATCTCGGAAGATGGATATGAATGGGTGAGGGCAACAGGAAGCCTATGAAATCCCAAAGTCCTGGTGAGATGATCTTAAGTGTGGCTGACAACTGGTGTGGAGAAAGGGTGAGAGCTTGAGAGTGGATAGTGGCTGTAGCAAATTTGCCTCATGACGAGGACGTCATGAATTTAAGTGGGAGAGTGTCATGGTCTGAGATCTGAGGACTTTATAGGGGTGTTTAGCTTGAGCATGTTCAGTTACGAGTAGCATCAGTAGAAGATTTGTTTATGGTGTGGGTTGTCTCTGAAGGTGGGTCTAGTCTCCCGTAGACAAACTGGTTGGGAGTTCATGATGCTTTCCTGATGAGGCCAAGGCCGGACGAAACTAGTTCGTATAGTTGAATCTCCCAAACGTATGAGGGATCATGGCAAAGCTAAGATAGTGCTCCTTATGAGAATGTAGGGCTCAGAACTGACCTAGGAAGTTAAGAAAGATTAGGCTGGCTCGTCATCCAGATTAACAACAAATGATACTTGAAGGGATGGTCGAGCGCCATACGGGAACTCTTTAAGGAGTGAAACTCCTGTCTCGTGACAGATAGTGTAGCCCTAAATAGGAAATGATGGTTTAAGCGATGAAGGTGCGATGGGGTTAAGTTTGACATGTTGGAGTTTAGTTAAGGTTTGATGGTGCTTGGTGGATAGATTGCAATCTAAATGGTAATGGGTTGTTGTTTTGCGTTGGGGCAGAGTGGCATGGTGTTTTGCGATGGTTTGGTTATGAAGGAATTGAGTGGCCCCAATGGGATTTTTGGATGGTAGTTGTTAGGTTTGTTTGGTTTCTATCTGTGTGTGTGTGTGTGGTGGTGATGGGATTTAGTTGTTAAGGGTCACGGTGGTGGTTACTGTTTATAGAGGAAGGGGGTGGCTGTTTTGAGTGAAAGAGAGAGATGATCATGAGATGAGCAAGAGTGAAAGTGGTAAATGAGAGAGTTTAGAGAGATATTGAGTGGAGTTGCAAGGGAAGAAAAGGGGAAACTGTGAGAAAGAGTGCGGGTTAGAGATGAAGATGGAGAGAAAGTAGAGAGAGAAATGGGGGAAAGGAGGAGAACAAGGTAAAGGTAGAGGTAGAGAAAAGAGACAGAAAGAGTAGAGAGAGAAAGGAGAATGGAGAGAGAGAAGGAAAAAAGGGAAAAGGAGAGAGAGAGAAAGCGACATTTTTTTCCTTAATTAATTGACAAGTGTCAAACAATTATTTGTTAATTTGTCTACATAGGATAACATTATTAACGGTGTTAATGGAGGTAGTAAAAACAACACGAAAAGTTTTCTTAGGTAGTAAAATTATTCTTTTAAAAGTTCAAGTACCTAATTGTCCACTTTGTTAAAGTTTAGGTACCAAAAGTGGTTTTTTCCCTTAAATATATTAATGACAAACCGGTGTCAACAATGGCATCGAACCCCTTGAATGATTTGATTAGTTGGCATTACAACCATTGCAATGACATAATAAAGCATAAGTACACGAGGGAATTATGTTTTATACTTGTCAATTAGCATAATTAGATTACAACAAGGCGAATTGATGGAGTGAGACATTGATTCAAGCACTATAGATAGACTATATTCTTGATATTACAATACAAGTGATAAACATTGTATGAAATGGTTACTTGCTAGTCATGGAAGACATAGGTGATGTGGCAAATGGTAGCATGGCTCTCATAGTTGTGTATAGAGTTTCATATGGTCACTTATTTATGGTTTTATGTTTTCAGTGGTAATATTATTTTGTCTTTCTCACTATAATGAGATAGGTTACATTTGTAAGTTAGAAATAGGATTGATGGTGATTAATAGTGATGGCGGGAGCATAGATGTAACGACCTAATCTTAGTGTGTTATTAACCCATCACGTGACATCATTAAATGGTGACATGCTAAGACATAGAAACCTGTTACTATCCTCAACATACATTTAATATCTCCAACTCACATTAAAGATTGTTTTATCAATATGTAAAATTTCAAAATAAACTATAGTCATTTCATACCTATCCTAAAAGAAAAATCAAACTTAGTTTATTTCAAAGAATCAAAATATTATAACTTCATATCTAAAAAAAAAATTAACATATCATCTATCTTCAGGTAAAACAACTTGACCATAACTTCGTTTGATAGTTTGATCCACTATTGTTATCCTGTGATCTACAAAAAACATCGTACCTAGATAAATCAAGCATTATAATCTCTTTTATCTTTTCTTGAAAAGATTAAAAAAGGTTAACCCGGAGTCCAATATGCTAAAACCATTACATGCGCATGAACAAACAACTTACATATTCACATGCAACATATTAATATATGCAACAATCATAATTTATTATCTTTAAATTATCTAAGCAAACAATACAGTTTAGAACCATTTACAACTAGTCCTAAACCTAGAATAACTCATGACTCCACTACAAATGCATAGTATTATATATGCATATATTTGGTATTAGGTATTCCCCAATACCTAAAATCACAACCATTTTCACTTGGTCTATTGGAATCATTTCTAGGTGTGACTCCACTCGAGATAATATCATCAAAGGATCATCAGGGTACCACCCTAACATCACCTGTACTCCTGGTTCACTAGGCCCAACCAAACATAAGAAACAAGATATGAATTACAGTCTGATGAATGATTAGTCCATTTCCATTACTAATACCTAACCGCACAAACAACAACTAAGATAGTGATGTACCTGGATTAGCTTTTGAAATGGTTAACTCATATTTATTGGAATCAACTGAACATGATAAATGATAATGCCAATTCATTACTTGATAAAGAAGAAAATATACCCCTAAGGTTATCTAGTTTTCTTAAGTTCTAAGAATAACTATTATTTAGGCCTAAGATACATTCCTACCTAGATTTAGGTGTACTCAATGTTAAGCTTTTGCAGTTTAGGTGTTTAGGAAAGTTAAATCAAGGATAAAAACAAAATTTATCATCCCCTTGTTGATCACTCTTATGGTATAGGATGGGATAGGCTTGGGAGGAAGAAAGCACAAGGGGTAGGGGGTAGTGTGACAGTCATCACTACCTTTGTCATAGTTGTGATTGACCAACATTCACGACTTTCAAGGAGATCATGGCTTGTGTCACGGCCATGACCCTTGTCCGTGTCCTACTTCGTCCTAAAACACAAAAAACTTCAAAAACATCCCTTTTCTTTAATCTCAAACCAAACAAAACTTCAACGCTTAAATATTGTTTTATTTGATTCTTAAACATATATAAGACTCCAATATTATAATTTACAACATATAAATATCTTTCTCTGATTAATATACCTGCAACAATTTGATGTTTCCTCATCCTTCACAAATCTACAACCAAAAGATCACAGCTTTCTCTACACTAGCACCAGTTAGGAAAGAAATCCTCTTTGAAATGTCAAAAAACCACAAAAAGAATGGCTTATCTTAACTTCATTGTTTTGTTTGTTTTCTTCAATAGGGATTCTTTTAAGAAGCTAAACTAGGGTTTGGGACTTAAAAAAACCACTGTAGAAAATAAAAGACTTAAGTTTAGGTGGAAGGATTTTATTTATAAAGATACTTAATTATGATGAACAAAATTGCCTTTATTTTAATTTAGTGAATTACACTTATTGCTCTTCTTTATGATATATTTTATTTTATCTTACGATAGATTTGACAAGACTATTTAAGATTAAATTTTCAATTAAGTTAGTTTTAATTATCAATGAAAGGCTTAGAATTTGATGTAATAGATTTTGTTATAGATGACACTGTATGAGAATTCTCCCAAGATTTAACGGAACATTTGTGGATTTTATCAGGTCTTTGCATATTTTTATAGAGATAAAAAATATAAGTGAGACAATTATATCCTATGTTTTTGTTGTAAGTTTAAAAATGGATTATCACGTATTAGATTACATCAAACTTTTGATAAAATTTAAAGGCAATAATGGATACACATTTGGTCTATCTTTGCATGATGAAATAAAATCGATTTGCACATGGTGCGCATGAAAAATAAAATCCATAAAAATCTCTGATCGTAGGTGTGAATTGAATGGACATGAACGAAGGGAATTCGAGCTCTTATTCATGTCAATACAACTCAAAAACATAAATAATTGAACCTGTCTTGAGATGAAAACAAAACCCTAAAATATCTCTCATACACAGCCGTCGAATTCCACAACTGTGGTACAACTTGATTTCAACTTTCCAATAGCCACCTCATTCATAATAATTCAATGATTGAAAACATTCCGTTCGTCCGAAATGGAGCATGAAAAATATTAGTGAAAGAAACCACCGGAAAAATATCAACCTTCCATTTTTCAACTGGTACTAAAGTACAAATTGACCTTAGGTAGGGTTTGCTATTTCCTAACCAATCGAGCGTGTGTTACATCGGAGTATGGGGTTCATGTCACTATCACAGATTTTATTTATATATTTTTACTTCCATATAAATAAGGAAAATACATCTCGTAAACTATTAGTAAAATACAAAAAAGACTCATAAATATTTAAATTGTGATTTCATCATTTTAAAAATTTTAAAAATGTAAAAATAATTCCAACACACGTACTAAAATCATAAAATTGCCACTAGTGGAGCCATAAATAGCAACTAATTTAAGGCTTTAGATATATTCCAGCCTCCATGGCTCTTGCTTAGAAGTGAGATAATTTCTTGTTATTACACAAATACCGTGCCATATCGAATCTTCGAGATAAGATATTTAAAATTTGACTATTGCAGATTACAAACGTGACACTGGTGTAAATTATTATACGTGTATTCTATTTGTTTGTGTATTATATGTAGTACCTGCGATATTTTTACTATATCGCACTTGCGATGTTTGATACATTTATAAAATAGTATATTGTATTTTCAAAATATGTTGATATTTTAATAATATTATCTATATGATTTATATTTTATGATTTGTATTTTAATAATTTTTTTAAATAATGGTAGATATGAATCCTAGCCGCATAAAAAAGTTGTGCAGAAGTTAAGTTGATGTCGTGTGGATTTGAGAGGTTGATCTACATCTAACTAATGGTTTAAAAGCAATGCATTTTCCATTTCTCTTTCAAATAAGTTGGTACGGCCATATATTAGTCCTCGGCTTTACCTCCCTTCATTTGCAACAGAGGTTTCAATCGAATTTGCGGTAAGGAATTAAAATGGGCCCAAATGATTTTGGGAAGAAACATCAATTTTGGTGGTTTCAATTTCCATGACGAGAAAAGGACCAATGTCTTTGCATCTTTTCAGAATTTGATACACGGGTTCCTTGTAATTTTCCTATGATGAAGGTTGATATTATTATTCTGGTGGGGCACGAGAACTATGATTACTCTGCAAGGGACTCTTATTTATTTATTCATCTTTTTCCTTCGTCCGTTGATTTTTATAATAGTATCTGCAAAGTTGGAGAGACAAATTTTTTGACTGATAAATTATAAAAAGGATGTAATTTGATATGAGTAGTGTCCGAAAATACAATGCTCTTGAATAGTAAATCTTTAAAAAAAAAAATCGATATGTAAATAACTATTGTGCAATAAAACCCTAAATCGAGAAAGGAAAAAAAATGAATCACAAGTAAAATTGATATGGTTTGACTATTGTGTAAATGGAGCTCTCAAAAACGAGAACTAGTCTATTAATATTATTACTCACGAGAAACCATATATACTTGATTTGTATTTTGAGATAAATATAGAAAAAAGGTAAAAGTGATAAGAAAGTCATATACATATACATATATATTTAATCAATGAATAACTTTAAAATATGGTAATTATGGTTATATTTTTATATATCATATATTTATTTGTATTTAAATTCACTTTTACTTTTCATTGGTTGTATATTATAAGAAAATGCAACTGCTTTTTATCAATCTTGTTACAGCTACATATTAAGAGATATTAACTTATAGTATATCAGGACTCAGGTTACAATTTATTTGAATTGAGTGGGAGTAGAGCTGATCAAAATATAATCAACAATTTAAAATAAGCGATGGAGACTCTTTCTTATAAGTTATAATCTTTTTAGAGCAACATGACACAATTTAATTTAAATTCAATTTGCATTAAACACCAAGCCAAACCATTTCAAACAACTGTCCTACTATATTATAACTATATATATAATCGCGTTCCATAATTAACTTTAGTTCCATTTGATTCCCTCCTAATTCGAGACGAACATCCTACGAAGAAAGTGACCATTGTTATTGGTCGGTAGGTAAAGCTACTCTAAGGTGATGGCAAATTGAAATCAATTAAATAAGTTAAATCTTCCAAATATGTGTAGGCCAAGATGGTTCTCCTTTACTGGAGCAGACTTGGTATTTGTTTCATGTTATTTTTTTAATTAGATTATTTGTCAAAACTAGATACAAAAGAGAACATATATTTTTATTAAAAAACAAGCCTTACAAATCAAATATAAATAAGATATAAATAATATATATATATATATATATATAAAATAGACCATCCAAACAGACACTAAATTATGAGAGATTACATAATTGAAATTATTCTTAATATTTTCAATTCGTCATTTAAACTTTTACATACTACTTTTAAATTTGGAAACTCACTCAACAACAATTAAGAACTTCCTCGGCTCGCAAACTTCCATAAGGAGAACAACAAGGACCCATTTGTTGGCTTCATCTAAGAGGATTGGGTAAAATGTAATCAATTTGATTGCTTTTGCAATACCAATGTTTGAGTCTACTTGGATTATCTCCAATTGTCTTTTCTGAAGTTTCTTAATATCAAGTTAATTGTTGAAATTACCTAAATTCTTAACTATCTTACAATATCATTGTGATATTTTCTCTCTTGTTTTTTTTAAGAAATAGATTGTCAATTATGTAATACATAATATAGATCTTATACTTAAAACAAAGAAGAAGAATGAAATAAAATTGTGAAATTTATGACAAGCACACCTGAGATCAAGACCATGATGAATTTCTTGAAAGTTTGCAAAGATCACTGGTCTCATCACAATTGTGATCGGGGCAACTATGGAGATGATGGGCCGTATCACAACAGTGATCATTGATTTGTCTACCATAGTGAATTTCGTGAGCTTAATCATGCCCGTGATCTTCATTGTCATATTTCAAAATTTATTTCAACGGTTAATTTTTGAAAGATTGCAACTTTTAATCAATTTCTTAAAGAGTTTCATGTATTTGGGTTGTGTCCATTTGTGATGGTGTCTCAGGTAAATTAATACCTAATTGACTTGAAATCTAAAGGATGCAACCTATGTTACTCATGTCCAAACAATGCAACTTTTGGAGAAAACTATGATGATTGGAATATCTATTCATGATATAAAACATGTTGCATCTGGTAATAAGAAAGTACTGATGGTTAATACAATTCTTCTCTTTGTTTTTCTCTTGTCTTAGTAATAACTATACACATCTATTTCAAATTCTTTTTAGGTGTCGTTTGATAGTTGAATATTTGCTACTTAAGTATCAAGACTGAGTTGTATCCTGGAGGAATTCCACAATATATCTCTCATAGAAAACTTTATGTGAGAGACATAAATTCTTTGAGAAAAGCGATATCATTCGTGTCTCTAAGTCAATTATTTGCTATTCAAGTATCAAAACTTAGTTGTATCATAGGAGAATTCCATAATATCTCTCTCATAGAAAACTTTGTGTGAGAGGCATAAATTCTCTAAAGAATGCGATATCAATCGTGCCTCTAAGTTAATCTTTTTGTAATTTGTTTCTTTAATCCCCTTTATTAGTTAAAAAACTTAACAATCTTAGAGAATTTATGATGGCTAGTGAAATAAATGCTGCTCTTAGAGTCACGAACCAAGATTTTGTCAAACTAGATCGATTTGATGGAACAAATGTCAACCATTGGAAGAAAAAGATATTATTTTTGTTGTTTGTGTTGAGCATAGCCTATGTGTTTGATCCAAACATACAAACTATTCAAGATTTGAAGGAAGATAAAAAATTTAGTAGAGAAGGCAAAGTTGGAGGAGGCTCAGAAGAAAAAAAGGTTGATGATGAATTTGCATGTAGAGGTCATATCTTTAATACAATATCAAACAATTTATATGATCTTTACATGACAATCTAGTCTACTGTGGAAATTTGGAAAGCACTAAAAGAAAAAATAAATAGTGAAAGACAAGGTACGGATAATTCTTATGTGTTGAAATATTTTGAGTTTAGTATGATTGACAACATCTCTATATTGGATCAAGTTCATGAGTTGCAAGTTTTTATTAATCAATTACACGACTTGCATATAGTTATTCCCGAATCTCTTTAAGTGGGGGCAATTTTATCAAAATTACCTCCTAGTTGGAATAACTATAGGAAGAAATTACTTCACATAGATGAAGATTTCACCATTGAGAAAATTCTTAGGCATATATGCATAGAGAAAGAAACTTGAAAGTGTGATGCAATGAATTTCAAAATAGTTCTAAAGTGAACTATGTGAAAGATGAAAAAAATAAAAATTACAAAAGGAAAAGGAAGCGAGCAAACCAAATAAAAAGAAACATATTTGCAAATGATATAATTGCAACAAGAGAGGACATTATGCTAAAGAATGTCGTTTCTTGAAGAAAGCTAAGAAAGAAGTTACGTCAGTGTTGCAAACTTAGTGTAAACCCCTGAAAATTTCATAATTCTTAGGAAATAATCCTAAGAGTCAAACATCGGAATCGAAACCTTAAAAATCGAACCAAGTTAAAACTTAATTCTAAATAAGATCAAAAATGAGATTTCTTAATCTGAGAAAGAGAAAACCCTAAAAAACAAAATAGAAAATCCAATTATCGGTTGAATCAACACCCATACATCAATCAAATCACCTAACTGTTCCTTAACACGCAAATCAAGACAACATATCCAAATAACGCTCGACAACGAAATGATAAGATCTTAAATCCCTCGTAAACTTTAGAATCAGAAATTTCAATTTTCACCAAAAGTCAAATTGAGTCAACTCATAACCCTAGACTTGGTTAAACAATCTCGAGAACTAAAAACTATTAAATAAACATAAATAAAATAAGATAAATCATATATATCGAGCTAAAAATATAAAACGGTCAAAACTCCAAAATTGTATGATCTTACGAATAACTAAACGAAACCGGAAGTCAAACCGGAACCTTAAAAGTCAACAACATTACAACAAACCCTAGTGTTTAAGATCTGACAATCCCGTGCTCTTAAACCCTAAACAACAAAATGAAAATAATTGTTGATAATAGTTCGTAATATTATAGGAAAGCTTAAAAATATCAGATTCGCAAATTTCTAATGTCCTTCGGATCCGAATGGGATAAGTTTTCAAAAATCGTGCCCTGGTACACCGGATGGCAAAAATATTCCGTTAATACCAATAGACTCGTAAAAATATAAGGTTTTCGAAAATATCAGTTTTAGAATTTTTCGATAACTAAAAATTACAGATATCGCATTATTACGCGTATTTTTATTACTACCAGTACTTTAATTGTCTAGTCTACTATTCATAGTACTTTTCTACTATTCATTACTATTTCACTATCTCTACTTTTTCTTACACCTATTTCTTACTACCTACATACCTATTTTCTTACTTTTTATATTTCCAACACAACTTTATTCACATCAAACCTTACACATTACTTCTTTTATTACAAAACAAACAAAATAAATCATTTCTCCCCCTCTACAACACCAAACCGGTGCCACTCCTCCCTCTCATTTATTTTCTTTTTCATTTAATTTAATTACATCTAATTTTCACTCCAACATTCTATAAATACCCCTTTCCTCCTTCATTCTTTCACACAATTCATTTTACTACCAAAACTCTCTGAAATTCTCTACACAAACACTTTTCATAAACTTTTCCTCTACCAAAGCTCTCTTTCACCAAATACTCACAAAAATTTCTCTCTATGCAATACAACTACCATTTCTCCATAACCACATAACTATACATTCACTACCATCTTCATATTACATAAATATCTTAGGTAAAAAAAATTTCTTCCAACCATTTAGTTATCCATGTCATGTAACTTAGCATGCCTATGATGTTGTTTTGAAACTCATATGAGTAGTAAAAGCAACATCATGTTCATGTTTTGTTCTTGCACATGAACTTCCTATTTTATTATGTTGTTATGTTGATTTTATTAGTCATATCTAACTAAATATATTTATGTATTTATATATAATCTTTAGAGCATATAAGCTCACTTGTTATTTATTTATTTCATGCTTTGCAATTTATTTATTTCATGGTATTTCCTTAAGACTAGTCTTTCTAGTCTTAGACTTGTCCATATCAAGTCAAAACAACCTTTTATTTAATTTCTTTAATCTTTTGGGACTAGTCCATTCTTAGTCCCGGGATGCCTTGATGAAGCTAAGGCTCTCAATACTTGACCGGGATACGTTGATAAAGCTAAGGTTCCTAATACTTGATATTTTATTTTCTTGCTTATTATTTGTTCTTAGTATTTTCTTATGTTCTTATTATTTTACATGCTCATAATACTTGCATCTACATAATAATATTGTCTCAACTAATTTGAAAGTAGAATTTTACTTTACTAAAGGAACTTAAAACCAAATTTTCTATTATGTAATTTGTCACAAAATAATGAAGTTATTATCAACAACATAAAAATAAAGTAATACAAGTTTTCTCAAGTTTTTCTCAAATAACAAAAACAACTTTACCAAAGAAACATAAGAAATAAATATTTTCTTTGTATATTATGGTAACCTAAGTTTTAGTAAAATAATTTATTAATATTAAAAGTTTTTACAAAAAGCTTAAAAATTAAACTCTTTTAAACTCCATGATAAAACCAAGAAACAAACTACTTTTCAAAGTTAAGATGAATTCAACCCATAAAGTTATAAACCCACTTAGGAAAAATAATGGTTTTCAAATTTCTAAAGAAGGAACTCATTTTCAAAGAATATAAATAAGATAAGATTAAAAATAATGGATTTTATCAACAAAGAGAGTACTTTTCAAAAGAAATAAAAGAACAAGTTTTAGAAAACAAAAAACTTATATTTTAAATAATAAATATAAGAAGACAAGACTAATTTTTTAAAAACCATTCTAAATACAAATTTATAAAAAGGGTTTCAATAACTTAATACACTTTTGATAAATTTGATCTTTTATCACTAGAAGTAAAATTTATGCAAGACTAAAGGTTAAAGGAAAATTTACTTGTTTTTGAAAAAGAATGAAGAAAATAAAATAAGACTATACTCATTTATAATAACCAATGAAAATATAAAGTATCTTCAAAGGACTTGAAAATAAATTATTAAAGTTAAAGATTTAACAACTCAAAATGAATTATTGTATAAAATAAATTGTTGAAACGCTACCATTAGAAATTTTGCATACAAAGTGAGCTTATCTATATACTCAAAAGATTTATCAATTATATATACATATATATATCCATATTTTTACTAAAGGATTTTTTAATGAAGTTGAGTTAGAAAATGGATTTGCAAAAGTTTAGAAATAGTCGTTTTAAATCTGTACCCAACGTTTTTGGAACCTAAATGACCTTATATGACAAAGATAACCTTAGAAATGGATAGATCTTTTCGAATAGGTAGAAAACGGTATATTATATGCGAAATTCCGAGTTAAAATGAGCAAGTTATGGCCATTTTAAATTAGAATTTCATTCTATACGAATTTCACGGATATAGTGAAATAGAATTAGAAAGTTCAAGTAGAAATTCTATGAAAAACTTATCCCGGGTATTTCTTTTATCTAGGTGACGAAAGATACGAGATTACCCTTCCTAAGGATTACTACGACTAAGAAGATCGCGAAATGGACGAGTGAGTTATTCCTCTTAATTTCGTTATCTTTCTTGTGCTTGTAAAGTAGTAGCATTAGTATACTAAGGAAAGATAAAAATGGATATATATTTAGGGAATTCGAGATTATGAGTATATATGTGATTCTATATTTATGCGTAAAATGAGAATTAAGAATATCGCAATTTCGAACTGCTTGTTTAAATAATTTTGTTTACTTACTTGTATGACTGTTTATTAATTACGAAATTGATTGATCGCTCCCTAATAAACCTTAATAAGGTTTGGCTTAAGAAAAAAATGAAACGCTCACGCATAGTATCCATCGAGTCACATCTCTTTTAGAAGGCTGCTACTCCTACGCGTAGAGTTGGATTGGCTGTGATCGTGCTGTGATATGAGCCATGCTCCTTCCTAAAGAATCCACATCACCCGGGAATGCGACTTTAAGTTCAGAGTCGAGCCAACCGAACGCTGTGGGTGGAGACTTGGGGACTAGCAGTAGAAGATCGAGGATCTTCAACCCCGATTTCCCTAACCCTCGATACGGAGGGGTAAATACTATATATGGTTTCTGGATAACTACATATATTTGCGTAATCACATGATTGTTGCATTGTACGCATAGCATATGTGTGAAATTAAATGAACTTGTTTGAAAATATGGTGCAAATGAAAAAGGAATATCTCACTAAGCTAGTTGTAGCTTATACGCCTATAGATTTTGTTGAAACAGGTATACCCGTGGCTTAAATTGAGGATCATGATATTAAGGAAGTCATGGAAGGATGTTAAGCTTCTATGAAGGAAATGGAATCATAGGATGAAGTAATTTTGTAAGGTTCTTTATATGTAATGACTTATATGATTAGTGTTATGTTGATTCTAAGATGTATATTTATTTGAAGACAATAGAGGGATATACCCCTAAGGATTGTAATTTAATATGTTTATGTTTTATGATAAGTATTCTCTTTGCCTTGTCACTTATTTATTTTCAATATAAATTGCGCCATTTCGATACGTTCCCTTGGCTGTGATGTACGCCTTGTACATGATATGGAAGCCTTTGTGTGACTGAGGTAGTCATTCTTAGGCTTTAGTATTGTGTACGACGGACTGCCATGTTTAGGGTACTCCTCGGGGCGTGACATAGTGGAAATCAATAGTTTATTGCCATGGTAACAAATGAATTCAAAGCTTTACATGTTGGAATGATCACCGATTTGAACATGGAAACAATAATCAAATCTAGAGAATGGTGGCTTGATTAAGGAGTAATGGTTCATGTGTGCAATGAGCGAAATCAATTTAAGGATTTCAAAATTGTGGAAGACCGTGGAGTTCTAATGGGAAATGGCAACTTAGCAAGTGTGTAAGGAATTAGAAGTGTAGATCTCTATTTCACATCTGGAAAGAAGTTGAGTCTAATGAATGTATTATATGTATTAGATATAAAAAAGAGCCTAGTCTCTGTATGTTCGCTATGTAAAAAGGGATTCAAAGTTGTAATTAAGTTAGACAAGTTTGAACTCATGAAAGATGATGTTTATGTAGGGAAGGGATATGCCTGTGATGGAATGTTTAAATTAAGTATTGAAATGAATGATTTTGTTTATTTTGTTGACTCTTGTAATTTATGGCATATTAGATGAGGACATATTAATTTGCAAACCATGAAATATATGAATAGAAATGGATATGTAAAATTAAATGGCATGGATAACATGAATAAGTATGAAATTTGTATTCGAGCCAAAATCGCTAAGAAACCCTTTCCTCGTGTAGAAAGAAATACTCATATTCTTGATTGAATTCATAGTGATATATGTAAGTTAAATGGACATTTAACTAAATGAGGAAAAAGATACTTTATAACATTCATTGATGATAGTTCAAGATTTACCTATGTATATTTATTAAGACATAAAGGTGAAGCATTTGAATCTTTCAAATGCAATAAAGTAGAAGTAGAAAATATACATAATAAAAGAATCAAATGTTTTCATAGTGATAGAAGAGGTAAATATTTTTCAAATGAATTTCATATATTTTGTGAAGAGAATTAAACTGTGTATTAATGTACTACTCCCTGTACACCTCAGCAAAATGGATTAGCAGAATGTAAAAACTAAACATTAGTAGACATGATTGATTCGCTAATCATTAATGCTAAATTACGTTTTAATTTATGGGAAGAAGCCTTGTTGACTTCATGTCATATTTTGAGTAGAATTCCATCCCAAACTTTAGGATTTGCCTCATATGAAAAATGGAAAGGAACAAAACCAAACGTTGAATATTTTAAAGTGTTGGGATGTATAGCTTACTATGGAGTTTTAGATCCAAAAAGGACAAAGTTACGTGCTAGAGCCTTAAAAGGAATATTTTTAGGATACGCACAAAATTCTAAAGGATATGAATATTAAATCTGGAATCCAACATTATAATTGAAACTAGACATGTAAAATTCTTAGAAAACAAATTCCAAGATGATCAAAGTTGACAATGGGATCACACAACAAGATACTAATACAAGAAACTCTATTGAGAAGAATAGTATGGAAACCAATGAAAAATCTACAAAAGAGCCTAGAAGAAGTAAAGGGATAAGGAAAACTAAAAGTTTAGATCATGGATTTATTGATTCTCAAGCTTTTAGTTTTTTTGGTAGAAGGCAATAGAGATTCTGTATTTTGTAAAACTCCTATTATACTTAGTTTATATATTGATCTCAAAGCGTATCATGAAGCTATGACTTCTTATGATGCGACCTTTTAGAAAGAGGCAATAAATGATGAAATAGATTCCCTATTACCTAATAATACTTGGATTTTAGTTGATTTATCTCAAGGATCTAAGGCAATTAGTTGTAAGTGGGTATTTAGATGAAAATATAATTCGGATGGTTCTTTGCAAACTTTTAAAGCAAGATTAGATTAGTAGCAAAAGGATTCAAGCAATGCGAGGGAATTGATTATTTTGGATACCTATACTTTTGTTACAAGAATGGCATCTACAAGAGTGATGTTGGCCATTACTTCCACTTGTAAATTATTTGTACATCAAGTGGATGTCAAAACAGTTTTTCTAAATGGTGACCTTGAAGAAGAAGTATGTATGGAACAACCAAAAGGCTTTGTGCCTACCAAGAATGAAAGGAAAGTTTGCAAATTAATTAAATTATTGTATTGACTTAAACAAACTCCAAACCAATGGCATGAGAAGTTAGATATTGTAGTTTTGACAAATGGTTTTGTACATAGTAGTGTGATAAATGCATTTATTCGATATTTACAAATGAATATGGTACTATTATTTGTTTGTATGTTGATGATTTGTTATTGTTTGGAACAAATATGCTGGGGATAAATAAGACCAAGAAGTATCTTACTTCACAATTTAAAATGAAAGATTTAAATGAAGTAGATACAAAATTAGGCATTAAGATATTGAAACAAAATGAGAACATTGTGTTAACCCAATTACATTACATGGAAAAGATTCTTCAAAAGTTTAAACACTTCGTATGTAAACCCCCAAGGTTTTACAATTGATTAAACTTAAATCCTAAATAGAAGGTTAACCAGAAACCTTAAAATCAATAAAACCCTAGTTCAACGTAACAATTTAAGTCCGGCAATCCGCATTCGTAACATTAAGAAAGTAAGTATGAGATTAATAGATAGAATGGTTCGTAATAACATAAGAGAACTTAAAAATATCATATTAGTCAAACCATAATTCTTTTTAAATCCGATCGGATACAGTTTTCGAAAAACGTGTCTAAGGGCTCGGAATAGTAAAAATATTCTGAATATACCGTTAGACTTATAAAAACATAAGGTTTTCAAAAATATCAATTTTACAATTTTTCGGCAACTAAAAATATTAGATATCGTACTTTTACGCGTATTTTTTACTACTAGTATTTTATTAGTCATATCTATTTTACATTACACTATTCATTGCTATTCTATACTATTTATTATATTTTATACTATTCATCTATCTCTACTTTTTCTTACAACCTATACACCTATCTTCTTATAATTTTCATTTTCAATACAACTTCACATCTCACTTTTCATTAACAAAAATACAAAAAAAAATAAAATTAAAAGTCTACCTCTTTCTCCTCTCTATGTAGCTGCCCCCCTCCTCTTTCCCTTTTATTCTTCTAATTTTTATTTATTTAATTAACACAAATTATCCTCCACTTTTCCCTATAAATACCCTCTTCTCTTTCATTTCTTTCAGACTTCATCCACTCACAAATTTACTACCAAAAACTCTCTAAAATTTTCCTCTCCAAACTCTCTCTCAAATTTTCTCTTTACATACTCCCAAAACTCTCTCAAGTTCTTACTAACACCACCACTTTTCTTCACCACTATTTATCTTTTAGATAATAAACCTTCTTCATATTACTTCTACTCTGTCATGTAGCTTTACATGACCATGATGTGAGTTTTCTAAAATTATTGTTATGGAAGCTATACTATGTTCATGTATTATTCTTGTTCATGAACATCCATTGCTATATTTTTATGTTGTTATTATACTTTTCTCATATTATTGTTGTTATTATGCTAACTTATTATTTATATCTAAATAAATATATTTATGTGTCTATATATATTCTTTAAAGCATATAAGCTCACTTGTTATTTATTTATTTTCATGCTTCACAATTTATTTATTATTTCATGTTATTTTAAGGCTAGTTTTTCTAGTCTTAGACTTATCCTCATCAAGTCAAAACAATTTTTTTTTTTCTTTTTGGGACTAGTCCATTTCTTAGTCTGAGAGGCTTGATTCAAAGCTAAGACTCTCCGTACTTGACTTATATTATCTTGCTTATTATTTTGTTACTATAATTTTGCTTGTTATTATTCTCATATTCATGCAAAATAAATATTGTTGTCTAAACCGCAAAGTTTAAACTATACTTTTTGCAAAAGAGATTTTTGTCATCTAAGAAGAGTTCTAAATGAAATTTAGAGTTTTTAAATTAATAAAAGGAATCCATTTTTTTCTCAAAGCCTTAGGAAGAACTCTTTCTAATATTAGAAATACCACTATTTTGAAAGGCTTTTTCTAAAATCATAATTATAGTAGTAATATAGTTGTTTTCTAAAAATTGAGGAAGATGATTCTTTGTTACAAAAATATTTTCCATAAAAACATAATATAAATGAAACCCCATAAAAAGAAAATGCAAGTTTTCAAACCAAGATTTAAAAAGATCAAAATAATAGTTAGAAGAAATACATAGGAAACTAATAGGAAAAGTGACACTAGTGTTAGAAGTTTCAAAAAGGAAAAATAGAGAAATTCATTTTTTATGGAAAAGTCACCAAGGAAAATAATAAGATAAACATAAAATACTCTTTGAAAACAAAGAATCAAAAGATTCATTTTTAAAGAATTTACAAAAAGATTTCTTGAAATTATAATTTTTTCAAACTTCTAACTAACATTGTTTTGACAAAAGAATTTTGTTTGGACAACAAATACTTGAACATCTATGAAATATAAGTATTTATCAAAGCAATTTTTGGATGATTTGATGATTGAAACAAATGAATTTGGGACGGGAAATTTCGTAATGAACTTGATCGCCACTGTTTTGGAGCTTAAATGACCTAGTTTGATGAAAATAGTCTTAGAAATGGATAGAACTATTTGAGAAGGTAGAAATCGATATATTATATGTGCAATTCCGAGTTAAAATGCCCAAGTTATTGCCATTTTAAGTTGGAATTGTCTTCTATACGAATTTTGACGTCCTTATGACATAGTTTTATCAAATTACAAGAGGGTTATCAAGAAATACTCATTATGAGTATTTTTCTTGACTAGGTGATCCCAAAGAAGAGTATCCATATCTTGAGAACTATTTTGACTAAGTGGATTAATCGATCAACTCTTCCATTTAAAAGAAGTATCGCCATGGCAACGTGAGTTTATTTTCTTAAATTGTGTACTTGCTTGTGCTTGTAGTATAGATGCATTAGAATTAAGGAAAGACAAAATGTTATGTATGTAAAGTTGTATGGAAGAACACTAAGAATATCGAGGCGGGAATTGATTGTAAAGGATTGCTTATCTTAGTATAGAACTTGATATGTCTAAAATTCTATGATCACTTTAAATTGACAATAATGATGCTATGATATCTTAAATAAATTGATTCATACATACCACATAGTGAGTCACATTGCATGGGGTTATTATCCTTGGGTGAAAGGATAGTAATATGGTCAAAAGCAATGCTTGGCAGCAATGATCGAAAGCAAATGGTTGGCGGCAATGTTCTAAAGCAAATGCTTGGTGGTAAATTAAAAGCATAGCTCGACATGAGTAGACTTAATATGTTTGGCGATAATGATTAAAAGCATGAATTAACTACGATGATTCGGTCTGAGATTACTTATTGTCCTCACTAAACCCCAAATGGAGGGCATAAATCCATTCAACAAATAGTTCCTGGAAAACTAAATGCCTTGCTTACTCACATGTATGTTGCATTTCATTTGAATGCTTAAATAACTTGTTTGAGTTTTGCTACTCAAGTATTTACTTATGGAAATAATTCTCACTTTAAGCCTGTTAGCTTACACACCTATAGATATCTCTTGCAGTTTGACCTTTTTGTTGTTGAAGCCATGGGAACCTTGCACCCAGGTATTTCCCTTTTTGGTTAAGGAATTTTAGATAAAGTTTAACATTAGTTTAGATGTAAACTTCATAAAAAATTTTCTTGTAATAGAATCTATCACCTTTTGACGGGGGAATACCCCCAAGACTTGTAAAATATTATTTATGAATGAATGAATATTATGATTTACATTTCTTAATTTGTTATTGTATCTTCTTAAGTTTCATATTTCAAAGTATGGTCCTCTAAAATTGTGAAAGCTTGCCTTATACCTAATGTCAAAGCTTTTGGGAATGACTAAGGTTGTCATACTTAACTTTAATATTAAGTGTGGCGGACTGTTACGTTTAGCATACCCTTTAGAGCATGACATTGTAAATAAAGAATGTGCAACTCTTATGATTCTCACATTAAATTAAAAAAGAGCATGGGAAAAGTAATAGCATAGTTAGAATATGTGTAAACCCTCGTTTTCTTACCAAACCTGAGTTTGATTTCAGAGAGCTTAAAGCCGGAAACCGAAATTCTAAAAGAATATTTATGGACCAATCGGACCTAGAAATCCTATGTCCGGCAATGCTAAGAATGAAACCTCGGAAGAATAGAAACGTATTAGCTCCAAATAAAACCCTAAATTAGAAAGTAAACTGGAAACTCTAAGTCAACAAAACTTCAGGAAACCCTAATAGTTTAGATTCGACAATCTCGTGTTCTCAAACTAAGAAGTCGATCTATGAGTAAGAAATGTAGATTGGCTCGTATTAATATTAGGATGCTTAACAATATCCGATGAGTGGACTTTTGACCTATTTCGAGCCGATCGGATACAAATCTTGAAAAGCGTGTCACGGGGCTCGGGATATTAAATATATGATATTAGTATCGTTAAAATCGTAATTTCATAATATTTTCAAATATATCAGTTATATAATTTTTCGAGTTATAAAAGTTACAGTTATAACCTTTTTATCATATTTTCATTACTACCGATAATTTAAGTGTCTAATCAACTTTTTGCTTTCTTTCACAGTATTTATCAAGTACAACCACTCATACCCTATTCTTACATCCTTACAACCTATTCTTACAATTTTACATTATTTCCTTCTAAATTTACCTTCCAATATATTTTGTACTCAAACTACTCATTGAGTTTGAATTTTATTACACAAATCAAATTCAACTCTCACACTCTCTCCCCCTCTCCTAGAACCGGCATACCCCCCTCCCTCATTCACTCTCTCTTTTGTTTGATTTTTTTCAATTAATTTATTCATCAAACCCTAATTTGTTTTTCTATATAAACTCTTTTTCACCTTTCACTTTTTTCACTTTCTCTCATTTTCTCACAAAGCCACTTTTGGAAGTTTTTTTCTCTCCCTCTCCACTCCTTGCCGTGAGCCCCTTGTCCCCCCGCCCACGCCCCCGTCCCCCCCTCCCCCCTACTCACACACACAAAAAAAAAAAATTTTTTTCTTCAAGTTTCCTTCTCCAAAACACTAAATAGGTAATAGATCTTGACCCTACCACTATAAAACATGTAATGGCAAGATCATACATGTGTGGTTTCACCAAAAATCCCCACGAGCTTTATGCTAGGGATGTGGAAACGCTAGTAGGTGATATATCTGCCATCACAATGTGTAATCTTACTATTAAAGTTAATATACTAAGTATTTTGCTATATATTGTTATATGTTGTTTTTATAGAAATTTTATGCATATATTTTCATTTTTACTTCCGTATACATATTGTCATTGTTGCATTACATTCATAACATGAATAGTATAGTAGATCTATTTGTTTAGAGTAGTTAAAATGACATAGTCACTTGTTTTACATGCATGAAGGACTTGCTACATGATATTATTAAGGAAAGTGTTGATCAAAACTCAAGATCCATTTTGTTGCTATCAAAAAGTTATTTTTAAAATTCTGATCTTGAGAAAGACCCATTTAAAAAACATATTTTTCAACTTCAAAATGAAAGTTTTACATGTAAAATGAAGGGCTTAGTAATAGATATCATAAAGTAGTGATTTTTATAAGTTGATCATGATTTTATTAAGAGAAATTTCAAAACAAGAAAATAATTACAAAAGTTAAGTTAGATATATGATTCAACCAACAAAATTGTAGAAATTCGTAACTATGGTGAAATGCTAAGAAAACTCCTATTTCCAACCCTAAAACAAGGGTTTTACTAAAGAAATGAAAGCCTTAGGGAGTAGGTTTGATTAGAATTAATTTTTGAAAGATTAAATGAGCTTTTCACAAGAAATAATCTCAAAAATAATTTCCCAAAATTCGGATCTAAAAATGATCCCTACTTAAACACCCATTTCCAAATGTCGAAATGAGTATTTTAATATGAAAATAGAGGCCTTAGACTATAGATGTATTAAAGACTTGATTTTTATAAGAGTAAATGTGTTTTATCAAAGTAGAAACTCAAAACAAAGGAAAAGCTTTTCAACTAAGATCAAACAACATTTTCATTGCCAAAAATTGTCCAAAATTCATCACTTGGCAAGACCCACACTTAAACATCTATTTTCCAACCTTTAAATGAAAAATTTTGCTAATATAATGAAGGTATTAAGTATATAGGTCATCAAAACTCTATCCTAGTGAAATATGCATGATTTTCAAAGGAATAAAGCTAGTTTTCTCAAACAAGTGTTCAGACACTATTACAAGGTGTATGTTTTTGCAAAATTCTTTTTAATAAAAAATCATTAAGGAATTACATAGATAACTCATATCATGATATTCATGATCATAACTTTTAGATATTGCATGTACATATAATATACTTGATAGAAATAATGCAAATTTCACAAAACAATTTCGGAATTTTAACTTTTAGTTATTGATCAGATCTTATCCGAACATTCTAAGACCTAAACTTTTTCAAAATTTAGTAATAACATCATAAATAGATAGATCTTTCGAAGTAGATAGAAATCGATAGCTGATTTGCGAAATTCCGAGTTAAAATGACCAAGTTATGGCCATTTTGATTTGGAATTTCCAATTACCACGGGAATTACGAATTTAAAGAGTTTTAATTGAACAGTTTGGAATTAGTTATGGTATGAAATACTCATAGGGATATTTCTTTTTTTTAGGTGATTTTGGAATTGGGGGAAATTCATGTTTTGGATCACTACCATTAGAGACCGAAGACTATGGCTGAGTGAGTTCACTATCTTTAAAATTATATGCTTATGATCATGCTTGTAATGTTAGTGGCATTAGAATTAGGGCAAGATAAAATTTGATTGTGTGTATGTGAGTTCTACTTGGGTGAATCGATGATAAGAATATCGAAATGAGTTTGTTGTAATTATTTGTATGAAGTAGTATAGAATTGAAGTGTCTGCAATATATGTGATCACCCATAAATTGTAATTAATATGCCATGATTTTATAATCAAATTGAGCATGCATACCATATGTAAGTCACATTGCATAGGCTATTATACCTTCATGGGAATAAGGCACAATAGCTGGACAACGAGGGGCCTGTAAACTTGAATGTTGGCGTAATGGCCAAAAATTAAAATGGTAGTGGTGTAGGCACTTATATCAACTACAAATTATGTGTGGGTGGGCACCTGTATCAACCACAATAAAAATGAGAAAAATTGAAATATATGGTCATATGGCCTGAAACACCTAACTCCGAATGGAGGGTGTAAATCCATTCATATAAGACTTCCGGAAGGTCTTATATATTGTATGCTCATGTGCTTGTGCATTTCATATGGTTGTTAATATAACTTGTCTGATATATATTGCTTGTTGAGTATTTAATTTTGGAAGTGAAACTCACTAAGCTAGCGTAGCTTATACCCCCATAGTTTCTTTCTAATGAAGTTTTCGTACATATGGCTGCATCCCGAACCTAGCCAAATCAGGTAATGCGAAACTAGGAGTTTTCTCCTTAGGAGTTTACGATTGGTTTTGTACAGTTTTTAGTAGTGAACCTAAAAAGATCAATTGTTACCAAAAAGGATAATACCTAAACTTATGTGTAGCAGGGGAATGCCCCTTAATGCTTTGTAACTGATCCTGAGATATCTACAGTTTATATTTTTATGCTTATTCTATCAAATTGAACTATCTATCTTCAATTTTTATGTATTCTATTTTCGTAAGAGAACACCTTGCATACTAAAACAAGACTTCTGAATGACCTGTGGTAGTGATTCTTAAGTCTCATTTAGCATGCGACGGACTGTTATGTTTAGGATACCCTTTGGGGCGTGACAATATGCTAGTGCTATAGGGAGTTTAATATATGTGTTGCATTGTATTAGACTTGATTTGCATTTGTTGTGTGCAAGTTGTCAAGATTTACAAGTAATCTTAGTATTGGACATTGGAAGGCTATATCTAGAGTAATTGGTTATTTAGAAAACTGTCAATCTTGGTTTATTCTATGGTAATTGTTTAACTATACTAGAAGGTTATTCATATGCAAGTTAGATGAAAAGTGCTATTGATAGAAGTTTAACTTTTGGATGGATATTTACTTTAGGGATGGAGCCATAAGTTAGCCATCTACAAGTTAGGCTTCAAAGAAACAAACGTGCATAATTCACTCAACAATAGAAGATGAGTTTATAGCACTTGCTACAACAGGTAGAGAGGCGGATGTCTTAGAAATTTACTTATGGAAATAGAGTTGTGGCCACAACCATTGTCATCCATTTTGATTTTTTTTTTTTGGTGATAGTGTAGCAACTATTTCTTGAGCTTGTAGTAAAATTTACAATGGAAAGTCTAGACACATAGGATTAAGACATGAATATTTAAGAGAATTAATAATGAGTAGAGTTATAATCATTACCTATGCTAAGACTAATGATAACTTGGCAGATCCTTTAACAAAAGAATTGTCTAGAGATCTTGTAAAAAGGAGTACTGCTGACGTGGGTCTTAAACTCTTATAGTTAGAAGTGATGGGAAACCTACCTTATTTTAGCACATCACTAGTTTCAAGCTTTAAAGAGTAAAAATAAGCAATTACTAATCGAGTGTACTATAAGCACTATAAGTTAAAAGAAGATGGGACGTAGTAAACATCTCTTAATGGATAGATATTATATCTAAATCAATATGTTTGATGTATTCCACCTATTTTAACATAGGAGTAGTGTTGCTTTTAACAAAAGCTTAATGAGTTTGCTTTTGTAAATGTTCATGAAACCGAGATGAGCACATGGTCTTAAACACACCATCATAAATCTACTATTCATCTCTTAATAGTGAACATGTTTATGTGTTTGAAATCTCTGGTTTTGACATATAGCGTGGAAGTTTAAAGTAATAAACTATTTATCACCTGTCACAACTTTGAGGATTCATACTAAGAAATAATTTAAATCTAACGATATTATTCTTTAGGCACAATCATGGAGGTATTTGCATATGTATGTACATAATCGACAATCTAGTGGGGGATTATAGAAATAGATTGTTAATTATGTAATCTATAATGTAGATCTTGTACTTAAAACAAAGAAGAAGAATAAAATAAAATTGCAGAATTCATGGCAAGTACGGTAGTGATCAAGGCCATGATGAATTTCTTGAAAATTCACGAAGGTTAGTGGCCCCATCATGATATAAAATAAAACCTATATGTCTAAACAATGTGACTCTTGGAGAAAGTTATGTGATCACACTTTTCTATATATCCTTTTCAAAAATCTTTTTAATCTCTTTTTAAATTCCTTTAAACGTGCCAATATTAACCGGCTAGTGTACCAGGTGTATGTGCAATAATAAAATTTTGGTGAGTAACGAGTTGTGTCCACAAGGAGTGAGAACTAGCTCTTAGTTGTATTAGTCCTAATCATAGCTAGGTAGATAAAAAAAATATATATTTTTAGATTTTTGAGATAAAATAATCTACAAAGAATTTTGGGATTTTCAATACCTCTAATTAAATTAGGTTTAGAGCCAAAAGATCAGAATAACAATTGAATGTATGCTGACTAAAGATATCCTTTGAAATCCAAATTACTAATGGGTTTTCGGGTTTTCAATCAATTGATCACTAGGTGAAAACTCCTTTTCCCAAAAAAAATAAGCACCCTAAATTAAATAATCAATTTTCTCTATTCCTAGGAAAGTGATTAATTGACTAATCTTGTCTTTTTCAAAACCTTAATTGAATTAAAATCCATATCCCTATGTGATTTGTAATCTAAATTAGTTAACTACAGAATTAATTAGAAAGGAATTTTTCAATTGTAATCTTAATCTAACATGCACTCCAGATTCAATCCAAAATACATGCTTAGTGAATTAACATCAACAACTTGAATATAAACAATGAATCAATCAATAGCAGAAAACATCAATCAAACAATCCAAACCAGTAACTCAAAACCGTAGATAAGATTATTAGGAAAAACCTTTAGATATTATCCATAAAATGAAGTCAATTGAAAAGGAATAAAATCACCTTGAATAGGGATCCCATTCTCAAATCCATATTCAAATCATATCCTCCACTTAATCCCGGTATGGAGTTTGCAAGAAAAAACAAAAAGAAAAAGCTAACTACTGTTTGTGCCCTAATCTATATCTAGAAGTAAAGAGAATAAGCTTTTTGTTTCATCTAGGGTTCATCTCTCCTCAACAAGATCCACAAGATGAGAATATATATGAAAAAGACACGCAAGACTTAGGCTGGCACCAAGGCTGATGGCCTTGAAATTAAATTGGTTGGCCTTGCTTAATTTGAAATTATTTTCAAAGCAAAATCGTTGGTGCCATTGTGGCAACTTTGATTGAAGGCTGATGTGAAAGCCAACTGTATAGGATCTCCATTCGCCGACGTACAGTGTTTATCAAAGGCTGGCGTTTGTTGTTCTGTTATAAGCTAGCAGTGTTGCTTCTTGGCTGGTGTCGTTTGTCTTGTTGAAGGCCGCTACATTGTGCTTGAAGACCGGCTGCCTACTTTCTCAAATGGTTGGCCTTGATTCTCCACTTCTCTAAATTTGCATAAAACTCCTCTCAATTGTTTGTATTTATATTATAATTCCTCAAAGATATGGAATATCACAAAAAACATACTTAAGTACTATTTTCTTATGATTTCTATAAAATCAATAATAACATAACACAATTTGTTCAATGAAAAGTAAGTACAATATGCCTTTATCATTATGATTGTTAAAATATCTATTCGTGATATAAAATGTGTTGCATTTGGTAGTAAGAAAGTACTGATGATTAGTAGAATTCTTCTATTTGTTTTTCTCTTGTATTAGTAATAATTATACACATATATCTTAAATTTTTTTTAAGTTGTTTGATACTTGAATATATGTTATTCAAGTATCAAGAATTAGTTGTGTCCTGGGGGAATTTCGCAATATTTATCTCATAGTAAACTTTGTGTGAGAGGCATAAATTCTCTAAGGAAAGTGATATCATTCGTACCTCTAAGTCAAAATTTTTCAATTTGTTTCTTTAAACCCTTCTATTAGTTTTAAAATCTAGCATTTTTTCCTTATAATTTAGACCAGAAATTGTATGTGATAGTATTGTAAGATAATTTCATAAAAAATTGGGAGAATAAAAATGAAGGATTTCATTTTTCCCGTTCTATTTTTATTAAAATTGTGGAGTAAGAGAAGGCTATGGATGGAAGCGTATATAATACAGAGAAAACAGAATCTCATTGAATGTGAGGCACGTAAGTGTAGCAACATTTAAGGATCAATTTCAACAATAGTTTAGGCATATTGAAACTACCTTAGTGATTATAATCCTATTAGAATAGCCAAAATAAAAGAGCACATATCGATCTATTGTTAGATCCAGATTAACCTTATGTAAAAACTATCATATATTAAAACCCTAGATCAGTCGTGTTTGTTCATTAAGAATTAAATAGAATTAAGCGGAAGCATACATGAATCCATAGTAAGCAATGACTTTAGAGCAGTGCGGTTGGCCTTCCAGATCAATACGTTTTCTTTTAGAGATCCCTTTAGTTTTCTCTCTGCACTATGGGATTTATAAGAGACTAAAAAATATTGTACGTGTGATCTGGGGACCATAACCACTATTTATAGAGATAACGTGTTGTTGTCTTTTGGTATTCCTATTTTAGCCCATCATAAAAATAGAAATTACCCATAAAGTCTCTACATATAAAAGGGCCATACCCTATTAGATAATTAAAGTCCAAATACCAAAAACCTTAATGATCACTTTTAATTGAACTTAATTTAATGTGATAGCCCGTAACACATAATTATTTCGCATATAAGGCCAACGTTGGATTAAGGATCCAACAATCTCCTAATTGGACTATATGTGTAACCTTATAATTATGTTTTGCCAAAATACAACCATATGAGCTCAAATTTGCTGCCACGACCAATATGTATCTATAACCAATCCGGTCCATCAACTATATCAACATAGGATCAAAGCGGTATTCATTACATTTATTGTAACTCAACCCATCAATGGTCACAATATCGGCACAACTGAATAACATGGATCATGATATGGATGTGTAGCAAGGAAATTTCATGCAATGTGATCTTAACATGTCTATTTCCTACTGCTCCACCATAAACATTAGTGAGATCAAACCATAAACCAAAATTATAGTATAAGCAAACAAAAAATTTATTTATTTTTGTAGAAAATATCCTTAAAACATAATAAACCAAAAACAACTAATTAAAGTTTGTTTATGACATAAAAGCATTCAAAGCAACAAACTCCCACTAAAACTGAACATCACTTAAGGACATGACACCCATAAGAGCAGTGTGCTCATGAAACACCTTGGGTTGCACTCATTTAGTAAGCGGATCCGCAATCATGGAGTTTGTTCCTATATGCTGTATAGACAATTGTCCACTTTGAACTCTTTCTTTTACAACTAGGAACTTGATGTCTATATGTTTTGACTTTGTCGAGCTCTTGTTGTTGTTGGAATATAGAACTGCTGACTTATTGTCATAAAATAACTTAAGTGGTTTATCAATAGTATCCACTATGCGCAGCCCTGTGACAAAATTTCACAACCATATTCCATGATTAGACACCTCATAACATGCTACAAACTCTGCTTCCATAGTAGAAGAGGCAACAAGAGATTGTTTTACACTCTTCCAAGAGATAGCTCCTCCAACTAGTAGATAGATGTAGCCTGATGTAGATTTCATACTATCTTGGCATCCAGCAAAATGAGAATCAGTATACCCAACGATCTCAATCTGATTTGACTTCCGATAAGTGAGCATGTAATCTTTTGTTCTCTGTAAGTACCGCAAGACCCGTTTGGCTGCTTTCCAATGGTCTAATCCTAGATTGCTTAAGTATCTGTCAAACATTCCTGTGATGTACACAATATCTGGACGCGTACAAACCTGAGCATACATTAGACTCCTTACTACTGATGCATAAGGAATCTTTTGCATTTCTTTTTCCTCAAAATTATTCTTAGGGCATTGATTGAGACTATATTGTCTCCTTTAGCCATTGGGATATCACTCAGTCTATAATCTTGCATGCCATACCTTTGAGTACCTTTTTGATATAGCTCTCTTTTGAGATAATCCGAGAACACCATGAGAGCGATATCGGTGTATTTGTATTCCTAACACAAATGAAGCATCAGTAAGATCTTTCATCTCAAAATTCTTAGCTAGAAAGCTCTTGGTTTTATGCAATAAGCCTATATTGTTGCTGGCAAGCAAAATATCGTCAACATATAAGACTAAGAAAATGTGCTTACTTCTATAGAACTTATGGTATATACAATCATCAACCTAATTCATCTGAAAACCAAACGAGATCATCACTTGATGAAATTTGAAATACCATTATCGAGATGCTTTCTTAAGTCTATGGATGGATTTCTTAAGTTTACAAACCATGTTCTTTGGATCTCCCAACACAAAGTTTTCTTGTTGTACCATATAGATCATCTCATCAATGTTACATTGAGAAAAGCGGTCTTTACATCAATTGATGTAACTCAAGATTGAAATGTGCCACTAATGCCATTATAATCCTAAAAGAGTCTTTCGAATAAACTGGTGAGAAAATCTCTTTATAGTCGATCCTTTCTTTCTGTGTAAAGCCCTTTGCAATAAGACGAGCCTTGTACCTTTCACATTACCTTTCGAATCCCTCTTGGTCTTAAATATCCATTTGGAACCAATGGGCTTCGTACCTTCTGGCAATGGAACAAGATTCCAAATGTCATTGTCCTTCATAGACTTTATCTCTTCATTCATGGCATCAATCTACTTTTGAGAGTTAGAACTTTCAATGGCTTGGCGGAAATTAATCGGATCATCTTCCATCATTCCAATGTCAACCTCATGTTCTTGAAGAAATACGACGTAATCATTTGGCACTGTACTTCTTTTTGGTTTAGTAGATCTCTTTAATGGCATAGGTTCTTGAGGTGGTAGAGTTTGTTCTTCCAGTACAGTCTTTGAATGGGATCTCCACCATTGTCTAAGTCTATTGTGTTTTGAATAAGATCAGGAACAAAATCTTGACCAAATTCAAGAGCACCTGTGGGAATATCAACGTATTCCTCTTCAAAGACAATGTCTCTAACCATATCTCCCCCCACAAACTCGACATCCTCAAAGAACTGAGCATTTCCTAACTCAAATATCGACTTAGTTGTGGGATCATAAAACTTGTAACCCTCGATCTTTTAGAGTACCCAACAAAATAGCAACTTATTGTTCTTGAGTCTAGTTTCTTTTCATTAGGCCTATAAGGCCTTGCCTCAGTTGGACATCCCCACACATGCAAATGCTTTAAACTAGGCTTCCTACCCGTCCAAAGCTTATATGGGGTTTTGTTAGTTGCTTTAGTTGGAACCCTATTAACGATATATGCTGCAATCTTAAGTGCTTCTCCCCAGAGTGATTCTGGTAAGGTGGAATGACAAATCATACTCCTCACATGTCTTTAAGTGTCCTGTTTCGTCTTTCAGTAATACCATTCATAGTGGGTGAACCCGGCATGGTGTACTGTGGGACGATACCGCATTCCTCTAAGAAGTTAGCAAAAAGGTCCTGGACGTTGTTCACCTGAACCATCATAACTGCTATAGTATTCACTACCACGATCAGATTGATGCTTTTAATCCTTATGTTGAGTTGGTTCTCAACTTTAGCTTTATAATTTTTTAACATGTCCAAAGACTGTGACTTTTCATGAATGAGATATAGATAGCCATATCGCGAGAAATCGCCTATGAACGTTATAAAGTACTGTTGACCATTCCAAGCAACTATAGGGAACGGTCCATAAATATCTGTATGTATAAGTTCTAAGACGTCTGAAGTCCTGTTGGCTTCAAATCTCCTTTTATTGGTTTGTTTCCTCTTTATACAGTTAATGCAATAATCAAAATCTGTAAAATCTAAAGGGTTTAAAATTTCATTTGACACAAGTCTCTCCATTCTCCGTCTGGAGATATGACCTAATCTCTTGTGCTATAATGTAGCTAAATTCTCATTGGTTAATTTTCTCTTTGTACCTCGTGTACTTAGTTGCAAGGATTCATTAAATGAAGCAATATTATCAATCAAGTAAAGATGATCATAAACAGATAAAGAACCAGATCCAATTAATTTTGAATCATGAAACAAACTAAATTTCTTATTTCCAAATGAACAAGAGTAACCAGATTTTCCAAAGCAGAAATAGAAATTAAATTCTGTCTCTAAATGATGGTACAATAAATGTTTCATCAAGATCCAAATAAAATCCAGTCTTTAATAATAACTTAAATTTTCCAATTGCTTCAACTTCAATTGTCCTGCCGTCACCTACATGGATGTATCTTTCACCATCACTTGGTTTCGACAATGGAGGCAACCCTGCATAGACACATTGATGTGAGTTGTTGCACCAGAATCTATCCACCAAGTGTGTACAGATACTGAAGTTAAATTAACCTTAGAACAAACTAAATTAAGAAGCACTTTCTTTGCACGCCAAGCATGACAATTGGTGCATTGCTACTTATAATGCCCCATAGCTCCACAAAAGTGACAACCATTATCATTCGGTGCATCTGACTTCTTTGGTTGTTTCTTCTGAAGCACTGTATTTGTAGCTTTTTATCCCTTTTCCTTTTGTTATCGTTCTTCCTATTCTTAGGGGTCAAGGTTAGTTGAGCACTCTCAATCTTATCTTGCTTCAGCATTTTCTCTTCTTGAACACAGTGTGAAATGAGCTCATTCAGAGACCAGATCTCTTTCTGATAATTATAGCTCACTTTAAACTGGCTAAACTACGTCGGAAGAGATATTAAAACCAAATGCACTAACAATTCCTCTGTGAGGTCTAGTTTAAGTGCTCTTAATTTGGAAGCAAGATGAGAAATCTCCATGATGTATTCCCTAATGCTACCTTTACCCTTATACTTCATTGAGATCAAGTTTGTCAAGAGTGTACTTATTTCTACCTTTTCATTCTTAGTAAACCTTTTCTCAATTTCATTAAGGAACTCTTTAGCATTAGTTATCTTTTTAGATATAGTGCCTTTGAATGCTTCTAGAATGGCCTTTTTCATAATCATCATACACATGCGGTTTGATTTCTCCCACTTTTCCATATCCCTCTTGTCATCAGAGGTACTTTTTACCAGTAAGAGGTGAAGGAGAATCATTCCTTAACGCAAGGTCGAGATCCATTACTCCAAGTACTATCAAGAGATTATCTTTCTATGACTTGAAGTTAGTGCCATTAAGCATAGGAATGGAATTGATGTTGGTAGTAATATTAGTAAGATTATTCATAGCTGAATGAGAACAAAACAAAAAATAAACAAGCTCACATAAGTCTCAAAACAATAATAATAAATTCAAATAAAGGTAAACCCATCTCAAGATACCGGACATCCCATTAATATTTCATCTTTGGATAAAACATTAACTACTAAGTGGTATCTTAGTGTAGTAATCAAACACTGATAATAAGAACATATCAAATAATAAACCTTCCTTTGGGCCGATTTATTATTCACATGTAAAACCAAATAATCGTCATGCGTTTATTACTACGAATGCACTTACAATTCTATTAAACATTGACCTTCCTTTGGGCCAGTCAAATATTCATATAAGTTACAAGCACACAACCTTTTATATTTTAAAACAAATTAATTTCCACAAGAGGGACCACTTTGGCGGTATGTTATTTCAATTAATTTATCTCAAAATATATATAAACATATACCAATATTCAAATTTAAAATTATATTAAATTTTGCGTTAACATTAGATCAGCATCCGCTTATTCAATGTAGGATTATAAAATAAATAAATGGAATATACAATCCAATATCGGATTGATGACCTACGCCATCAGAGAACACAGATGCCATAAGCAAATCTTAGTAGAACTTTCATAGATGGAATTCGACAAATATCATGAAGAAAACAAAATTTAAATAATATTCAATAACCATTAACATTAAAATCCAAAACGGTTTTGATAATAATTGTTCTTTTATATAAATATATATATATATATCATATTCATGTATATCTTTATGATAACGGAAACTGAAAAATACCACGAATTGTATAAAAAAAAAAGACATCTAGAACAGTCACGACTGTTCTCGGAATGCCCCCCAAAAGAAATGATGTCACCAACAGGTATAAATTCGCAACTGTTTGATTCGCACGATTTCAGACATAAAGCAGACGGAACAAGGAGACTAACCTCAGATATAATTCGCACGATTTCAGACGCTTCGATCATACAATTCATCAAAAAACAAAATGACTAAACGCAACATACATATATATTACAAATCTAAGAGTTTTTCATGTTCCCTTCCAATTGATTATCAAATCATTGAAAACATGATTTTAATATAATAATAAAAAAAATTTCAAAAAATTAACCAAAACGTTCACGACTGTTAAAGTTGTCAAAAAAAAAAAAAATATATTACAAGTTTTGGGAATTCCATAGAAGAATGGATGATTGAGAAATCCAAAAGTAAAAGGCAACCATCAGATCATAATATATATATATATATATATATTTGGAGTATTCAATAATAGATTCATGAATATTAAAATTACAAGAATTGAAAAAATTCTTGTTCATAAATGAATCCTCTTAATTTTACTGTTTGAAACCTTAATTCTTAAAAATAGGGAAAAGAACCTTATGTATAAATTATGAAAGTAATTCCTAATGATCAAACATGTATGCTCTAATACCACTTGTTAGATCCAGATTAACCTTATATGAAAACTATCACATATTAAAACCCTAGATTGATTATGTTTGTTCATTAAGAATTAAACAGAATTAAGCGGAAGCATACTTGAATCTATAGCAAGCAATGACTTTAGAGCGATGCGGTTGACCTTCTAGATCAACACGTTTTCTCTTAGAGATCCCTTTAGTTTTCTCTCTGCACTCTCTAATGATGGGATTTAGAAAAGACTAAAAAATATGATACGTGTGATCTGGGGACCATAACCACTATTTATAAAGATAACGTATCGTTATCTTTTGGTATTTCTATTTTAGCCCATTACAAAAATAAAAATTATCCATAAAGTCTGTACACATAAAAGGGCCATATCCTATTAGATACATTAAATCCCAAATACCAAAAACCTTATTGATCACTTTTAATTGAATTAATTTAATGTGATAGTCCGTAACACATAATTATTTCACATATAAAATCAACGTTGAATTAAGGATCCGTCATCTATGTGCTAAGATTTAGATACCACGCCAACATTCGTGCTCCATTTGGGTCTTTAATCACTCCCCTAACAGTCAACACCCGCACATGATGTCGTATGAGAGCCATTTTTCCCGTCGTGGTGGCTTCCACCCGATTTCGTGGTGGAAACTTCGCATGTAGGTTTATATAAAATCTTGACGTCGCCTAAGATTCCTATGTCTTGTAGCATGCATTTTGTTATATGCGGATGTATTGTCTATTCTCTCAATCCAGCGGGAATACTTTTCCGCCCCAGATGGACATTTGCTATCTCTATGTGTTATCACATTAATATCCTCATCAACAACCGTATGCTACGTGTTAAATAAATTAAAAAAAAATATTTAAATAAAATCAATAATCATTATAATTTTATGACATGTGACAAGTATTTATTATAAAAAATAATGCGGACATCATTTTGGAAACAACAAATATTCCTCCTACCACTCCTGCCATTCTGTCCATTTGTACTTGTAACTCTTGTGGAATTGCAATTCATTTCTTCAACAACTAATTATTGCAATTATGTAAATATGCGAGAATAAATGCATAATGTACACTTACCTTTATCATCTATATTACTAAAGAGAATGTTACCATGTTTGTATTTTTATATTCTTTCGTATTTTTTTACTCTTTTTTTAAACTTTATAATCCTTATCTTTTTTTAAAAAGGTTTCGATAAAAGGAAAATATTATATAAAATCTTGCTAACAAATTTACTCAATCATCAAAAGTAATATTTTATCTATTTTCCCATTTTCATAAACCATGTAACTGATATATATTTATGGAAAAAAATATAAATAATCCCTTAAATTTTAGATAAATTAAAGATCAAGAGCAGAGGAGATCAGGAAACGGATTCACTTTTTTTAAAAATGTAAATTATTCTTTGAGACTATTTATATGCATTTAGCCAAATATTGGGCGAATGTGACATTTCTTACCTAAACTTTTTTAATTGTTCAATTAATTACATGAACTTTTAAAAAAATCAATTTAAAACATATTAAAGTATTTGTATTAAAATAGGGTAATGACAATGCCAAATAGTTAATAAAAAAACTAAAAAATTATGCAATTAAGTAGAATAATTAACATAAATATTAAAGTTTATGGGAGTTAATCCCTATTGAATTATTTTTGTTTAATTATTTAATATTCTAGTTTTTATTGACTAAACAAGTATCACTTCTTCATTTATTGAAGGGCTAACTTAGCAAATAGAGTTAACTTGACTACAAAATAAATATTTAGTTGTTGATGATAATATCTAAGAAAAGTTTGTGTTAACCTCCTAGATAATGGACAAAAGTCTATTTCAAAATAATATGTAGCATGTTCTTTGGACCACCGAGTGCAACAACACAATATCCTTCTTAATGTCTTCTATAAAATAGCTATAAAGAAAATTATATCCAATGGCTTGAAGATTCATACTGCTTACTCTATATTATATGCTTTGTGAAACGAGAGTTGGATGTTTTTGGTGATACGACCCTTATAAAAGATGGTACCTGACAGCGGGTCCCTTGCCGGATTGATTTATGAATTTTTATATTCTTTTTATGAAATCGACATGTCCACGGCTCTACGCCCATTCTTGGTATTGTCGCATATTAGTCGTGTATATAGTGGTAAGTGGGTAAATACTATCTCAGAATGGTAATCGATATTGAAATTGCAAAATATCCTCCTACATTCTTTTTTTATTCTCCAATTGTGTGTGCTCATTGTTATACCCATAAATATAAAATAGAATGATTTTATGCTTCGTGTAACAAGAGGTGGACGATTTCCGTGAATCGATCCGTATGAACCTTTACATCGATTTTAGTATATGATGTATTTGTCCACGTTCACTTTTGGAGGGATATGAAAAGAATAATTATATTTTTAAAAAAATTATTAGATAAAAAATAATCTGAAAAATAGATAAATTATATTGATTTTATGCTTCGTGTAACAACATGTGGGTGAATTATGCGAATTGATTTGTATAAAAGTTTAAGGTTAATGTCACGAATTGTAATTAAAATTTTTTAAAATATAAAATTAAGAACTTAAACTTTAAAATAAATTATATTAATACCTAAAAGAACTTTACATGCATACTAATAGCACATTTGTTAAGTACTTTTAGGTACTAAATTGATCAATTTCAAAATTAAAATACCTAATCGCATATTTTATTAAAATTCAAGTACCATTCATGGCATTATTTCAAAGGTCTATATTGGTTTTAGTATATGATGTATAAGCCCATGTCCATGTTTAAAGGAATTAGGGAAAAAAATTATATTTTCAAAGAAAGTTATAAAAAGGTCACCATATCGAAAATAATCTAAAAAAAAAACGATAAAAAACAAGTTCAATATAATTACAAGAAACAAGCTCATTTGTTAACTTGCTTTTTAAGGAAATGAGTTCAAGATAACTTCAAATTTATTTCTTAGACAAACGATTTCAAATTACTTATTTTTGGAATTATTTTTTATTCAGTATGATTTTTGTCATTTTTTTGAAAATATAATTACTTTTTCCTTGACCCCATTTTTAAAAACTTTCATTAATTTTCTTTTACAATGTTACTATTTACTTATTATGGGTTCATTTAGTTAGATAATGGATATAAGAATACTTTCTTTTCAACTGTTAGATTTTGTAAGACAAACATTATTAATAACTCATTTATATTTTATTTGCATATAATGATATCAATCATCAAACCTAACCATTTAATAGTATATAAACAAGAGTTTTCAACGGATTGAACTAAATTTGATTTTCCCTCTAGACTCTAGATTCTAATAAATATAAGAATAAAATTGAACCTAGATATACTAATCCTACGTCTCATTAAAAAGAAAAAAAGAAGTTTTGCTTTATCTATATTATTAAAGTGAGATGTGTTTTGGTTCTCCGCCTTTTTGTTTAATTTTTTATTTTACATTTACCATACAGTTCTTAAAATTTAATATTTATTTACAAAAACCATAGCTTCTATTTTTTTTTCAAAAAAAAAAAAAAACTCCTCTCTCCATAACACATATAACTTCTTTTTCAATAGCTACTTCTTTTCTGTTTCGTTAGTTTGAATAAAAAACTTCAAGAAAGACTAGGATTTTTTATAATTATTTGTTTTATTTATCATAATTTTTTATGATTTAGTGTTATTAAATTTGCACACTTCTAGTGTGTGTGTGTATATATATATATATATTTATCTCGTACGCTGATTAGTGTTGATAAGTTGTTAGCATATCTTATGGTAAAAAGCACCGATAAAAATGCCCTAAGATATATAAAAAAAAAAAATACTTTCGTCTTTCCAAATTTGATTACACATCTAAGCTATGAACAGGTACCTAAGCAACCGATAAAATTTCCCAATTCTGATTAGCTGTAAAAAAGATCCCTAGTTGCACGGTCTGAAACCGCGGATTTAGGTGGATCAGCATCTCAGTAATTACACCAATTAAATCGGTCTTGGTCCTGCTTCAAAACCGACCCTTCAATGTCTCCAAATCCTACGAATCTGTTCAAGTTTCCCAATAACGTAGCCAGTGCTACTTGAATTTGTCTTCACTTGCCAGCTCCTTCCCTGCCCATGCTCAACTTGTCCTCTACTCCCCCGCTAAACGGCCTTCCCTTCTCACTATATAAACTTCCCTAGGATTCATCGACCCTCCTCAAAACACAAACACACCTACGTTCCTAGGCTGTCTTGTCTCTCTCTTCTGTGCTTCTCAACGCACAGAAGTTTTCCTTGAAACAGCCGGAAAGATTCCAACTTTCTGCAATCCCTAAGCAAATTAGCTAAATATCCAACACCCCAATTCCTTAAATTCACTTAAACTTCATACCTTTTTCTCATATATACCAAAAACAAAAAACCCATAAAAGAAAAAGAGAGAAAGAACAATGATTTCCTCAGTTAAACACACCATTTCACCTTTTTCATCCTCAACTTTCTCTACTCACAAGAGGTCACCCCAAAAGCTTCACTTTTCACCACTACCCATTATCAAATCCTCACAAGAAAGCAATCATGCAAGTCCCAAAACTACCCAAATGCCACTTTTTAGTCAAAAGCCAATATACATTTCTCAAGTTGAGAACTTTGCACCCATTCAAAGAAAGTATAATGATGTTGCATGCAAGGCCTATGAGGCAGCAGATAGGCCAATTGAGATTAATATTGGAATTGATGAACAAGCAAGACAAAAAATTAAGATTGGGTTGTACTTTGCCACTTGGTGGGCATTGAATGTTGTGTTTAATATTTATAACAAGAAGGTTTTGAATGCTTTTCCTTATCCTTGGCTTACTTCTACCTTGTCCCTTGCTGCTGGGTCTGCTATGATGTTGGTTTCTTGGGCAACTAAAGTTGCTGAAATCCCTAAGGTTGATCTGGAATTCTGGAAGATGTTGTTTCCTGTAAGTATTCTAAAAGATTCCTTCAACTATGATGTTTCTTGTTACATTTTCTTCGTGAATTTTGCTTTTGCGATTCTGGGCTTTCTTTATTTTTTAAATAAAGTTAGGCATTTGATAAAAAAAATTTATTTTTAGTATGCGTTATATTATAAAGCACCTGTACCTTGTTGCCGGTCACATTGAATGTTTTCTTACATGGATCATTCTTTATCTGACAATAGATTTTATTAGTATATAATTATTAGTAATATAATAATACATTAAATGGTTTTTTTTTGTCGTCTAGTACTTAATTTATGAGCATGTGCGTTAAATTAAGAGAAGGCACAAGTGCTGGCTATTCAATTGGCCCAGCTTTTTAATGTGATTTTATTTTGCTCATTAGGGGTTTTCATCTGTAACAGATAGCCTGCCATGTTTATGGAGAAACAAATTGTAGAACAAATTGATAAATGACAGCATTTGTTTTCCTTAAATTTAAGAGGGTGTTCAATGGTTTGATATCCAACATACAATGGAGTTATCAATCCAATGCTAAAAATGTTTCAATTGCTTATGAAGAAAATGATTCTGCTGTCTTTCCTGATTTGATGAAATCTGCTACTAGGATTCTGATTTATGGGGTTGTTCTGTGTTTTAGGTGGCTGTGGCTCACACAATTGGACATGTAGCTGCAACCGTGAGTATGTCCAAAGTTGCAGTTTCATTCACTCACATCATCAAGAGTGGTGAGCCAGCTTTCAGTGTGTTGGTGTCGAGGCTCTTCTTAGGAGAGACATTTCCCTTGGCGGTATACTTGTCTCTTTTGCCAATTATTGGAGGGTGTGCTCTTTCTGCCGTTACCGAGCTCAATTTTAACATGACAGGTAAAATTTTTTTTGTACATTTGGAATACAAAGATAGGAAATCCTTCATTCCTTTGATTTTGGCATGGTCATAAATAATCATAGGAAAGAATTTTAAGCTAGAAGTGCATTTTGGCTGAAGGCAGCGTTGGTGAGTAGTTTTTAAATGTCCACGTCTGAGGTTGAACAGAGGTTTTTGTGTTCTATTGATTTATGATAACAATTATGCTTCATGATGACTTCTGGGTGCTAAATTCCTTTGGTTCTATATTTTAGGATTTATGGGAGCTATGATATCGAATTTGGCATTCGTGTTCCGCAACATCTTCTCCAAGAAGGGCATGAAGGGAAAGTCTGTTAGTGGGATGAACTACTATGCCTGTCTGTCTATGTTGTCTCTATTGATTCTTACACCTTTTGCAATTGCTGTGGAGGGCCCTCAGTTGTGGGCCGCTGGTTGGCAGAATGCTGTTTCTCAGATTGGGCCGAATTTTGTTTGGTAAGCTAATTATCTCATAACTCTCAACAAATTGTGTATTTAATAAATTCCTTTCCATATATATCAAATTTTACTATGTATATTGATAGTTTAGCCACAGAAAATTTTACCAAAACCAAAAATGCTATTGAGATATTTAGTTTGCTTTTAATTGAGAGGGGCATTGCTGGTTAGTAACTGTAGCTACTCATCGGTTCATAACCTGTTATTTTGATCAATTTGCCAGAGCCAAGGGTCTTTTTTATTAATAACATATTATGTTTTTCTAAACCGAGTGAGCTCATTTTAAATTCTTTAGTTCTCAGGACACAAGAGTTAAGAGTTACAAAAACGTTTTGTTCAATTTGTATTTCATTATTTTCTTCTAGAACCAGTTGTGTATCAGAAAATGTTATAGATGATTTTTCAATTCTGGCTGCTTTCCAATGTGAAAAACATAACTTTTGTTTGGTCGGTGTCCTTTTCCTCATTTTGTCACATGTATAAAATGTTGCGATGTTGATTTTTTATCTTCTTTTTTTTTTTTTTTTTTATTTTTGTACAGCTAATTTGTGTTTTTCAGCACTAGACTAACAAAATTTTGTGTGGCTTCAATTATCTTAGGTGGGTCGTGGCACAAAGTGTCTTCTATCACCTATATAATCAGGTTTCTTACATGTCACTTGATCAAATCTCGCCCCTGACATTTAGCATTGGCAACACAATGAAGCGTATTTCCGTAATTGTTTCATCCATCATAATTTTCCACACACCAATCCAGCCTGTCAACGCCCTTGGCGCTGCCATAGCAATTCTTGGTACCTTCCTCTATTCACAGGTAAAAGATTCTACAGCCTTTTGTTGACATGTTAGTTCTATACTGCAGTAGCAAAATCTATCTTGAGATATGGTACTTCCCAGAAGTGCCTCATGTGGAAATTGTTTTCTGCTTGCTAAGTGATATTGCAACTTGGTTGTATACTGCCAAAATAATATCCTATAGCCTTTCAAAAGCCTTTAGGGCCACTTATATTTTACTTCCACCTCCTCCCTTATGACCTTTCTAAGTTACTAAGCATCCCAATCGAACCGTCACTGGATATTCTGTCTCGGATGAGTACATTCCTTTTTGCTTTGTGGAATCAAATTAATATTCATGAACCAGAAGAAATTTTCCTCATCTTGTCATAATAGCATTTATATTGTTACTGTCATTAGCATGTTTTTCGGACTATATATCTGACTGTACTATATATGCTATGTACGAGCAGGCCAAGCAGTGAAGGAGGCTATACTGGGTGATACAGATATTGATGAAGTGCTACTAATATCGATGTTGGGTGGAAGTGCCATTAAGAGCTGATGGGTTTAACTGCTGATGGATCTGATCCAAGACAGTTCCGTGTAGGCTATAGTTTTGGTTCGATCAATTTCGTGAACATCCTTATGAAGCCGTGGGATGAAATAATTTCATTTGATGAATTAGGCTGAGTTAATAGTTTTAGTTTTAGGGTTGCTTTTTTTTTTTTTTTTTTTTTTTTGGGCGAATTCTTGGACGTAATGTTTCTGCCACATGAGAGTTAAGCTTAGTACTGTAAAGATGTAAAGAGTAAATCAATAAGATGATGAGTGGCTTCTTTTCCTCTTATTCTTCTTTGTTAATGGCGTGAATACTTTTAGCTCAAGCTTTCAAATTTATTATTCATGTTTCCAGAATTCATATGAATGGTAGCTTATGGTATGTCACTGGGGTTACATACTGACAAGCATCAGTGTGGCAGGGAAATCTATCAATGAATTTAACCAACTGACGGAAAAAATAATTTTGTTTGAAACTTAATAGTAATCAAAATGAACCAACTGATGTTATAACAGGTCGATTTTTCGGTCTGGATTAGACTTTCAAAGTTGCTGCAATAATATGAGACTGTTCAACGCATGAAGCAAGCAAAAAAAAAGGATGGAAAGGGCTAAGGCAAATTCATCACAAACTATTGGACAAGTGCTGCGTCGATAAATTCTCCCAAGCAATCGCTAAATTACAGGTCTTACTGATGATTTAGGAACGTAAATGCACCCTAACGCAGGTTTTTGGAGGTATAATTGCACTTGTTCAAATTTTTCTTTAGAAATCCTTTTGGAACAGATTGGTAATGCTAAATTCTGTAATTATAAAACCATTCCTTACTTTCAAATACAATTCTGTATTATGATTTATGTCTCAAGGCAGAGCATTACTTAAGTTTCAGGGTACTAGCGAGTGTAACTATGATGACAGGAGTTAAAAGGCTGAATCTGCTGTCTAATGGCAAAAATAACTGTAACTGCGATTCTTATTTATCCTTTTCTGTGTGAAAATGAACCTTCATAGTCAAATATAGTTGCCGTCTCTTGCTTGACGTTGGAGGGCTCCAAAGCACTCAATAGTGACATTCATTATCATATTAAGGTCTTAATTGTCAATGTCTGACCAAAAAACAAAGGTTTTTGCCATGGAAATTTAAATGGTACTCGTAGTCATTAAATTTTTTTTCCTTGTCTATTATTTTGAATCTTCTAGACATAAGAATATTTATTGAATTGAAATGTGCCACCTAGCTGGCGCCTCCATTGTTTCCAACACAGTTAAGAAAGAGAAGTCGCTATATCCAGTATGAAATTTCCAGGAGAAAAACTTATCAAGACATGAAGAATAAGACTGTTATTTGTTTGGTAAACATCATATGCTGTATCATGTATGCAATAACAAGTGTTGTGTTTCTATGTTATTGCTTTACAGATTTGTTTCTGTTGCAGGGATTTTATTGCCTAGGTTATGTTCATAATATTACTTTCTCATCATCATTGCTCGTAAACCAAGCCCTTGTATCCTCAGGACAAGCTTTTGAGTTAGGTTTTTTCAGACCAAATTGGTCAGAAAATATGTATATTGGAATCTTGTACAAGGATAGGCCTTCAATCAAACCTGTTTGAGTGGCTACTAGGGAAAAGCCGCTTGCAAGTATGGACCAATCAGCTAGATTAACTATAGGGAGTGATGGGAACTTAAAACTGCTTGATGGGCAGCAAGATATAATTTTGTCAACCAATGTCTCAGCTGAGTCGAACAGTTTGGTGGCAGAACTTTTGGATAATGGTAATTTTATGTTGACTGGTGACAATTCGGGGAAAAGAATTTGGCAAAGTTTTGATCATCCGGGTGATATTCTCTTCCAGGAATGAAGATAGGGATAAATCCCGGAGTAAAGAAACTCTTAGTTTCCTTGAGAGGTGATATTGATCTTTCAACAGGAAATTTCACTGTAGGGATTAGTTCAAAGATACCGCCACAAGGTTTTATGTGGGGTACTTCTGGCTCTCACTTCGTATCTGGGCAATGGGATAGATCTACATTTATCGGGATGCTGTATTTGGATAGATCATACGATGGTCGCTTTATTATTCAAGAGGATTTTGTAGAAAAAAATATTCTACTTATCTTTTAATAACCACACTTTCTTAGAATACTTATTTTTGTCACCTGGAGGGTTTATAAAGCTAATGTCCTGGAATGATGAATTAAAGAAATTAATGACAACTTGGGAAACACCAAAAGATCGCTGTGAAGTGTATGGCACATGTGGCCCTTTTGGAGTTTGTAATGCATCCGAGTCACCTATATTCAGCTGTTTACCTGGTTTCAAGCCAAAGTCAACTGAAGAATGGAACAATGAGAACTGGACGTTAGGGTGCAGGAGAAGTGCAGAACTTTATTTTGAGGAAAGGAGGATAGCATCATCATTTGCACTGGCAGAAAAGGATGGAATCATAGAAATGAAAACTATGAAACTTCCTGATTGTGCTAATTACAGTCCAGATATAATCAATTTAGGGGACTATGGAGACTCGTGCCTTATCAATTGCTGTTGCTTGGCTTATTCTTATGTAGACTCTATAGGATGTATGGTTTGGACAAAAGAGTTTATGGATATTCAATAAATCAATAAATAAGGAGGATATCCATATTTACGGGTGTCATACAATGAAACAGGTGAAATTAAACGTTAATGCTGTGAGTTGCTATCTCCATGCGAACTTTCATATTGCTTCTTATCATACAGGATCAAAAGAAACACCTAAACTTGTCATTGGTTTAACTAGGTTTTTTTTTAGCATATTCATCTTGGCAGCTGCTTTTTCTGGACTGGTTAAATGGAGATCTCATCAAAATGGTACAATCACAAGTTCTTCTTCACTAAATCTTCTCTTATCCATACACTTTCCCTGTGATAGAATATTTGAGAGCCCTGATATCAACAATGAACCCTGAAACCATTCTCCTCTCAATTCACATGCTTCCAATTAATATCTACATTTTCCTATCCTTGGAAAAATTTGTTGATGAAACAGATATTGTCTCTAGAATAGTATTGCAAAGTCAAATACATGTGTGGTAGGTAAAAAGCTAGGTATTCTATGTATTTTATGTACTTTAGTGTTATGGTTGAGAGATTTGGTTAATATGTACTTCATTGCATGCGTCACTAATAATGTCTTGGTCAAATAGTCCATTGGTCTGGCTTTATTAGACCTCCATTTTAGAATGACTCACAACATAACTTGCAACTATTCTTTCCTTATTACTATGTAATTTCATATCATTAAATGAATTTGACCTCATCTTGTGCCAACTTAAATTACAGGAATGTCATATATGATTCCATGGTTCCTTCACTTAGTCAATCTAGATGGTGCACCAGTAGACAAACAAAAGGTGAGTATATGGGAGACCAAATGAATAAAAAAGATGTGCTTGGATTAGGCATATTAAGTTTTGATTGCATATTAGCCACTACAGACAGTTTCAATATCAGTAACAAACTTGGATAAGGAGGGTTTGGGCCTATTTATAAGGTGACATACATTTATTATTATTATTTTCCTCCAAAGCATATGCTGTTGATGGTTCCAAATTCAGATTTCCAAAAAACTATAGAGCCATAATACACTAGGGAAAGTTGCAAGATGGGAAGGATGTAGCGGTAAAAAAGCTTTCAAGTAACTCAGGTCAAAGCATGCTAGAGCTCAAGAATGAAATACTATAAATATCCAAGCTCTAGCATAAAAATCTCATCAGACTATTGGGTTGTTGCATGGAAGAAGGTGAAGAGATTTTGGTATACGAATACATGTCTACTAAAAGCATAGACACTTTTTTGTTTGGTAAACTTCACTACTAATTGTAATTTTGTGGCAGTTTGCTAGTTGCTTTTCCTTTTTTACGTATTGATTGGTCGGATGCTTTGGTTTCAATACAACCATTATTTCTCGGTGAAAATACCATATTCTATAAGAAAGAGAACCCAATTGGTATAAATGATTCCAAACAATTGAAGGGATAGCAAGGGGACTTCTTTATCTACATCGTGATTCTTACTTGAGAGTCATCTACCATGATCTTAAGGCAGCAATATTCTTTTGGATGAAAAATAGAATCCAAAAATTTTGGATTTTAGGTTGGCAAGGATGTTCCAAGGCACACGAGAATGGGTGAATACACAAAAGGTTTTGGGAACATTGCAAGTAATGCTGCTTTCTCCATTAGTACTATCTGTGTTCAATGTCATTTTGCTTTATATTTGACTATAAATATTTGATTGTTGACCAAAATTCTGTTTTTAATCTTCTTGTAATTAGGGATACTACTTTCTATATTTATACCACTATGGGATCTATAAATTCTTGAATACCTCTCAATGAATATTATTCAATTCCTAATAGTTTTCTCTCAATCTTTTTGGTATTAGAGCATTGATAATAAACCCAAGCCTTTGAATCCGCTACCTTATTCCCATAATGTCTGAAGTCATGTATGAATCTTCCCTTTCTCTAATTGAACCACAAATTGCCATACTCAATTTGAAACTTATCTTGTTCAAATAACCACAATCTGGCTTAATGGAGGGGACAAAGTAACTCTACGTTTCAATTTTAATGGGAAACCATGACATTTGAGAGAGACTTGCTATAAGCTACATGGTAGGCCATCTAATAGCAGGGGTAACAGGGCTAATGAATAGGATACGACCATTGCTAATAAACCTTAATCTTATCCCTTCAGTAAAGAACAACTAGGCCACCTTCTAAAACTATTGGAATCATATTCATCATCTAATATTCTTGTTGGTTCCACGGCACAATCAGATAGAAATCCTCTCACATTTTTTGTCCTTGCAAAGGCTAGCCCTTGGATTATAGATTATGGGGTCTTTAATCACATGACAAGTTATTCCCATTTGTTCAATTCATATGTTCTTTGTTTCAATTCCGAAAAAGTTAGAATTGCTTATGGTAGTTTTCACCTATTGTAGGAAAAAGGGCATGTTAAGATCTCTACAAAATAACCCTTACTTTTGTTTTACATGTTCCAGAACTTACCTGCAATCTTCTTTCTGTCAATAAATTGTCAAAAGACTCTCATTGCTTTGTTTTATTTCTTCATTCTCATTGTGTTTTTAAGGATTGGAACTCGAGGAGGACGATTAGAACTGCTAGGAAATAAATGGTTTGTATAACTTTGATTAAACAACTTTCAGGAATAAAAAAACTCAGAGATTAGGTAGTACTAGTTCAACCTCTATGTAGATCAAGCAATGTTCTGGCATAAGAGAGATTAGGACATCCTAGTTTTTCATATCTCAAATGTTTATTTCCTAGTTTGTTTAAAGGAATTGATTACTCAAAGTTGCATTATGTGGCTTGTCATTGGGCTAAAGAACATCGTATTTCATTTCCTTTAAGGAATTATTTTGCATCAAAACCAATTTATCTATTTCATAGTGATGTTTCGGGACCATCTAGGATTACTACACTTTTTGGAAAAAGAAATGGTTTGTGACATTTATTAATGATCATATTTGAGTGTGAAGGGTTTATTTGCTGGAAAAAAAAAAAAAGTTGAACAACGGTTTAAGCAATTTTCTCATGATGATTGAAAATCAATTTCAAACCAAGATTGGCATTTTAAGAACCGGTAATGGAACAAAGTATTTCAATAAACACTTGAGGAGATTTCTTATGGAAAAAGGCATTATTCATCAATGAACTTGTTGTGACACACCACAACAAAAAGGGATTGTTAAACGAAAAAATAGACACTTGCTTAAAGTCACTCGTGCTATCTTGTTTTCAATGAATGTTCCAAAATATCTCTAAGGTAATGCACTTTTGACTGCATGCTACATAATAAACAAAATGCCATCTCAAGTTTTGAAATATGAAACGCCTTTAAACTAAAAAGTTTTCTTCCCTACATCTAGGTTGTTCACTAATTTGCCATTAAAAGTTTTTGCATGTACATGTTATGTCTACATACCAATCAAATTTTGAACGAAATTTTACCCAAAGGCTAAAAGGTGTGTCTTCATTGGGTATGCATCTAATAAAAGGGGTTATAAGTGCTTCAATCCAATCACCTAGAAGTTGTTGTATCTAAGATAGGGCGAAAGGAACTTCCAAAAAGGCACAATGAACTTCAGGTTTACTCTAGAAAGAAGTTCCACAAACAACCTACGGCTCCAATTAATTCCCTAGCAGACATCCAATCAAACTTACTGGGTAATGATTCCACAAGACCTATCCAAGATACTTCTATTCCAACCCATTTTCACTAAATTTACCTGAGTCACCTCCTTTTGACCTTGATCTTCCTATTACCCTATGAAAAGGAATCCAAAATTGTGCTAAACATCCTATTGCAAATTACTTATCTCACAAAAACTTGTCAAAAAATCATAAAACATTTGTATCTAAGATTTGTAATATGTATGTTCCAAGAATTGTTTAGGAAGCATTAAGTGATTTGAATTGGAAATTAGCTGTGATGGAAGACATGAATGCATTCAAGAAGAAAAACACTTGGAGTATAAGTGATTTACCTATGGATAAGAAGACAGCTGGATGCAAGTGGATGTTTACTGTGAAGTGTAAAGTAAACGGGAGCATAGAAAGATACAAAACCAAACTTGTAGCAAAAGGATTCACTCAAACTCATGGTATAGAGTACCAAGAGACTTTTTCCCTGGTTGCTAAAATTAATTCCATTAGAATACTTCCATCACTTGTAGTTGATCTTAGTTGGCTGCTTTATCAGTTAGAGGTGAAGAATGCGTTTCTTAATGGAGATTTGCAAGAAGAAGTATACATGGACCTACCCCTTAGCTTTGAAGAAGTTCTTGGGAAAGGAAAGGTATCTAAATTAAAAAAATCTTTATATGGGTTAAAGTAGTTACCAAGGGCCTAGTTTGAGCGATTTGGGAATGTTGCCAAAAGACTTGGATTCACACAAAGTCATGTATATCATACACTATTCTTTAAACACTCTACTAAAGGAAATGTATGTCTTGATTGTATATGTTGATGACATAATCTTGACCAAGGATGATGCTCTTGAGATTGATAGCCTTAAAAAGAAACTAAAGACAGAGTTTGAGGTCAAAGATTTAGGAAAACTAAAGTATATTCTAAGGATAGAGTTTGCAAGATTAAAAGAAGGCATTTTCATCAACCAACGGAAATATATTCTTGATCTGCTTAAGGAAATAGGAATGCTTGATTGTAATGTGGCAAAAACTCCAATTGAACCTAATTTGAAGTTAGAAGCAGCTTCTGGTGAAGAAGTAATAGATCAAGGATGATATTACAGACTAGTAGGGAGATTGATCTATCTTGCTCATACTCATCCTAACATAGCCTTTGTGGTAAGTATTGTAAGTCAGTTTATTCACTCACTTGGGATAAAGCACTTTAAAGCTGTGTACAGGATTTAAAGGTACCTCAAGGGAACTCCAGGGTAAGGACTTCTGTTTAAAAGAAGAGGTCATATGCATATAGAAGCTTACACTGATGTAGATTGGGTAGGCGGTATAAATAATAGAAGATCCACACTAGACTATTGCACGTTTGTTGGTGGTAAGTTGGTTATGTAGAGGAGTAAAAAACAAAGTGTAGTGGCAAGGAGTAGTGCTAAAGCTAAATTTCTCTCAGTTGCACATGGTTTTTGTGAAGTTCTTTGGATTAAAAGACTATTGGTGGAGTTGAAGATTCCTAATCCTATGCCTATCTAAGTCTTTTGTGGCAACTAGGTGGCAATTTCAATTACTCACAATCCAGTTCTACATGATAGAACTAAACATGTAGAAGTAGACAAACACTACATCAAAGAAAAGTTAGACAGTGGTGTGATATGCATGTTCTACATACCAACCTCTGGTCAAGTTGTAGATATACTAACCAAGGGACTTCACATGACACAGTTCATGGAATTTGTTAACAACCTTGCCATGAGTGATATTTTCATGCCAGCTTGAGAGGGAGTGTTTGTCACGCCCCAAAGGGTACCCTAAACGCGACAGTCCACCACACTCGATATTTAAACTTAAGTATGGCATCCTTAGTCATCCCATAAGTTTACATATGGAGTTTAAGGTGTACTCACACAACTTTTAGGATCATACTTTGATTCGAGTAGTCTTAAGAAAGCATACATAGCATTAAGAATATAATCACAACAAGATAAATAGTTAAACTTTACAAAAGCCAAGGGGGCATACCTCCGCCAAAATAATAGGAGTCTACATTGTTTAGCTCCAATTACATATATCTGAATTTACATTAAAGAGATTTTCCTAGAAGTCCACGCCTATACTAGGTCCCGACTTCCTCAAAAGCTCTTTAATTCCATGATAAACCTGCACAAATGTCCTCTCGGAACATCCAAAAATAGGAACACTGCAACAAAAACTGTTGGGGTATAAGCTAATGCTTAGTGAGATTCATTTTCTTCAAGTAACATGCCCGACCAAGCTAAAATATCTATACAAGCAAGTTATAATTAAGCAACCATATGAATGCACAAGCATATGAGCAACAAGCATATGACTTTCCGGTAGTCATAAGTGAATGAATTTACGCCCTCCATTCGGGGTTTGGGGTAGTTCATAAGACATGCAACTACAATTCCAAAGTTGGTCCATAAGACATGCAACCATATCCCAATCTTAAGTGGGGTGGTCCATAAGACATGCAACCACAATTTTAATGTTGGTCCATAAGTCATGCAACCATAGTTTCATTATTCGAATGGGGTGGTCCATAAGTCATGCAACCCTAGTCCCCTTCATTAAAGACCCGCTGCCTCCCAAGTACACCTTTGTCCCACCAAAGCATACTCGACAATGATATGACTCACTACGTGATATGCATGTAATTTATTCATATAATCATGTATATTATTAGATAATTTAAAAGTGACCATACAATTTCAGACATTCCAAATCTATACTAGCTCATACAAGATTATTACAACAAAGCTTGCCTCGATATACTTATCGTTCATTCATGCAAGTTTAGATCACCATTCAATCACAATTTTATCTTTTCCTAAGTCTAATGCCACTACTACTACAAGCACATCCAAGAGCATAATTAATTGAGAAATGAACTCACTTGTCCATGTAGTGAAAATCCACTAGTCGTAATAGTCCTCGGGAAGTGGTAACCCGTCCTCCAATTCACCTAGGTACAAAGAATACCCTCAATGAGTATCTCTTATGAAGTTCTATTAAACTTAACAATTTTATTTACTAAGTTCGTCAATTTCCGTCTAGGTTGAATCCTTAACTTAAAAAGGTCATATCTAACTCATTTTAACTCGGAATTTAGCTTATAATATACCGATTTATACCTACTTCGAAAGAGCTATCCATTTCTAAAGTTAATTCAAACATTTAAGGTCATTTAAGGGTCGGAAACGTACTGTACAGTAGGGTTGCGAAAATTCCAGATTTGAGCCTTTGTGAAAAATTGCCATATCTACTCATTTAACTACTTAGACCAATTTATTTTAGTCCTAACTTGCAAGGAGATCTCAAAACAAAATTAAGAGATTATACACTTATCTAATACCAAACATAAAGTTCAAATGAAACTTCTAAGAATCCATTTCATAAAACCGAAATTACAAGTTGAAACTCATTGTCTTGTTTTGAGTAATTCCTTTACTAAAACTTACTTAGTTCAATGAAAATAATTTTCCTATATTATATATCATCAAAGCATTCCATTTTCAATATAAAATACTTGTTTTGAGATCAAAAAGAAGGTTTTAAAATTGGTCCCCATAATTACGAATTTCACTTTGAAATTTACAATGAAAACAAGACCTAAATTTGTCTTTACAAAGCACTTGATTTAAGCAATACTTTTAGGAAAACTCATTAAACTTATGAAAATCATTCCTTAAGATATCTATCAAGAGCCTTTATATTTTTGTCTAAATCTTCATTTTAAAGTTGATGATGGGTTCCAAAAATAGGTCTTGGTCTTGATCCGAATTTTCATAAATTTATTTTGGACATATCTCTTGAGAAAATTCATCAAAACTCATGAAAAACAACCCATTACATATTATATCTAAGAACCCTTCATTTCTTGAATAAAATCCTCATTTGTGAGTTAAAACATGTTTTTATTTTGGATCTTTGTCTTGATCCGAAAATACAATTTTTGTTTTTGAAAATAAACTTTGAAAATCAACTTTGATTCTTGTAAGATGAAGCCTTGATGATATACATCCATCAAACCTTCATTTTCTTAACAAAAGCTTCCATTTTAAGACTTGAAAGAGGGTTTTTAAAATAGGGCATTGACAAGTTACGAATTTTCTTTTTCATTCCAACTTGAATCTAAGATCTACTCAATATATCCATGAAAGCATAAGAAAAACTTAGTAGTAAGCCTTAAACTCTAGATCTACACATAAACATAACTAAAGCTTGTAAAACTCTAGATCTACAAGCTATCACAAAACAAGAAGATAAACAAGCCTTCCATATAACAAAAATACTAAGAACAAAAGAGATCATCATCTAGAGGAGTGTTTCACTTCTTGGCATCATCATCCATAGCCTTTTAAGCTTGTGGAATGTCCTTTGATGCATGAAACATCCATGGTATCATCCTAGAACATCTTATAAGAGCTAAAAGGAAAGATTACCTCAAATAATTGCAAGAAATATATGTGGAAGCAAGAAAAAAATGGGGACAGCTTGTTTTCAAGAAGACAAGCAAGAAGAAGAGAAAAGAGAGGGAAAAAGAGAGAGGAAAAATATAGGGTTTGTAAAGATGAAAGGGAAAGGAATAAGATGTTTAAATAGAGATAAGTGTGTTAAATAATTTAAAAAAAAATAAAACACAGCTGCATGGGAGGGGGCTGGCGTGATTTGTGTGGTGTGTAGGAGTGTGTAGTTTGATTTTAACTTGTATTTTGAAAGTGTAACAAGTTGCATCCATTTTAACTAAAAGAGACTTTAAAATATCAAATAAATAATTAAAAATAATGAAAAGTGGCTAATTTATGGGAATGGGCAGCTGCAATTTTGGGAAAGGAAGTGTAAGAAAAAGCAAAAGAAGACATAATAATGTGTAGTAATGATAATGTATGTGTACTTGAGATAAAGTGGCTTTTTGAATAAGAAAATATATAAATAAATTAAGAAAAATATTTTTATTTAAGTAGCAGAATTTTTATGATTTAAATAAAATAATCAATTAAATTATTTTTAGAAATTTAACAATTAGTTACCGGTAAGAGTAAAATAAGCTTATATGAGCTATAACTGATATTTTTAGAATCCGAAAAATTCTAAACTTGATATTTTTGAAATCCTTATAAAAATACGAGTCTAAAAATATTAAAGATATATTTTTAATTTTCCGAGCCCCGGGACACGCTTTCCAAAGCAGTATCCAAACGGGTTCGAAATAAGCCGAAATTGAACCGATCTGATATTTTTAATAATCAAATATTATTACGGACTATTCTAAACACTTTAATTATTTTTCGACTCCTCGATTTACGAACTCGGGTTTCAGGATCTAAACTGTAGGGTTTTACTCAAGATCGTTGACTTAAGGTCTCCGGTAGACTTTCCGGCTTAAGGTTTAGGGCTTAGAAAACAGGGGTTTACAACCTACCCACCTTAAAGAAAGTTTTGTCCGCAAAACTTGAAAGACGTACCTGTCCTCAAACAAACTAGGGTACTTCTGCCGCATTTCACTTTCTGCCTCCCAAGTTGCTTCCTCATGTGTATGATTCCTCCAAAGAACCTTCACATACTTAATTTCCTTATTCCTTAACTTTTGTATCTTTGTGTCCAAAATCTGTACCGGGTGCTCCTCGTAAGTGAGGTTTTCTTTTAATAACACCGGTTCCAATTCTATAACTTGATCCGGGTCGGCTATGTGCTTGCGAAGAACCGAGACATGAAAAACATTGTGCACCCGAAAGATTTGGCGGTAAGGCAAGGCGGTATGCTAATTCTCCAACCCGTTCCAATACTTCGAAAGGACCAATATACCGGGGGCTCAACTTTCCTTGTGAGCGAACTCGATGGATACTTTTGATAGGATTTATCTTTAAATACACATGATCACCCACTTGAAACTCAAGAACCCTTCTTTTCAAATCTGCCCAGCTTTTCTGTCTATCCTGAGCTTCCTTCATTCGTTGTTGGATTATCCGAACCTTGTCGGTGGCATCTTGCACTAGATCGGGTCCAAGAACTACCTTCTCAACATCATCCCAAAACAACGGGGATCTACACTTACGTCCATATAAGGCCTCATAAGGCGGCATCTTGATAGTCGAGTGATAGCTATTGTTGTAAGCGAACTCAACCAAAGGTAATGCGCTTCCCAACTTCCCTTGAACTCCATCACACATGCCCTAAGCATATCTTCCAAAGTCTGGATCGTTCTTTCCGACTGTCCATCAGTTTGAGGATGATAGGCTGTGCTAAAATGCAACTTTGTCCCCAAACACTTCTGCAAGCTTATCCAGAACTTAGACACAAACCTCGGGTCTCGATCCGACACAATCCCGGCGGTACCCATGTAAACGAACAATTTCCTTCATGTACAGCCTCGCCAATTTATCCATGGAGAAAGTCATACTTATTGGCAAGAAGTGAGCAGACTTAGTTAACCGATCAACCACAACCCATAGCATCATGACCTGACGGTGTCCTTGGTAAACCACAAACAAAGTCCATAGAAATCTGGTCCCACTTCCACTCCGGTATAGGCAAAGGTTTTAACAATCCACCCGGCCTTTGATGTTCACCTTCACTTGTTGGCATGTTGGGCACTTAATCACAAAATCTGCCACATCCCGTTTCATTCCGTTCCACCAATAATGTCCCTTAAGGTCTTGGTACATCTTGGTTCCTCCCGGGTGTACCGTGTACCCAGAATTGTGTGCTTCACTCATGATTTCCTTCCTCATTTCTTCGTCATCAGGCACACACAATCGTCCTTCATCCTTACCACATCCTCATCATCTATTGAAAAATCAGTATACTTTCCCTCCTGAACTTCCCTTTTTATCCTTTGTATCACTTCATCATAGCGCTGAGCCTCTTTAATCCTTTCCACCAAAGTTGGTTCCAACACCAAATTTGCTATTTCCATTTCCAAGTCTTGCCCAACAAATTCGATGCTTAGCCTCTCAAATTCTTTAATCAATTCTTTCTGGTCCGTCAAAAGAGTTGCGACCTCCCCGTGGTTCTTGCGACTCAAGGCATCGGCAACTGCATTCACCCTTCCCGGGCAATAATTTATCCCCAAATCGTAATCTTTAATTAACTCTAGCCATCTTCGCTGCCTCATGTTCAACTCCTTTTGGGTGAACAAATACTTAAGACTCTTGTGGTCGGTGTAGATCTCACACCGTTGTCCATATAGGTAATGTCTCCATATCTTCAAGGCAAAGACAACAGCGGCTAGTTCCAAGTCATGCGTGGGGTAATTTTGCTCATGTGGCCTTAGCTGTCTTGAAGCATAGGCAATCACCTTCTTGCATGAGAACGCATCCGAGACCATTTTTCGAAGCATCACTATGTACCGTATAGGGTTTCTCGGGGTTTGGCAAAACCAAAATCGGAGCAGAGACAAGCCTTTGCTTCAATTCTTGAAAACTTTGGTCCCTCTTTTCCGTCCAAACAAACTTTTCATTCTTTTGCGTTAACTGAGTTAACGGCTTGGCTATCTTGGAAAAGTCTTGGACAAACTTCCTGTAATATCCGGCTAAACCCAGAAAGCTCCTTACTTCAGTCACGGTCTTAGGTGGCTTCCATTCCACCACAGACTTAATCTTCTCGGGGTCTACTGATATGCCTTCACCCGACACAACATGTCCCAAAAATGAAATCCTATCTAGCCAAAAGTCACACTTAGAAAATTTGGCGTATAGCTTATGTTCTCTTAGGATTTGTAAGGCCATGCGAAGGTGCTCTTCGTGTTGCTCTCTTGTCTTCGAGTATATCAAAATATCATCTATAAACACAATCACACATTTGTCCAACAATGACTTATATACTCGATTCATCAAGTCCATGAAGGCGGCAGGAGCATTCGTTAATCCAAAAGACATCACTAAGAACTCATAATGTCCATAACGAGTCCGAAAAGCAGTCTTGGCACATCTTCAGGTTTGACCCTTAACTGATGATACCCTGATCGTAGATCAATCCGTGAGAATACACTTGCTCCTTGTAGCTGATCGAAAAGGTCATCAATCCTTGGAAGTGGATACTTATTCTTAATTGTAACCTTGTTCAACTCCCGATAATCAACACATAGTCTCATTGAACCATCCTTCTTCTTAACAAATAATACAGGTGCACCCCATGGTGACACACTTGGTCTTATGAATCCATGGTCCAAGAGTTCTTGCAATTGCTTTTGTAATTCCTTTAACTCAACAGGGGCCATACGATATGGTGCTTTAGATATCGGCTCAGTATTTGGCACCAAGTCAATCTCAAAATCAATTTCCCTCTTAGGTGGCAAACCTGGTAGCTCATCCGGAAAGACATCGAGAAATTCTTTGACAACCGTTATATCCTCAATCTTAGGTAATCCTTCTTCTTTTTCTGTTGCATTAAGACAACCTTCACTTTCCATCTATCCTCTCCATCCATAAGCAACTCAAATGAGCATAGATCTCCTCTTGAAACTACCGTCTCACCTGTGAACTCAACATCCATTCCATCAACATCCTTGAAATTTACTTTCTTCCTTCGACAATCCACAACGGCTTTAGCAATGGCTAACCAACTCATACCCAAAATCACTTCATATTTACTCATCTCCAATACTATCAAATCACACTTCGTACCATGCCCATGAATCTCCATTGGACAATCCTTTAGCATCTCATTTGTCGTCACCACACTCCCAGTCGGGGTTCTAACACGAAAGCTAGAGGCAATAGTGGCTATTGGTAAACCAACTTGTCTAGCCAATCGGTGGTGATGAACGAATGTGTGGCTCCCGTGTCAAAAAGAGCATAAGCAGTCGTCTTAGCTATCCGTATGTGTCCTGCGTCCAACACTTACTAATCACTACCTTCATACTATCCTAACTTATCTTCCTAACTTCTTTAACTTAACCAAACTTGTTTTCTTTTCTTATACTCGAATCTTAACAAATCAAAGCAGCAGAAGACAAAAGACGAAGTCCGGGCCATTATCCTCCTCGAGAGCAGCCAATCCGCAGTCTTCATTTCCCATCTCTTCGCATACCCATTGCCCTTCGAGGTTGTAGATCCTCATTCCGTGCATTGCTGACCCAGCACGGCTGCTATTATTGTTCCCACTATTCCCGTTCCCGGGTCTTGCTGCGCTGATCCCCCAAAAGGTTTAGCTGGAGCATTCTTCCTTTGAGGGCACTCATTGGCAAAGTGACCAAATTGCTTGCAGACAAAGCACATGGTCGTAGTCTTCTTTGGGCAGTTAGCAATCTTGTGGGATGAGTCGCCACAGAAATAACACTTATCTGCAACTGTGGGCATTTCTTGGGGTAGTGATCCCCCTTACATTTCCAGCAACTGACACTCTTAGGGGTAGCCTGTCCCCCACTAGTGTTACCCTTATAGCCATAAGACGGCTTGAACCTCTTGTGGGAGAATCCAGATCCTGATCCCCCATAAAACTTCTTTCCAAAAACCGAGGGTGGCTTCTCAGCAGTCTTGCCCTTCCTTTTCTTAGCCCCTTCCACTATCCGGGCTCTTTCTACTAGCTCAACAAAGTTCTTAATATTAAACTCTTCTAGCCTCATCCTCACTCCTCATCTAATCCATTTAAGAAAACTCGTATTTTTAGCTCCTCACTGTGCTTGTAAGAATCCGGAGCATATTGCAGTAATCGACTAAACTCAGTTTCATATTGCTCACAGTCCTTCCTTCTGAGCAATGTTCAGAATTCTGAGCTGAACTGCACCCGGAGACTTCCGGGGAAGTAATTCTCCAAAACTCATGGCGGAACCTTTCCCAAGTAACTGGTGGCATGAGCTCTCTTTCTTTCGATTCCCACCAAACCCGTGCATTCAACCGAAGCAGGTAAGTGCCATAATCAACTCTCAGGTGGTGTGGCACTCAAAAGCCCTGAAGGATCGCTCTATCTGAGCTAACCAATCCTCAGCCTCATCCGGTCTCCCAAAAGTCCCTTCAAAATATCTGTTACTCTTAATGAACTCGGGTAGGGAGCTTCTGTATGGCCTCATAGGTGGTGGAGGAGGCAAAGGCGCAGTGTGAGAGTGCGCGCTTTCCTGTGCTGGCATCCCCACAGAAGCTTGGGGTGCAGGTGGTGGCGGAGTTGGAGCTGGAGCTTGTGCTTGTGCCGCTGCCGGCAAACTTTGTCGAAGTGCTTCGAGCACTTGTGTCATTTGTGCCATTTGTCCAAGCATGGCTTGCAAAGCTACCTGTGTAGCATCTGCAGGAGGATTTGGAGGAGGGGCGGCTTGTTGCCCTTCTTCCATATTGGGTTGATTGGAGGCGCTTTCCTCCTGACGTCTCCTTCTTCTACCTCGGCTGTAGCAAATTTTATTTTTGTCTAGTTAAGTAATCTTCTCAATATATTCTATTAATGTTTTCAAACGAGGTAACGGAAATAAAAGAAGTAGTAATACGAGCGGAAAAATACAAGTGTAAAGGTAAATCAGGGAATTTAAGTAATAAATTCTGAGATCATAAAACATAATATAGCTTTATTGAAATTTGACAAACATGCAAAAATCCTCATAATAAAAAATCAAGTAAATTTTATACTAAGCAACAACGAAACAATCAACATGTCAATAACAACACAATACCAAAAGCAACTAAAGTAACTAAGCGGTATTCTATGGGAGTCTCATTAGGTCACCTATGAAGGTTTTACGATACTAAGTCGATTGTTTCCTAGTGGTTACTATCCACAAGGTTAAAGTGATAGGATTTTAGGGCCGATACTATGGTCGTCTTCCCATCTAAGTCTTCCTTAGTAATTCTATTATATCTTCCTTTTTATCCTTTCTTAAGGCTATTTATTTGTAGTTATGATTGTAAACTCTTAACCATGCTCTGATACCAACTTAAACTGTCACGCCCCAAAGGGTACCCTAAACGCGACAGTCCACCACACCGATATTTAAACTTAAGTATGACATCCTTAGTCATCCCATAAGTTTACATATCGAGTGTAAGGTGTACTCACACAACTTTTAGGATCACACTTTGATTCGAGTAGTCTTAAGAAAGCATACATAGCATTAAGAATATAAATCACAACAAGATAAATAGTTAAACTTTACAAAAGCCAAGGGGCATACCCCCGCCAAAATAATAGGAGTCTACATCGTTTAGCTCCAATTACATATATCTGAATTACATTAAAGAGATTTTCCTAGAAGTCCACGCCTATACTAGGTCCCGACTTCCTCAAAAGCTCTTTAATCCATGTGTAAACCTGCACAAATGTCCTCTCGGAACATCCAAAAATAGGAACACTGCAACAAAAACTGTTGGGGTATAAGCTAATGCTTAGTGAGATTCATTTTCTTCAAGTAACATCGACCAAGCTAAAATATCTATACAAGCAAGTTATAATTAAGCAACCATATGAATGCACAACAAATGAGCAAGCAAGCATATGACTTTCCGGTAGTCATAAGTGAATGAATTTACGCCCTCCATTCGGGGTTTGGGGTAGTTCATAAGACATGCAACTACAATTCCAAAGTTGGTCCATAAGACATGCAACCATAATCCCAATCTTAAGTGGGGTGGTCCATAAGACATGCAACCACAATTTTTAATGTTGGTCCATAAGTCATGCAACCCTAGTCCCCTTCATTAAAGACCCGCTGCCTCCCAAATACACCTTTGTCCCACCAAAGGCATACTCGACAATGATATGCGACTCACTACGTGATATGCATGTACAATTTATTCATATAATCATGGTATATTAATTAGATAACTTAAAAGTGACCATACAAATTTCAGACATTCCAAAACAATACTAGCTCATACAAGATTATTACAACAAAGCTTGCCTCGATATACTTATCGTTCATTCATGCAGGTTTAGATCACCATTCAATCACAATTTTATCTTTTCCTAAGTCTAATGCCACTACTACTACAAGCACATCCAAGGGCATAATTAATTGAGAAATGAACTCAATTGTCCATGTAGTGAAAATCTACTAGTCGTAATAGTCCTCGGGAAGTGGTAACCCGTCCTCCAATTCACCTAGGTACAAAGAATACCCTCAATGAGTATCTCTCAAGAAGTTCTATTAAACTTAACAATTTTATATACTAAGTTCGTCAATTTCCGCCTAGGTTGAATCCTTAACTTAAAAAGGTCATATCTAACTTATTTTAACTCGGAATTTAGCTTATAATATACCGATTTATACCTACTTCGAAAGAGCTATCTGTTTCCAAAGTTAATTCAAACATTTAAGGTCATTTAGGGGTCGGAAACATACTGTACAGTAGGGTTGCGAAAATTCCAGATTTGAGCCTTTGTGAAAAATTTGCTATATCTACTCTATTTGACTACTTAGACCAACTTATTTTAGTCCTAAACTTGCAAGGAGATTATCAAACAAAATTAAGGGACTATACATTTATCTAATGCCAAACATAAAGTTCAAATGAAACTTCTAAGTATCCATTTTCATAAAACCGAAATTTACAAGTTGAAACTCATTGTTTTGTTTTGAGTAATTCCTTTAAAAAAACTTACTTAGTTCAATGAAAATAATTTTCCTATATTATATATTATCAAAGCATTCCATTTTCAATATAAAATACTTGTTTTGAGATCAAAAAGAAGGTTTTAAAAATTGGTCTCCCCATAATTACGAATTTCCTTTTTGAAGTTTACAATGAAGACAAGACCTAAATTTTGTCTTTTACAAAACACTTGATCTAAGCAATACCTTTTAGGAAAACTCATTTAAACTTATGAAATTTCATTCCTTAAGATATCTATACCAAGAGCCCTTTATATTTTTATCTAAATCTTCATTTTAAAGTTGAATGATGAGTTCCAAAAATAGGTCTTGGTCTTGATCCGAATTTTCATAAATTTATTTTGGACATATCTCTTGAGAAAATTTATCAAAACTCATGAAAAACAACCCATTACATATTATATCATAAGAACCCTTCATTTCTTGAACAAAATCCTTATTTTTGAGTTAGAAAACATGTTTTTATTTTGGGTTCTTGTCTTGATCCGAAAATACAATTTTTGTTTTTGAAAATAAACTTTGAAAATCAACTTTGATTCTTGTAAGATGAAGCCTTGATGATATACATCCATCAAACCTTCATTTTCTCAACAAAAACTTCTATTTTAAGACTTGGAAGTAGGTTTTTAAGATGGTGCCTTGACAAGTTACGAATTTCACTTTTTCATTCAAACTCAAATCTAAGATCTACTCAATATATCCATGAAATCATAAGAAAAACTTAGTAGTAAGCCTTGAACTCCTAGATCTACACATAAACATAACTAAAGCTTTGTAAAACTCTAGATCTACAAGTTATCACATAAACAAGAAAATAAACAAGCCTTCCATATAACAAAAATACTAAGAACAAAAGAGATCATCATATAGAGGAATGTTTCAACTCTTGGCATCATCATCCATAGCATTTTGAGCTTGTGGAATGTCCTTTGATGCATGAAACATCCATGGTATCATCCTAGAACATCTTATAAGAGCAAAAAGGGAAAGATTACCTCAAATATTTGCAAGAAATATATGTGGAAGCAAGAAAGAAAAATGGGGACAGCTTGTTTTCAAGAAGACAAGGCAAGGAAGAAGAGGAAAAGAGAGGGAAAAAGAGAGAGGAAAAACATAGGGTTTGTAAATGTGAAAGAGGAAAGGAATGAGATGTTTAAATAGAGATAAACGTGTGTTAAATAATTTTTTTAAAAAAAATAAAACTACAGCTACATGGAGGAGGGGGGCTGGCGTGATTTTGTGTGGTGTGTAGGGTGTGTGTAGTTTGATTTTAACTTGTATTTTTGAAAGTGTAACAAGTTGCATCCATTTATAACTAAAAGAGACTTTTTAAATATCAAATAAATAATTAAAAATAATGAAAAGTGGCTAAATTTTGGGGAATGGGCAGCTGCAAATTTTGGGAAATGGAAGTGTAAGAAAAAGCAAAAGAAGACATAATAATGTGTAGTAATGATAATGTATGTGTACTTGAGGTAAAGTCGCTTTTTGAATAAGAAAATATATGAAATAAATTAAGAAAAATATTTTTATTTAAGTGGCAGAATTTTTATGATTTAAATAAAATAATCAATTAAATTATTTTTAGAAATTTAACAATTTAGTTACCGGTAAGAGTAAAATAAGCTTATATGAGCTATAACTGATATTTTTAAAATCCGAAAAATTCTAAACTTGATATTTTTGAAATCCTTATAAAAATACGAGTCTAAAAATATTAAAGATATATTTTTAATTTTCCGAGCCCCGGGACACGCTTTCCAAAGCAGTATCCAAACGGGTTTGAAATAAGTCGAAAATGAACCAATCTGATATTTTTAATAATTCAAATATTATAACGGACTATTCTAAACACTTTAATTATTTTTTTTTGACTCCTCGACTTACGAACTCGGGTTTGCAGGATCTAAACTGTAGGGTTTTACTCAAGATCCGTTGACTTAAGGTCTCCGGTAGACTTTCCGGCTTAAGGTTAAGGCTTAGAAAACAGGGGTTTACAGTGTTGGAAATTTTGGCATGATTTGTATAATTGTGTGCTATATTTGTTTATAGTAACCGTAAATATTTGACCGTTAACTGGAATCTGCTTTTGTTCTTCTTCTAATTAAGGAGACTTGTTACTATATTTATACTACTATGGGATTTTTAAATTCCTGAATACCTCTCAACAAATATTATTCAATTCCTAATATTTTTCTCTTAGTCTTTTATATGGATTTATATGTGATCCGTCTGAAATGTATAGATAAATAAAGCACGGATTACTACCAGCAAGTATACTGGATCAAATCAAATAATATAGAAAAATGAGTCAAGTATTGTTCCCACAAGGAATTCTTATAATTACTAGACCGGTATCATTTTAAACTAATATTTAGGCTATTGACCTTAAGATTTAATAATTATCTAATCTACTTCTAACAATGGATGCTAAACAAGTATAAGATGTGAGAATGAGATAGATATATCAAACAAAATGTGGGAAGAAGTAGAATCCATCCTAATCTTTGCTAATCATATTGAAATTATATTATATGAATAGTTAGAATTATAGATATTTATATGAAATTGTCAAAACCTAAAACTACAAGTTTTAGGAAACCACAAAATAATCAAATAGCTTCTGCTAAATAAATTATTAATGGAATCGAATTTACAATTATAAATCTCTTGATTTTACAATTGTCTAATGTCCTAAATCAATTTCTCCTAATCCCTTAGTAAGAAATTAAATTAAAACATTGCATGAATCATATGAGTCGATTTCTAAAATAGATTAAACTTCGTCGCTTCCGCAATTATTGCTTAATCTTATTTTATGGATTCTTATGAACCCTACTTCTTCTTCCGAATTATCAAGATTCTTATCAATCTAATTTCATATAGAAACAAGATAAATAATTAGAATTCAATACAAATATTCTATAATTCTAACAACCCTATAATATAATTTCAAATATCATTTTAGCAAGATTAGGATTTCATCTCTTCCCACAAATAAAATTTAGTTGTTCATGAATGATTCAACAATCAAATAAGAAAATGCAAATGATATCATATTAAATAGATAAATCAATTAAAAGAATTGCATAAGAAATAAGATTAGAAATCACCAATTCAATTGTTTAAATCTTCACTTGCAAAATCTTGTCAATACAAAGCTTCAATCTCTCAAATTCTCTCAAACCATCATAAGGGAATTTCAAACTATCTATTTTCGTATGTATCCTCCTATGAAGAAAACCTATCCTTATATAGAAGAAAATTCAAACTCTTTAATTGCAAAATCTTGCAGTTATAACATTGTATGTCGGCAGTTACACATCCAACGCCGGCGTCTTATAGGCGGCGTACATATGAAAAGTCAGTGAACACTGGCAGTGTTAACTTTGGCCTTAAAATTTAGCTCTCTGTGGATGAACTACGTCGTTTCAAAACCGGCAGCGTAGTACTTGATTTATCCGGCGTATGTTGAAGGCCGTGTTATTGATAATCAAGGTTGGCAGCTTTGTCAACAGCCTTAATTATTTCAATTCTGTGCACAATGAAAGCTGTCTCAACGCCGGCGGCTTTGAATCCCAGAAAACCGGCGTTGGATAAATTTGTAGATGCTGGCTTTCATTCCTTTACACTGGCAGTGTTAAGCCAGCCTTTGTTGTTGTTTGCTCCTCCACATTCTACACTGCATCAAGGCTGGAGGTGTAGAGGGGGCCTTTCAGTTGTTGAGCTGTGAGCTGGCACTACGCTGGCGGCTTTGACTTAAGAAAAGCCGGCGTATCCTCAAATTTTCCTTTTCTCAATTCAACAATCCTTATTTTGCTTTCCTTTACTCAAATTAGACCTGAAACATAAATTTAATCAAAACAAGTACTCATTCAAGCAATTTTTATATAATTTAAGATAGGTTTATTTAAATTGCACATTGAAAAAGTTGTATAAAATATGATCTTATCAATATGCAGTATTTAGGTTTAGGATGTATCGATAGTTAAGTAGAAATATATGTATCAATACATGTGTTGGGATCTTATGTTTTTAATGCATGCTTCAGTCACTAACAATTGCCATACATTCATTTTTAGTGGGCAAATGTCACCTGAATATGACATAGGACGTATATTTTCCGAAAAGTCTAATGTGTATAGTTTCGATGTACTCTTATAAGAGATAATTACTAGGAAGAAGAATTCACTATTATACTATCAAGGACAATATCTTACAAATTTCTTCATTGAAGGTAGATAATGTGCTTATTCACCTTAGTGAACATCACAAGGGCCAAATCATTATGAATGTTACTGCAACTAATAATCCATGGGCGATTTTCCTAGCTATACCTAAACTCTTTCACTATCACTAGAACAAAGTTTGTGGCAAAATCATCTTGGAAACTTCCCATGCTAATTTTGAAGGAAAATATATGAGAATTGCTAGTAATGGGTACAATATATGTATATAGTTGGCAAGTAGGACTATTTATTGCCACTTCTAGTAATTTGCCTACATGGTATATGATGTGTTAAGATTTTATATATTCGACTAATTATTCATGTGGAAAGTCATGTCTAGCGAGTCTATTTTTATTACACCTGTTACTCATTACATGTTTTGTCCATCCCCGTAATCGACAATGATGATATATTTTGATTGATATACCTTTGTTGAGGTTTGAGTCATTTTTTAACTTGATTTTCAAGCCTATCGGAATGATCCACTGTTTCAAAGGCTTCATTGTCAAAGTATGTCAAAATATGTGGGCCAATTTAATGTTCATTAACAATGTTAATGGGGACAGAAGGAAAAACTTACCAAGCCAACAAGGTTGAAAAATATGTTTTTACCATGCATGTTTTTCACTTTGTTCACACCACACACAACTTCTATAAATAGGCATGAATTCTTCCATTGTAAATAATCCCAAAACCATCTAATCTCTTGTAAGAAAGAAAGAGAATTCATAGAGAGTTACGAGTTGAGTTTCTCCTAGCATTGAGGAGAGAAAAATTACAGAATTATGTATTTTTCTCCTAGTATTCAAGAGAGAACTTTAATTATTTCTCCTTGTGATCTAGAGAGGTTGTAATTTCTATTTATTTCTCATAGTGAAATTCTTCTACTTTGCCCATGCCCTAATTTGTTTAGGGGTTTTCTATGTTAAAATCTGTGTGTCCATTGTCTTTTATCTTCATTATCTCAATTTAGATAGTCGCAATCCTCCTCTATCCGATCCTTACGTTCATAACATTCATAAGATTGCCTTACATCTGCCTAAAGTTAGCATACCTAAAATGATTTAGTAAATCAAATCAGTGACTCAATAGCAAAGATGGTCGTAAGAAATAAACTACTCCTTAGAAAGAGTTACAGTTCATACAGGATATTCTATAGTAGGTGTAAGACCCTTAGGGGCAACATTCGAATAGGTGGCTAATATGAGTTGTCTTGCTTCACCACCCTTTTCTTTTCCAAGATAAATTGTAGATTTGTAAAGCTTCTCTTCAAGTGCTTATATGAGCTTCGTAGATTTGAATAATTTATGCAAAGTAAATTATTTTGAGTTAGAGTATTTAGTTTAAAAGGGTAGTTTTGTATTTTTACATTTACATTATATAATAAACTATTGTGCTAGGGTATGATTAACTCGAACATATTATTTCACAAAATCAAACTTAACATGGTATCAGAGCATGGTTAACCCACAAATCACTCATTCACGGGTTCCACCACCAGCATCACCTCTATTCTAGCTAGAAATCGCCACTACCACCTTAGACCATCAACTACCCATCACTATACCACCACCGTGAAATCCTAATAGCAATAAGCAATCAACCCATATTTGCCACCATCTACTACTATCACCACATAGTAGCAACACATGACCATAAACCTCCTCTTCAACCTCCATTACATTCATTAAAACCAACATCAAGCCTTCATCAAAACCCTAGGTTCATGAATTGGAATCCCATTCACCAATTAACACTCTTCCTTGGTGTTAACACAAAATCATAACCTTGGGTTCACAATAAACACTCTTCTTGACTTGAATCAATGACCTATCCATTAGTTAACATTGGTTTTTATCTCGATTTAACAAACTCCATGGCTATATTTGATGATATATGATTGATTATGATGGTTTTAATGCTTGTGATAGTCACAAGGAATGGCTAGTTGTTCTTGTTTGTGTGCTAAAAGCGATTTGCATTGTTTTGTCTTCCTTGTACTTTGTTTCTAGAAAATATATGGATTAATTAGTTGGTATGGATTCCAAATTAGTTGTTACATTGCCTACATCTTCTGTTAGGACACTCACTTCTATTAAATTAAATGGTGATAATTATTTTCAATGGGCTTATATGGTACAAGCTTTCTTCTAAGGTAAGAGGCATAAAATATTGACTGAATCCCCCAAAAGAGACAAATAGTAAGTTTGCAGAATGGGATTAGATCAACAAACAATATCTTCATTTGCTATGGAATTGAATGGAACCTCAAATATTTAATATGTGTAACAGTTTTGGTACTTGTAAAGAACTCTGGGAGTACCTCAAGTTTCTTTATGATTCAAATGATACATATATGTATGATGTTCTAGCCAATTTCTTTTAGTTACAACACATGGATAAAGATTTTACAGAATGTTATTTTAAGGTCAAGAGGTGTTTAAAGGAAATAAATGATGTGATGCCCCTTAGTATAGATTTAAGAGAGATGTAGAAACAATGTGATTGACTTGCAGTTATTAAGCTCCTTTATGGTCTTAAACCGAAGCTAGAGTCATTAAAATCTCAAATCTTGGGTCGTCAAAGCTTCCATCTTTAGTTGATGTTTACTCTTGCATCAGCCGTGTTTTTGTACAATCTTACCATCTCTTACTGCCCCCTCTAACCATTCAGCCTTGGTTAGACAAACACCTACTAGTAGGCATAAAGGATCTTTTAGTCAAGGGGGGAGTGTAAAACCTTGAATTTTTGACAATCCTTAGAAAATCATCCTAGAAGTTGAACGCCAAAATCGAGACCTTAAAAATTGACCCAAGTTAAAACCAAATTCTAAATAAGGTCAAATACGAAAATTCTTAACCTTGAGAAAAAGAAAACCCTCAAAACAAAATAGAAAATCCAACAATTCATTGATTTAACATCCGTACGCCAATCAAATCATCTATCCAATTCTTAACATGCAAATTAAGACGATTTATCTAAATAACGCTTAACAACAAACTACTAAAACCTTAAATCCTTCGGTAAATTTTAGAATAAAAATTTTCAAATTTCACCAAAAGTTAAACTGAGTCAACCTATAACCTTAGACTCAGTTAAACGACCTCGAGGACTGAAAAATATTAAATAATCACAAATAAAATAAAATAAACCATAGATGTTGAACTAAAAATATAATACGAAGAAAACCCAAAAATTTTATGATCTTACGAATAACTCAACAAATCCGATAGTCAAACCAGAACCCTAAAAGTCAACAAAATTTACAACAAACCCTAGTGTTTAAGATTTGACAATCTCGCGCTCTTAAACTCTAAACAACATAATGAAAATAATTGTTGATAATAGTTTATAATTGTCACCCCCCAAAGGATACCTTAAACGTGACAGTCCACCACACTCAATATTAAAGCTTAAGTATGACAACCTTAGCCATTCCTAAAAGCTTTTATATTAAGTGTAAGGTGTATTTTCACAACTTTAGAGGACCATATATGGAATTGTGAAGTTTAAGAAGATATAAATAACACATTAAGAAAAGATGATTCATAATAATCATTCATTCATATCAATGGCTTTACAAACTTAGGGACATTTCCCTTTGATCACTAATCTATTACATGAACATTGGTACATCAATGCTAAAGCTATACTTTATCTAAATTTCTATTATCCAGGAGAGATTACCCACCCACAGGGTCCACGTGGCCTTAACTATAAGTAGGGAAACTGCAAAAGATATCTATCGAGGTGTAAGCTAATAGGCTTAGTGAGAACTATTTCCATAAATAACTTCTTGTAACAGGATTTCAAACAAGTTGATTTAACAAACAATGTAATGCAACAAACACGTGGGCAAACAAGCATATAGTTTTCCGGGAACTATATGTTGAATGGATTTGCACCCTCCATTTGGGGTTTGGTGATACTTATCTTCAAAACAAGTAGCTTTAGTTAAAAAGTTTTAAGCTTGCGAGCACTCATCGTAAGTATTCCGAATCTACTTGATTTGACCTTGCTTTTGGATCTTCCGCCAAGCATTTTCCTTAAGCCACCAAGCAATCGCTTTCGGATCTCCCGCCAAGTGTTGCTTTCGACATGAGCTTACTATCCTTCTCACCCAAGGATAATAACCTAAAATGCAATGTGACTCACTTCGTGGTATGCATGAATTCATTTATTTATAAAGTCATAGCATAATTATTTTTGGAATTTAAGGCGATCAAGGAATTTCACACAAATCAAATGCTATACTAAAACAAACATTTAAAACAATTCTGGCTCCGGTATTCTTTAAATTCTTTCAAAGAATTATTTTACATACATATCGATTTATCTTTTCCTAACTCTAATGCAACTAATTTACAAGCACAACAAGTATAGCATTTAATGAAAATAAACTCATGATGCCATGTTAACTATTTCTCTAAGCGGATGAGTTGTTCACACACTCCACTTAATCGTAATAATCCTCAGGGTAAAGGAATCCTTCCTCAGGGTCACCTAGCCAAAGAAAATACCCATAATAAGTATTTCTTGATGATTTCTTGAAATTTGACAAAATAATGTCAAAAGAACGTTAAAGTTCGTATAATGAATGTTCCAACTTAAAATGGCCATAACTTGATCATTTTAACTCAGAATCGCGCATATAATATACCGATTTCTACCTACTCAAAAAGATCTACCCATTTCCAAAGTTATTTTCATCAAACAAAGCCATATAGGCTCCGAAACAGTGGTGACAAAATTCACCACTAATTTTCCAACACAAAACAACTTTAGTTCAAGAAATTAAAATTTGTTTGATAAATACTTAGTTATCTATATAGTTGAAAAATTCTCTTTTTATGACTACTTAGCTCATAGTCATTCATGCTCAAGTGTTTTGTTGTCCATTTATTTTTCTTAAGTAAAACCATGTCGGTTTGAAGTTTTTCGGAAATTGTTTTTGTAAATTTCTTGAAATGAATACCTTGTTTCCTTTGTTTTCTAAAAAGGTTTTACATTGGTTTTATTATTTTTCCTAAGTAACTTTTTGAAAATAAATTTTTCATTTTCTAAGTTTCTACTATTTTAGAAAATGCACTATTCTTCCTATTTATTTTTCTCGTACAAATTTCCTTTGTTTATTTGTTTACAAAATCTTCATTTGAAAATTTCTCATTCTTTCCTCATGTCTTATGTTTTTTTTTATAGAAATCATTCATGCATAAAAATTTATTTTCTTGATAAAAACAAAGTAGATCAATATGTGATTTAAGAAACCTTTTTATAGTAAAGTAATTTCTAAAATTTTAGTAGTTTCTTCTTATAACTTGAAAAGAAATAACTTTATTTTTGTTTTCAAACCATAGGTTTTCTTTGCTATTTGTTTGTAAAGGTTTTTACTTGAAAATTCCTTAGTCATTCATCTTGTTTATCTTTTTATAAAAAGAACCATTTTTGTATCAACAAATATTTTCTTTTGAAAAACAAAGTGGAATAATAAAGGTTTAAGTAGCTTTATAAAGTAAAAATAGTTTCTAAAATTATAGTGAGTTCTTTTGTAACTTGAGAAGAAATGAGTTTATTTTTGTTGTCTCATAGATTTTATACTTTACATAAACTTATTTCTAGGTGACAAAATTCTTCTTTTGTTTAATTATCTTTAGAAATTAAAATTTTTGGACAACAATCTAAATGAACATGATTATGAGAATAATAATAACATAAAACATAAATAATAAAGTCAAATGCTATATTAAGGCGAGTGTGACAAATATGTAAGTCTGTCCATCGAATGATGAAATTTCCTCTTTTCAATCACATCATCAATTTTTGCAGCGGTTAGCTTGAGATTTACCTCCATTAGAACTTCAATAGGCTTGCAACCTAGCAAACCTGTGTCATTCAATAAATCAATGATATATTTCCTTTGATTTACAAATTTTCCTTCACGCGATCTTGCAAATTTCATGCTAAGAAAATGTTTTAATGTTTCTAGATCTTTAACTTCAAATTTTTCAGCCAACCTTTTCTTCAATCTTGTTAATTCATCATGATCATCACCTATTAGGATCATATCATCAACATAGATGATGAGGACTGCTATTTTTCCATCATTAGCACATTTATAAAAAAGAGTATGGTCTACTAGATTCTATTGATATCCATATCTTATTATAGTTTTTCCAAATCTCTCAAACCATGCCCTTGGAGATTGTTTGAGATCATACAAAGGCTTCTTAAGTTTGCAAACTATGTTTTGACTACATGATTTTTGAAAACTAGGAGGTAAAGTCATAGACACTTCCTCTTCCAAAATCACCATTCAAAAATGCATTTCACATCAAGTTGAGGTGATACCCAATTGAAATTAACAGCAAGAGATAAAAGAACATGTATACATTAATTTTTGCTACAAAGGCAAAAGTTTCTTGGTAAGCAGCATCAATATGTTTGATTAAACCCCTTAGCCACAAGTCTCGCTTTATATATCTCTACACTACCATTTGCTTTACATTTCACAATAAATAAATATTCACACCCAACTATTTTCTAACCTTTGGGCAGCTCTACAATTTCCCATGTTTCATTTTTTTTAGTGCATCCATTTCCTCTATCACTACTTTTCTCCAATTTGGATCAATAAATACTTCCTGAATGTTTCTTGGAATAAACATATTAGAGATTTTTGAAGTGAATGCCCTATGATTTTTAGAGATACGACCATAAGATAAATATTTTGCAATGGGGTGATTATTGCAAGAACAAGTTCCTTTTCTAAGAGCAATAGGAACATCGATATCTATATATTCATAAGAGACTTTATTTGGGTAAAAAGAAGGAGAAATGTAAGAATTTGTATTTTGAGAGTGTCCTGAGGAGTGTCTTGAGTACCTAAATGCAAGGTAGTAGATTGACTGGTTGTTGAAGGAATAATTGGCTCTTTACCCTTTTGATGATTCTTTCTTCTTATATAAACAAAGACCTCATGTTCTTGATCCTTAGGAATTATCTTGTAGTATTTCTTCCCCTATCAAAGATTCAATAATTTCGGGCAAAGCCACCTTAGTTGTAGAATTATAGTTTAAGGAAAAGTAGTAAAATATGTGTTTTATCCCCAGACTTTATTTGGGTAATAAGAAGGTGAAATGTAAGAATTTGTATTTTAAGAAGTGTCCTAAGTACCTTGAGAAGTGGCTTGAGGAGTGTCTTGAGTACCTGAGTGCGAGGTAGTAGATTGACTAGTTGCTGAAGGAACAATTAGCTCTTTACTCTTTTGATGATTCTTTCTCCTTGTATAAACTAAGACCTCAGGTTCTTGATCCTTAGGATTATCTTGTAGTATTTCTTCCCCTATTAGAGATTTAATAATTTATAGCAAAGCCTCCTTAGGTGTAGAAATTACAGTTTGAGGCAAAGTAGTAAAATTAGGTGTTTTATCCCCACTATTTTCTTCTTTGAAACTTTCCCCCTGAAGAAAATTATTTAGAAAATAAGGCTGGTTTTTTATGAATAAAATATTCATAGTAACTAGGACTTTTCTTGTTTGTGGATTTAACACTTATAACCCTTTTGATTTGGTGCATAGCCAACAAAAAACATATTTTTTAGCCCTTGCATCAAGTTTGGACTGATTTTTATGAGGTAAATGAATATAAGCTACACATACAAAAATTTTAAGAGGTAATTTGGAATAAATTCTATTTTGAGGGAAGAAATTTTTAAAACACTCCAGAGGAGTAATGGAGTTATGTACCTTGGTAGACATTCTATTTATCAAATAAGCTGCAGTTAAAACTGCATCTACCCAAAGATACTTATGACCATACATAAAAAACATAAGAGATCGAGCCACTTCTAGTAGATGTCTATTTTTTTGCTTTGCTATACCATTTTGTTGAGGTAAGTCAACACAATTCGATTGATGAAGAATGCCCTCATCTCTTAAAAAGCTTTCAAGAATCTCATTGTATACTTATTACCATTATTAATATGTAGAATACTAATTTTGGTTTGAAATTGAGTTTCAATCATGTTATAACAATTTTGGAAAATTGTCTTAACTTTGGATTTGTTAGCCATTAAATATACCCAACACAAACATATGTGATCATCAATAAAGGTAACAAACCATGTTTCTGTTTGAATAGGTAGGAGTCCATGAAGGACCCCACACATTAGTGTGAATTAAGTAGAATGGTCATGAAGAATGATAACCTTTTGAATGATAGATATTTTAATGTCTTTTTGATAGAATGCAATGTTCATTTTGAAAAAGAGAACAATCTATTCCTTTAAATACGGTCGAAAATTTTTTTTAAGGTAGAGAAAACTACGATAACCTAGTCTATAATGCTAAAGCATTATTTCATCTTTAACAACGTTTAAACTTATGCTACTTAGTCCTTGAGGTCTTTCATCCTCATAGATTTCATCTTCAAAGTAGTAAAGACCTTCAACCATCTAGAAGTACCAATCTTTTTCCTTGAATTCGGGTCTTGAAACACATGATAGGAGTCAAAAAAGGTAACACTACAATTGTTATCTTTGGATAACTTGCTAACAGACAAAAGATTACATGTAAGTTTTGGTACATGAAGGACATATTTAAGAGATAAAGTTTCTAACAAAATAATCAAACCTTTACCAGCAATAGATAAATAAGAATCATATGCTATATGAATCTTTTCTTGACCAGAACAAGGAACATAAGTATGGAATACATTTAAGAAACTTGTCATATGATTAGATGCTCCATAATCAATGATCCATGAAGCAGATTGTAATAACGAGTAACACACTAAGGCATTTAAATCAGTACCTCTTTGTGCCAAGGAAGCATTAGGAGAACCAGATGATCCAGAATTGGATTTGAGTAGTTTTATGATATGATCCACTTGTTGTGGAACCGTCTCGTTTCGTTACTAGTAGAATTCTTTGTCAAAGGTGCAGAATTTGACAACACATTTAATGTCATTTCAAACTTCATGGTAAAGAATGTGTTTAACTGCTAGGGTTGGTTAAGAAAAAATAACTCGCTTTGATACCATGTGATAAAAATTTGAAACTAGAAAAGAAATTTTCTTGCCTTATTTTTTAAGAATTACAGCATATATATTTAAAGCTATACATAATCCTCTAAACTAAAAAAGAAATAAATAAATAATGGCTTACGAGATCACAAAAAATATATACATGAAAAGTACAATGACAAATATTTTACGACCTATAACTTACTCTAAATATGGAGTAATATTCTATAGGATATTCACTATTCTAGCACTTTTTAAATTGCTTTCACACAGAAGAACATATATTGGATGGAAATGCTCCACTAGCTAGTGTATCCTCCATTTTTTCCAAGTCAATATAGAAAGAAAAGTCAGCCACTTTCAGAGCTAAATTTCCAGGAATGGAACTCATCAGAGATGGAAAAATAGTACTATATTATTTTTTTGAGACACATCACATACTGTATCATATATCTTATAACAAGAGGATGGCTTTTCTATATTATTGCTTTGGTTCTTTATTTCTGTTACAGGGATTTCATTGCCTAAACTATGTTCATAATATTACTTTCTCAGCACCAATGCATGTAAACCAAACCCTTTTATCCTCAGGACAAGTTTTTGAGTTAGGTTTCTTCCGGCAAAATGGTTCAAAAAATTTGTATGTTGGGATATGGTATATGGATCGGCGTCTAACTAAACCTGTTTGGGTGGCAAATAGGGAAAAGCCGCTTGCAAGTACGGATGACTCAGCAAGCTTAACCATAGGGATTGATGGAAACTTAAAACTTCTTGATGGACAGCAAAATATTGTTTGGTCAACCAACATCTCCACTGGGTCAAATGGCTCGGTGGCAGAGCTTCTGGATAATGGTAATTTTGTGCTGACTAGTGGCAACTCTGGGATAAAAAGTTGGGAGAGTTTTGATCATCCTGGTAATACTTTTCTACCAGGAATGAAGATAGAGATGGATTTCAGAACGGGGGTAAAGATACTTTCAACTTCTTGGAAAAGCGACATAGATCCCTCACAAGGAAATTTCGCCGTTGTAGCTAGTTCAGAGATACCGCCACAAGCCTTTATCTGGAATGCTTCTAGACCTTACTTCAGATCTGGGCAATGGGATAAATCTAAATTTATTGGGATACCCAGTATGGATGGAGCATATGATAGTGGCTTTATTGTTGAAGAGGATTTTGCAGAAAAAGCAATCTACATAGAATTTTATAACAACACTTTCTCAGGATACATTTTCTTGTCACCCGGAGGGTCTCTAAAGTTAATACAATGGGATGATGAATTAAAGAAAATGCTGACAGCATGGGAGGTACCTCGACATCAGTGTGATGTGTATGGAACATGTGGCCCTTTTGGAGTTTGTAATGCATTCAAATCACCTATGTCGCTGTTTGTCTGGGTTTAAGCCAAATTCTACTGAAGAATGGAGCAGAGCGAGCTGGACATTAGGGTGCACAAGAAACGTAGAGCTAAATTGTGAGAAGGAAAAGATGGCATCATCTAATGTGCCTGAAAAAAATGATGTTTTCACACAAATGAACAATATGAAACTTCCAGATTTTGCAATCTACATCCCAGATAGAAGAAATGTTGAAGACTGTGGAAATTGGTGCCTTAGTAATTGCACTTGCCTAGCTTATTCTTATGTAGACTCTAGGATGTATGGTTTGGACACAAAAGCTTATGGATCTTCAACAGTTCAACAGATCAGGAGAAGATCTATATTTTCGTCTTGCATACTTCAAAACAGGTGAAATTAAATGTAAATACCGTGAGTTGGTTATTTCTGGATCGACTCTGATTTCCTTCTACCCGTGCAGGAGGAAAACAAACACCAAAAGTCGTCATTGGTCTAACTAGTTTTTTCAGTATAATCTTCTTGGCAGCTGCTGTTTATGGACTAGTTAAATGGAGAACTCATATAATTGGTACAATCACAAGTTCTTCTTCACCGAGTGTTCTATAGATATATGCACTTTCCCTGTAATCAAAGATTTGACAGCTATAACGTTGATAATGAACATCAATAACCACTCTCCTCTCAATTTACAAGCTTCCTGTTTGGAAACATTACTTCATTGGTTTCAATTTGTTATTACGTTTCACTTATATGCATTTGTTTGTCATAGTGAAATAACTTGTATATGATGTGTAACTTCAATCAATAGTCATTGTTAATATCTTTATTTTCCTACTCTGGGCAAAATTTGTTGATGAAACAGACCTTGTGTTTAGAATGGCACTGTAAAGTCAAGTACTCATGTGACATGGAAAGAGCTAAAACTTCCATGCATCTTTTATGTGCTTTAATGTTGTGGTTGGGAGATTTGATCTAATATGTATTGCATACTCTTAATGTAGGTGACATTAATCATGTTTTAGCCAAATTGTCCATTGGCTTTGTTACACCTTCATCAGGAATGACTCAAAGCATACCTTGCAAGAATTCTTTCCGTGCCGCTGTGCACTTTCAAAACATTGAACCAATTTGACCTCATCTTTTGCCAACTCCTATTTCAGGAAAGCTGTGTATGATTCCACGGTTCCTTCACAGGGTAAATCTAGATGATGAAGCAGTAAACAAACAAATGGAGAGAGAATGGGGAGACCAACTGAACAAAAAAGATGCACCCGAGTTAACCATATTAACTTTTGATTCCATATTAGCTGCAACGGCCAATTTCAATATCAGTAACAAACTTGGCCAGGGAGGGTTTGGGCATGTTTATAAGGTGACTTTAAATTTTTTATAATTTTTTTTGTCTCCAAAGCATATGCTGTTGCTGGTCCCAAATTCAGAACTCTAATTTACCTTAGAGCCATTAAACAATAGGGAAAGTTGCGAGATGGGAGGGATGTAGCGGTTAAAAGGCTTTCAAGTAACTCATGTCAAGGCATGCTAGAGTTCAGGAATGAAATAATATTAATATCCAAGCTCCAGCATAGAAATTTGGTCAGGCTATTGGGTTGCTGTAGCGAAGAAGGTGAAAAGATTTTGGTGTATGAATACATGTCTAATAAAAGCTTAGACACTTTTTTGTTTGGTAAGCTCAACTACCAATTGTATTTCTCAGGCGGCTTGCTAGTTGCTTTTTCTTTCTTTTAGGTAGTACTTGGCTGGTTGATTTAGTGTCACTAAAGCCACTCTTACTTGGTGAATATACTAGATCCAAGAAGAAAAAAGGAACTCAATTGGGATAAACGCTTCCAAATAATCAAAGGGATAGCAAGGGGGCTTCTTTATCTACATCATGATTCTTAATTGAAAGTCATCCATCGTGATCTTAAGGTTAGCAATATTCTTCTAGATGAAAAACTAAATCCCAAAATTTCAGATTTTGGGTTGGCAAGGATGTTCGAAGGAACACAAGAATGGGTGAATACACACAAGATTGTGGGAACATTGTAAGTATGGTTGCTTTTTCCATCAATATTACCTATGGGTTTAATGCGGTTTTAATTTTTATGGATCTGCTCTATCATGGATGCATCACTATAAGTAGAATACATGTGTCAACGTGCGTGTTGGGAACTTGTGTGTGTTTAATATGTGGTTTAAGCACTAACAATGGCTTTATGTTGGTTTTCAGTGGGTACATGTCACCTGAATATGCTATGGGAGGTATATTTTCTGAAAAGTCTGATGTGTATAGTTATGGTGTGTTATTATTGGAGACAATTAGTGGCGAGAAGAATTCACCAATATACTACCAAGGACAATATCTTAATCTTCTTTCATATGTAAGCACCATATATTATTTGATCCGATTTTGTTTTATTTTTTTTCCCTTTCTTTCTTTTGGCCAAATTTTTTGTTTTACTTGATAGTTCAATATGTCCTAAACTATAAAACGTCAAAATTATTGAAACAAATACCAGGCGTGGCTATTATGGAGTGAAGGCAGGGCATTAGATATGCTGGATGAAGCCTTAGCTGAAACTTCCCAGAAGCTAGAAGTCATAAAATGCATCCAAATTGGTTTACTTTGTGTTCAGGATCACGCTGTGGATAGGCCCGATGTGTCCAGTGTACTTCTCATGCTAACCGGAGAATCAAAGCTTCCAGAACCAAAGCAACCTACGTTTACTTTTCAAGGCTTCTCGGATCTTCAGCGACAACAAGGGAGCATATGTTCTACGAACGAAGTGACAAATTCCTTCATTGAAGGTCGATAAGGTGCATAGTTTTGTTATCAAATATCATAAGGGCCAAATCATCATAAATGGTACTGTAGCTAATCATTCATATTGAATCAGAGATTTTATTTAGTAATAGCTAAACTCTTAACAGTCAATGAAACTAAATTTGCAGCAAAATTATCTTGGAAACTTCCTGGGAAGATTGTAGAAGTAACATATTAATTCATTACTGCAGGTAAAATTAATCTTAAGATGTGATACTTGCCAAAAATGCCTCATATAGACACTGTTCTCTGCTTGCTAAGTGCTGCCAAAATAATGTAGCATTTCAAAAGCCTCGAAGGCCACTGATAATTTACTTCCACCACCTCCCTTATAACCTTTCTAAGTTACTAAATGTCCTAGTTGAACTGTCATTGGATATTCTGTGACGGATGAGTGCATTCCCTTTTTCTCCTTTTCTTTATTGAGCCAAATTAATATTCATAAATTAGAAAAAGAAAAAATAGCCTTCCACATCTTGTCATAATAACTTTTATACTGTTACTGTCATCAGTAAATGTTTTAAAGTATATAGCTGACTATACTATATGTGCTAAGAATGGGCAGGTCAAGCATTGAAGGAAATTTTACTGGCGATTCATACATTGAAGAAATGCTACTACTAAAGTGGATATTGGGTGGAAGCATTAATAAAAACTGATGGATTCAATTTAAGAGTGTTCTGAGTAGACTATACTTTTGGTTCGATCAATTTCATAAACATCCTTGTGAAACCATGGAATGAAGTGATTTCTAATTACGATGCATACAATCAATTAGGCTGAATTAAAGTTTTCCTTTTCTTTGCTAGTAGTTTTACTTTACTTTGCAATTCATCGAAGTTACACTTCCGCTGCATGAGAATTATGTTAGTATTGTAAAGATGTAAAGAGTGACTAATAAGATGTCAATGACCTCCACAAACAGTGGCTAAATTGCCAAGCCTGACCGTTTTGAAGTTTTCTTGATGATTTTTAGGAAAATAAATGCATATTTTCAAATGTTTTAGGTAGATAAAAAAGCAGGTGCATCTGCAGGTGACAGTGACACTGTACTTGTCCGAAATACTTCCTTACGACTCTTTTTCAACAAAATGCTCATGCTAAATTTCATAATTATAAAACCATTCCCGACTTTTCAAATCCATATCTGCATTATTGTCTCAAGGAAGAGCATAACTTATAAATCCGAGGCATGCGAAAATAGTGAGTCCTACCATGGCAACAGCAATTAAAAAAACCAAGTGCTCCATGTAATTATAATTTAGCCTTTTCTATGTGAAAAGAACCTCATAGCATATTGCATGGTCAGTGAAGTGTCTGTCACTTTTTTGAAATTGGAAGGCTCAAAGCGGTCAACAGCTAAGTTTAGTATAACATCAAGGTTTACTTGTCAGAGTTTGATTGAAAGAAACGTTTTTGCCATGGAAATTTGAACGTATACATAGTCAATAGTCATTGCTGAAAGTAATTTTCCTTGTCTGTTTCATTGAATCTACTGAAGATAAGAACATATATTGGATGCAAATGTGCCAAATAAATAGTACCTCCATTTTTTCCAACACAATTAAGAAGGAAAAGTCACCTATATCCAGCATGAAATTTTCAAGAAATATAGTCATCATGACACGAATAATAAGGGTAGACTTTTATGTCACGTTTGGTATACATGAATCATTGGAATGGAAGGAATAGAATGAGAGGTGGAATGATAAATCCATTCTTTTGTTTGGATACATCATGAAATGGAATGAAATTTGATATGGTATTTGTAAAAAATGTCTTTAGTAATTAATATGAATAATAAATGTGTAAGAGGATAAAAATATAATTTTAATAGTAATAATTTATAAGAAAGAAATGTGATATAGATTGAATTATCATTATAGCTCTGTTCTAATCACTATTTTCAATCAATAATATGGGCAACTATACCTATTGTAACACCCTAATTTTAGAGTCATTTACAACACGCCACGTGTCTATAAATCATATAGACACACAAAGGCTCAGAATCTGCTAATAACTATGATATATACCATTTACACTTCCAACACATACATATTAATACTCCAGATCCAATCACAACATAAGTACTTCATCACAACTACTACATAAATTCCTACTTCCTACACATAGATATCAAATGATGGCTTATAGAGTCCATCTAAACATACACTCATATATATAAACTAATAGGTGGGTCTATGCCTTAATATGCTAATTAATACATGAATAACAACCACATAATATAATAGGAGTTCTATCTCCTGTACTCTAACATTTTATGTCTAAAAGTCTGTTGGGTAATTCTTGCCACTGACGTCCTCCCCATAGTCCATGATAACGTCATATCCAAATAAGTCCAAAGCCTTAGAGTTTCCGTCTGTACCTAAAAAAGATAAAGGGTGAGTCGAAGCCCAATACGATATATCAACAAGCATTTGCACTTATACAAACAATGGCAAACACACATGCATCATAATCATATGAATAAAACAAGCAACCATTTAATTACCTTTATCCTTTAGCTCAACACTCAACAAATGGATAACTCAGTATCGCAGATCACACATAAATATTTACACACAATATATATATTAGTTATTGGATACTCCCCAGTAACCATGTTACTGGTACAACTTAGATCTACCCAGATCATTTCCATGTATGACTCCACTCAGGATACTGTCACATATGGATCATCGAAATACCGCGATAATAGTATGGACACTCTCCGCCTATTACCAGCAGCTACGCATAAGGAATACACTCATCATTAATGTCAATTAGTTCTTAAGTTAGTTTTAATTTCTATTCTAGACAATCATAAGCACAAACATAGTATACACATACCTAGATAGATGATTCAACTTAGTGCACTTGATAGAAAACTCTAACCTGGATTTTCAACACATAAAGGTACTCAGACTCTTTTGTATTTCTCAACTTATTTCTAAATAACATTCTCTAGGCTCCTCTCTCTCATTTTAGTGATGAAATGGTATTTATATAATGTATTTGCATATATATACATTAATAAATTAAATTGTAACAAGAAAATAATGAAAATTAGTAATTAATTGATATTAACAAGGTCTCAAGTTTTTAGAGTAATAATCAACCTTAGAGAAGTCAATTGAACAAGTTTCAAGTGTTTTGAGAAGGATAAATAAGTTTTGGAAACACTATGTTGTACACAAGCTTTAACACAAGTTGTGTACAAGGCTGTGTAGAAGGTAAAAAGAAGGTAGAATGCATTTTCAAAGTACACGACCATTCTACACAGGCTGTGTAAGAGGTCGTGTAGAAATCAAAAGGTGGGTAGAAAGTATTTTCAAAGTACACGAGCTTCTACATAGGTTGTGTATGAGGTCGTGTAGGGAACAAAAATTAGGCAGAATGTATTTTCAAAGTACATGACATTCTACACAGCCCGTGTACGAGGTCGTGTAGGGAATAAAAAAAGGGTTTTTCTTGCAATTAGCATAACGCATCGATTGTCTTCATTCCCAACATAAAAAACATTACTAATGATCGATACTTAACATTTATTCAAAACCTAAACACCCATCTTAAAAAATCTTACATAAAGATTGAATCTTGCATGTAAACATCATGTTACCTTATCACAAATCTGTCAATCCCTTTTCTCTCTTATTTTTTGAATGTTTTTCCTTTAAAACTTATTTGAAATTCCCTAAACCTCGTTTCTTCTAGATAGAATCTCGTTGTTACATTTATATGATAAGAAACTATTATTCCCATAAATACCTTCTTGGGAACAAGAACAAAAGAGAGGAAAACAAGGAAAAAGAAAGGAAAGAAAATCATTACTTACTGTGTTGTCTTGATGGATTTTCTTCAAGAAGTTTCAATAGTTTGACGAGGGAAAGAAAAGGAAAGCTCTGCAAAATACGTAAAAGAAAGGAGAGGAGGAGAATGCAGTTATACATTTTCAACTACCAAGATTTCAAAAGATTTGAAGATAAACATGTTTGCCCCTGTTTTAAAACAATAAATTACTATCTTGTCCCTCTTTAAATAACTAAAACATATTTATTATTATTTCCTTGATATTTGGTTATTTCACCTATCTATTGTAGTATAGTCGACAAGAATAGGATCATCCCATGAGGATCTCGAATTACTATAATTTACTTCATTTTCCTACTATCTTTTCTAAAATATATTCAAAACTATTATTCACTAACATTATTATTTTAATTCTTATTTTTATAAACTCACTTAAATGAAAATATATTCGAATTCAATATTATTTAATTCATCTAAACAACAAATCCCCACTAGAATATTACTATGCTTAATTTCTAAAGATATTTCAATGATTGTTCATGCCATAGGATTCTTAAAATGAATTAATATCTTTTTCAAGACTATAAATCCCTAATCTTTGAATGTATCTATTGGAATGTCTTCCTAATTAATAACAATTTAAATATTGCACTAAGAACTATGAATCTTATATTAAACTAAACTTGCATTCAATTTAATATGGAAGATTCATGTATTCCTATATCTTGAAATCCAAACAAATCTCTCTAATTATGGTTGATCTTTTCATATACAAAATTTATCACTTTGCATACATGAAATCAATCTAGATTCAATATTCTAGATATATCAATTCAACAAACATTATAATGCTCATAATAAGAATCGAAAAGAACATGAAACTTCATTCAATCAATATTAAGTACAGATTATACAGTAATATCTAGAGTTCATCATTGTTTAGACTACAATACTCTACTCCTCCATTACAATTCTATCAAGAACACAATACAAGCTATAAAAAATAGTACGAATAAGGAAGAAGAACACCTTTGATGAACAATCTTGAACTCTTTCTATCAGTTGCCTTGACTTCTCTTGAGAATCCTAGAGAATCATCTAAAACTTTTGGTGCTTTTTTTTTTTTTAATTTTGAAAGAAAATTAATATGTATCTGTGTTCAATCTATCATAGGACTTATATATTTATATTTACAGAAGTAAAAACCTAGGTTAACTCCCAAATTTCGGATAGTCTTCTTTAATAATGTAAAGTACAAAAGGTTTACATGAGGTGCCATAATCAGTCGTGTATCTTACTATCAGTTATAACCATCAAAATACTTCACTTGAAAAGAACATAGCGGGAATATGACACACCCTATTCACTCATGCTTCTCTTTGTTTTGCAAAACATCTGTAATTTCATAACAGCATAGCATAAACATGACTAGCCTTATCCTCTCATGTTCTTCACTGGTCCTTCACAACTCAAGTTCTAGATTTACACGAGAGAAGAATGACTCATTATATCTTGTTGTGTACCTTTCTGATCATTAATCCTTCAATCTCTAGAAAAACACGATGGGAATACAACTACTCCAATTCAGTCGTGTTTCTCTCTTATCTTTAAAACTCCTAATTTGTCAGGAGCATAGGGAAAACATAAGTAACCAGGTCTGCTCATGCTCTTCTTAATTCTTTTACACTTGTTCATTTTTTATCCAAAATTTGATTAACTTCGCTTCAAAGCTCATATATTATCTCCGTCCTTTAAAAAACAAAAAAATTAACCATGTTAAGTATCAAATCTTAACATTGAGTTATAAAAATATATATAATTTATCTTATTAAATATAGAATAATACACATGTATCAAATTCCCCCACACTTAGGTAATTGCTTATTGTCAAGCAATCCAAATATAAAATTCAAAAAAATAATTTTCCTATGAATCAACCAACATCACTTAGGTAAATCAAATTTTCATTATTATTATTATTATCTCACTTAATATTTAAATTAAAACTCAAAATAAAAATTAACTACTATACTTCAATTACAAATATTTCTTTCTTTCTTTTTTTAACTATTCTTTAATTCATTCTACCTCCAGCTAACTATCATAATTGAAATTTCATGAAATTTTCACTCAACTGTGCCTATTTATTGCCTAAAGACACCAATAACTAAAGTTTGCAAATTAATCCAAGAAAATCGAAATTTAACCATCATCATTTAAACTAGAATCTTAAAGCACAAATCAAATACTTGTTCAACCAAACAAAATGAAATTCAATCACATCTTATACATCTACTAATGTGTATATACCCTCCTTACGAATTTTCAAGGTAACACAATCAGAACTCAAAGCATGTTTCATCCGTACATCACCTGGGTTTCTTTTTCCCTTACTCTCAACCTTCAATTTATCTCAAGTATAGTTGATAGAGGAGAATGACTCATTACTGATTTGATTGACTAATGCTCGCTTTATATCAACTAGGTCTTTATTTATTTTCTTTTTAATTGAATACAATGGAGAAATAGTTTTTTTTTTTTTTTTTTATTTTTTTAAGAATCAACCTTTAGAGGGGTTAGGTATTCACTCTTTTAGGGACTAAGCCATGCACTTATTGATTAATTTTGCTTAACTAGATCATCAGAGGAGTAGAACTTCGCTCTTCTGAGGGATCAAAGCCTATTTGTCCTACTAAAGTTATTTTTATCTTTTACTACGATTGTATTCATTCATTCATCTCAAATTATTTTTCTAGCTAACAGTGAAGTTAAATTCTACTCTTTTTAGGGATCAAACTCTACTTATATCAACCATATTTTCTTTTCTTTTATCATTCTATTTTAATTTAAAGGCTGATTTAGAGAAAAATAACCTAGGGATGATTTCGAACTTCCAATTAAAATAATAAAATCCTGTAAAACTTCATAAGAAATGTGTACACAACAAAATAGACTTCAAGACATAGTTGATTGACTTTCTAATAGGTAATCACAATCTAGTTCTAACCATATAATTAAAGTTCAAATAATAGTAATTTTGATCCATTTAGATTCCATCATTTAACTTTAATATGGTATAAGTAATATAAAAGATAGAGGAATAAAGCCTTAACAGATTATCTAATTATAACAGTTAAAATCTAGCAAAAGAAATAAACAACTAATTTTTTTATAAATAAATCTTTTCTTCAAAATAAAACTTAATTTAAATATTATCTTTCAAAAACAAATTTTAACAACTTAAAAAAAATCAATTAGTTCCATAGTGATATGATCAATCAATGGCATTTTCAATTCAAAAAACTAAATTTTCAAAAAAGAACAATTACTCAAGACAACTCATATTTAAGCAATATGTGGGAATTTTAACTCTAAACAATTCAATGAATTCAAATATTATATATATAATATATATATATATCCTTCCCCACACTTAATCAAGATATTATCCTTAGAAAGAAAACAAAAGTAAAAAAAAAAAATAATAATAAAAAAGAAGAATTAAAAAAAAAAGAAAAAGAACTTCCTAGAATGAAATATTCGAAATTGAATAAAAGAAAATTTGATTCTTGTCGTATGATCATTCTTAATGGTGCTTAATACTGTCCTACTAATGACCCCAAAAGAAAAAGAAAAATGAAATAGTAAAAAGAAAAGAAACAACACACAAGTTAGTAAGAATGACATGACAAAATAGAATAGTCAGCATAAAAGTCAACATTTAGTACATATATATTGAGTCTTGAAAATCAATTGTGAGACAAACCATGATAAATTACACATTACTATATCAATTCATCTTTGAAACAACACCAAGATTCTATTTTCAACTACATACAACAATGTATAACTCATGAGTGAAAGACCCTAACTTGTCAAGAAACCCCAGATATAGAAATCGAACATTATGAAACAACCAAACATGTATAACTTAATAAAAACTAAATTCAAAGCTCAAACCTTAGAATGGGAGTGCTTGATAAATATGTCCTTTTTATGTTAGAGGGTTGTGAGAAAAAGAAAGTGTTTTGATAGTGAAAGAAAGGAAAAAAAATGAGGAAGAGCTTGAAAAAAAAATGAGTACGTAAACTTAACGACTATTTATACTAACAGAAACACGAGTAGTATACCGTTGATCCAATTACACTATGCTTCTCTTGGTTCAAAATGCTTAATTATGCTCTAAAAGTGCTCAACTAAAGCATGGAAAAACAGATCTTGTCATGTTCCTTTATGTTCTTCATAACTAAAATTTTCTAGAAAAACATGACTAATGCATGGTGCATCACATGTCATCATGTTTCTTTCTGTTTCAAATATTGATGGAAACCAAGAAAAGCAGGACTAGTGGGTGGTTTCCCATATGTCATTGTGTTTCTTTTTGTTTCAAAAGATTTTAGAGAGGTTAAGAAACACGAGATAAGCACGAAGAACATAACCCCTCGTGCTTTCTTTATGTAATATAATTGTTCAACATTTTTAGTACAGCACGAGGGGTATATGGCTATGTCACGCCCCATTGGGTACCCTAAATGTAACAGTCACCACATGCCATATAAGACTCACGAATTACCACCTTAGTCCTTCGGGAGTCTTGTATAGATGTAAGACGTCCCTTTACGACAATAGAATACTTGGACCGATGGAGTTAAAGAGTTTAGTTTGGCATTCACTAGCAATAGAATATAAATCAAAACACATTTATAATTAGTTACACAATCTAAAGGGCATTCCCCTGCAAAAGAATATCGTTTAGAGATCTTTTACAGTTATTCGGAGTCTCTTGGTTTCCTACGAAAGTCTAAAAAAAATCAAATACAACTTTTAAAGGAAATGCCTAGCTCTGCACCTGATCTGTAAGTTCCCTTGGTCTAAGCCATATGAACTGATGCTGCAATAAATAAAAACTGTAGGGACGTAAGCTATACTAGCTTAGTGAGTGAGAACTTCCAAGATCACATTCATAACACATCATACAAGCAATGATTAGCTAGACAAGTGATATGCATCAAACATAAGGATTCAACAAACATATGACCAGCTGGAAATCATATGTGAATGGACTTTTACCCTCCATCCCGGGTTAGCAGATTAACGATTACTGCAATACTACTCAAATATGCCGTTTAGGATAACGGTCAACCAACTTATAAATTCGTTTGTGGATCACGATTAACCAACTCATTAATTCGTTTATGGATCACGATTAACCAACTTTTACACCGTTTCGGTTCACAAAAAACCAACCAATGCTAATGCTCCATCCCCATTTATGATATGAATGAGTCCATATTTATTTTCAATTCTAAATAGTCAATTATACCAATTCCTTAAGTGATTAATCAATAATCGCAGACAGTTAATCCTAATTCATCTATACAAGCAATATTTAATCATCCGGCCTCGATATTCTTAATTCAATTTCTCATATCAACAGCAACCACACATAATTCCCATTCATCCCCATCATGCATATCCATTTTATCTTTACCAAATATCTAGTGCAACTATCATTACATTTACATACAATAAATGGAATCGGAAGTAATACTCACTCGATCATTGGATCTCCGGTCTTTTATTAAAAATAATCCGGCGGTAGAGTATAGTCGGTTTCGGGGTTACCTAAAAAGGAAGAAATACTCTAATAAGTATTTCATCACTTAACTAATCCAAACTATTTAACAAAACTAGTAAATTCGCAATTCTCGTCATTTGCAAAAGTCCCTTAAAACGACCATAACTTGGTCCTTTTAACTCGGAATCTTGCAAATCATATATCGATTTCTATCTATTTCGAATGATATCTCTATTTATAATATTATTTTCAAGTTTTGAAAATGTTTGGTTCACGAAACAGTAAGATCAGTTCTGATCAGTAACAATTTCTAATTCCGAAAAATAGTTTTATAAATGTCTGAAATGTTTCTACTTTACAAATCAATTATACATGCAATATGATCATTTTCTATCATGAATGGCATGTTATGAGTTTAATATATGCATGCTCTTGATGATATTTACTAAAAGAAAATTTTAGAATTTCTTTATTTTGTAAGACTTCAAGAATACATATTCTTAAGAAATCTAGTTTCATGACTTTGATAAATCTCTTTTGTTTTGGAATTATTACTTAGGAAATTCTAGTTATCTTTGCTAGAATTGAGTTTTTATTATATCTATTACTTAAGACCTTCATTTCTACATGAAAATTCCATTTTATACTTTGTAAACATGTTTTCAAATAGGGGTTATTCCAAAATCCGAATTTTGAAAAATTAGTTTTTGAATGATTTCTTTGAGAAAAACTTGTTTAATATATTAAAATTTAAAGCTTTATTATACCTATCCCTTAAGGACTTCATTTCTTAAATAAAAATTTCATTTTGAGTTTGGAAAATAGGTCTTTTTATGGCAATATTCCAAAATTGCGAATTTCTTAAGTTGACCAGTAACTCAAAATTTTCTATCTTATTTCTACTCTTTGTTTTGCATATTCCTCTTATCAAATCTCATTCCAACTTATAAAAATCATCACTTAATGATATCTATTACCTATACCCTTTATTTTTCATATAGAACACAAGTTTTGGAGTTGATAAAAAGGGTTTTTTATGCATAGTCTTGAAGTCATCGAATTTTCATTTGAATATTTCAAACAAAGATTTTTCCTTTTTAAGTTTCTTGTCTCATCTAACTAAAGCTCTACTAACTACCATATTTATATATACAAGACAAAACCTTTATGATCATTAATGCATTAAAACACAAAATATTCATGAGATCATGAATGTCAAGTATAATATGAGCATTTAAATGCTAGATCTACTACTTATGATGCATGAAATGGAGTTTGAAAACATGAACATGGATTTTTATGCAAGATCTCTACTTTACTCTACTATTATATGCATGAACATGAAGATAATCCAACAAAAACACAAGATCTACTCGTGTGATGGCTTGATATTCATGGAGTAGCATTTTCTTGTCCCAAGCAAGTGCTCATGGGGACTTAAATGTGAAAATACTCATGAATAATCTTGCTAAGAAAGTTTAAGATTCATCACCTAAGGCTTGAATCAAGAGGAAAATGAAGAAGAAATGAACTTGTGTGTGTGTGTGTGTTGATGAGAGTCACAGCAAAGAGAGGGTTTGTATTTTTTTGAAACAAATGAAAATGAATGAAAGAGCGAGAAAGTAAAAGATTATATATAGTAAGTAAATTAGGGTTTGTTTTTATTATAAAAAGGAAGTAAAATAAAAAAAAAAATTGAGGCAAAATGTTGGTGGGGGGGTAAGGGTTGCATCGGTTTGGGAGTGGGAAGGACAGAGAGTGAGTTTGAATTATTTTGTTTTGTAATTTATGTAATAAAAGTCTTAATTTATAATAATTTTTAAGAGACAAATTTTCATTGGAAAAGAAAATGTAATTGAGTGTTTTTAAGGATGTAAGAGTAGGGAGTGACTTGTGAGTGTAGTGGTTGTACTTGTGAATAGTAAACAAGACAATTACTTTACCGGTAGTAAAAAAAATACGAGAATAAGGCTATATCTGTAATTTTTATAAACACAAAATTATAAAATTTATATTTTTGAAATCCTTATTAAATTTTAGTTCTAAAGAGTATTCTAGAATATTTTTCGAATTTCAAGTTTCGGGGCTCGCTTTTCCATAATGGATCTCGAGAAGGCTCGAAATAGTAAATTTTTCAAAATCAGATTTTTTTATGGTTTGAAATATACTTTAAAACAATATTCTACATTAAATTATTTTATAAAAGTTCTTTTAGTTTGAGACCGAAGGAAAGCCGGATCCAGGGTTCCTAGTTTCTCTCTCAAGTTTAAGCTAATCCGGTTTAGGGTTTTGGTTTCCGATTTCCAAAATTTACTTAGCTACCAGGAAAACCGGGTTTACAGGCTAGACGTAACTAGTCGTGTGCTTTCCTAAAATTCACATCAAAATGAGCTTCATCTTTTAGTACTTATATTCTCCAAATTTTACTTAGACATCAATATATAGAAAACAAAAATGATGAGCAATGAAATTAAAGGTCAGTCCTGGGTTACCTCCAAAGTAGTGTTGTTTAACGTCATTAGCTTGATATAGAACTTAAAATACTTAAGTAGAGATTAAGTGAAGTTTAAACTCCTTTTTTTGAGTAAGATCACTTTCATCCCCTAAGTATAACTTTAATAACCATTCATTTACTTTAAATTTGTCGAAAGTTAGGTGTTCTACTTATATAGTCCCATAAGGAAAAACCTTAGAAACTACAAAAGATCTTGACCATTGTGTTTTCATCTTTCCAAGAAATAATCTAGATGGGAATTGTATAATAAAACTTTATTACCCTCTTTAAATTGTTTAGATTGTTTAATTCTTTGGTCATGATACCTTTTCCTTATAAAGCCTAGAAGTCTCATAAGCCATTGCCTTCCACTCATCAAGTTCATTCAATTGAAACTATCTCTTTTGTTTTGCATTACCTAAATCATATTTAACTCTCTTGATTGCTCAATAAGCTTTAAGCTTTAGCTCAATAAGCAAATGATAGGAATTACCATAGACTAATCTCTAGGGTATAATTCCTAAAGGAGTCTTGAAGGGAGTGCTATAAGCCTATAAGGCATCATCCAATTTATCTGACCAATCCTTTCTATGATGTTCCATAGTCTCTCTAGAATCCTCTTTAGCTCCCTATTAGATAGCTCAACTTGACCAATGTTTTGATGATGATATGGGGTAGCTATTCTATGGGTAACACCATATCTCTTAAGCACTTTCTCCATTTGTATGTTACAAAAATGCATACCTCGTTCACCAATGATAGCTCTAGGTGTCTCAAATCTTGAAAACAATCTTTTAAAGAACATTATGACTACCCTAGCATTGTTAGTTGATAAGGTCTCCACTTCCACTCATTTGGAGACAAAATCTATTGCTACCAAGGTATATTATTTTCTATTGGAATTAGGGAAAGGTCCCATGAAATTGATATCCCACACATTAAAGACCTCACATTCTAGGATGAAATTTTGGGGTATATCATCTTTCTTAGAAATTTTTTCTATTCTTTGACACCTATGACATCTAGCATAAAAGACTTGTGCATCTCTAAACAGGCGAATAGAATTCACATTATAGAACTTTCTAAGTAGTTTTGGTTAGCACTATGATGTCCTTTGGTAAGTCTTCAATGGCAATGTCTCAAAATTTTCTATCCTTCAGATTGGGAAACGCATCCTCTTATGACTTGATTTGCACAAATTTGAAATAGAAATGGATCATCCCATATATAATATTTAAGATTAGGAAAGAATTTCTTCCCTTTTTTTTTTAGGTAAGCTGCTTAGGTACTATTCTTTCCACTAAATAATTTGCTATATCTGCAAACCAAGGCATTTCATCATCTAATTCTTCATTCATCTTAGTGATAGTATATAATTTCTCCTCAGGAAAATAATCATTAATATCATCCTATCAAGTTTCTCTAAGTTAGGATTTTCAAGTCTAGATAAATGATCCATTGCAAGATTCTCGGCTTCCTTTTTATCTTTAATCTCGAAATTGAATTCTTACAACAATAATATCCACCAAAATGAACATGGGTTTAGCATCTGATTTAGATAGCAAATACCTTAGAGTAGAATGGTCAGCATACACAATTGTTGTCGATAAAATTAAATAAGGTCTAAATCTTTCAAACGAAACAACAACAGCTAGTAATGCCTTCTCAATAGTAGTATTATTCTCTTGTGCATCAGTTAAGGTTTTACTAGCATAGAAAATTGGTTGGAAATTCTTATCCCTACTCTATCCTGGGACCAAACCTACAGCAAAAACACTAGCATCATACATGACTCCAAAGGGAAGATTCCAATCTGGTGCTATCATTTATCTTTTAATATATTAAAAGCTTTTAAGCAATCATTATTATATTTTAAAGGAACATCTTTCTCTAATAACCTTGTCAAGCGTCTAACTATCTTTGAAAAGTATTTTATAAATCTCCTATAAAAATCGACATGACCCAAGGAACTACGAATTGCTTTAACTATAGAATGAGGTAGCACTTTAGTGATAGTGTCAATTTAAGCTAAATTAACTTCAATACCTCTATGAGAGATCTTATATCCTAAAACTATTCCCACTTGGACCATAAAATGGCAATTCTTCCAATTAAGAACCATATTTGTCTCCTCATATCTCTTTAAAACTCTGTAAATTTTCTAAACAATGATCAAAGGAGGCATCAAAAACTAAAAAGCCATCCATAAATATGTCCATACCATCTTCAATCAATCCTTAAAATAAAGCAATCATATATCTTCGCTAAATCCTTCTGAAACCACTTAATGAAGTAATTTAATTTTATTTTTTCTTCGCTAATAGTTTACTTTACTTTGGGAATTCGTCGACGTAATACTTTTTCTGCATGAGGATTATGTTTAGTTCTGTAAAAATGTAAAGTGTGATTAATAAGATGATGAGTGGCTTTTTCCTTGCTATTCTACTTTGTTAATGAAGTTAGTAACATTAGCTCAAATGTTATTTATGTAGAAGTAGAAATTTGAATGGTTTGTTGGTGTTATTGTGCTGTGGCTACTTACCGACCAACATTTATAAGAGTGGTGGGAAATAAATTTTTTATTAAGGTTATTGTGGAAAATAATTACTTAAATAAGGTTAAATTAAAAATTATTACCATATATAGTATTAAAATCGCATCTTATACACGGGATATGAAAATAAATATTAGTTTACATGTATTACGTCTTATAATCACGATATAAATATGTATCACAATAATAATTCACGATATATGCAGAATATATTATGTGAAATGGAGAAAGGAGAGAGATGTTAAAAAAACAAAAGTAAAAGATTGGTGATGTGACATACACACACATACACACATATAGAGAGGATAGAAAGGACCAAAGAGGGACAGAGGAGAGATAGGGATTTGACTTTTAGAAAGACATAAGGATAACAAAACAGTAGATGAAAAAAACTTATAATGTAATTATATTGCGATTAAATAACACGATTTATGTTTAAATACATTATATCATTTGAAGGAAACATGATTTAGGTGTTGTACCCAAACATGATAGTACTTTATTAACACATTTTACATGTAAATTAAGTATACCCCGATTTGTAAACGCGATTTTGCAAAGTAATTTGATAATTTTCTTCATATAAACTATATACAAGTAATTACTTTTTATAAGAGGGGTAGACATGTTTTTCACCCACTAGGAAAAGCTAACGATGAATATAATCTATCAAAACAAACCATTACATGTTATAGCAAGTTGATTCTTTGATATATGTTAGAATGATAATTTCAAAACATAAGATTTAAGATTTATGATTATCAATGTTGCCATGATAGTATGAGACTGTTCAGTACATGAAGAAAAAAAAGAAGATAATAAAAGGGGATACTGTGATTTTATCACAAAACTATTGAGTAGGTGCAATAAGGATGAATATCCAAATGCACTTACCTCCCCAAATAGTGCTTATATTGTGACCCCTGTTCGTTTTGATGTTTTGTGATGTAAATACATATTCTTTTGGCAAAAAAAGAAAAATACATATTTATTTTCAAACGTTTTAGGGAAATAAAAGGAAGCACACCTGCATGTGACAATGAAACTGCACTTGTCCAAAATACTTCCTTACGACTCTTTTTGGACAAAATGCCTATGCTAAATTTCATAATTGTAAAACCATTCCCAATTACTCAAGTCTCAAGGAAGAGCAAAACTTGTAAATTTAGGGCATGCAAAAATGGTGAGTGCTACGATGGGACAGCTGTTAAGAAAAAAGGATGCTTTGTGTAATTATAACAGTTATTGCGGTGTAGTTGTAATTTAGCCTTTTCCATGTGAAAAAATCCTCGGTACATATTGCAAAGTCAATGGAGAGCTTAAAGCTATCAACAATTGAATATAGTATAACGTTAAGGCTTACGTCATTGTTGACACTATTTTTCCTTGTTTGCTTCATTGAATCTTTTTCAGATACAGGACATTTTTTCGTGCCACATAGCTAGTACCTCCTCCATTTTTTACAACATAGAATTATACTCATCATGACATGAAGAATAATAAGAAGACAAGACTTTTGATGGCATTGTCCAATTTTTTGAGTCCAAGTATGTGCAAAGTCAATTTAACTACATCTTCTTTGTAGAAGTGGGATGCAAATGTGTCAATACATTCCTAGAGGGAATTCATTCAAGATGTATTCACTTATGAGACAAAAGCTAGATACTTTGGATCAAACTTGATTTTGAAATAACCAACTGTGACATGGTATCAATGGATATTTGCAAAGTGCACACAAATAAGAGTATTTTAACTTCACAAGTTAAGCATCTGTTTGTTTTGGGAAGATAATTCTCACACTTATGTCAATATTTGAAAAGAGAATATATACATATGCACATGTATATACACATATGCAAACATGGCAAGGTGGATTTTATGGACATTTGTGAGTCCCTTTGACTAACTAGCAACAACAATGCGAGGATAAAATAATTGGATTTGGATTGATTAAAAATGTTCTTTTTTTTTTTTTTAAGAAAAAACCAAAACATACTGTCTCATGTTGGAGCAGGTTAATCCTCCGATACGAATTGGAATTAGAAAGTTGCTGCCATAGAATTAGACTATTCACTACATGAAGCAAAAAACATCAACCTGCCAAATCGGTGGCTAGACTGGGCCTTCAGTGATGGTTTTGAAGTTAATGATGATGTAATATATAAAAAAAAAATATTTTATAATAAGGCCAAAAGTGTCATTTGTTATAAAATATGAGGGTTACATGGTCAACTCTAATAAATGAGATATTATTAACTCTCACATTAATGATGGTCAAAGATTATGGGGTTACGTTTTCTAAGCCACCCTTTTCCTATAAATAGATCCCTTTAGCCTAGTTTTGCCTTGCCTTTTCCTAAGCAAAAACTCTAGGTCAGTGGGTTTCTTCTTCGTCTTTCCATCATTCTTTTAGGTTAATCCTTTGCTTATAGGTTTCTTTTCTTTTTTTTTTTTTTAAGAAAACAAGATTGTGGAGATCGATTCATTGGAGAAACAAACCCTAAGACTTCTTGCAAATTCGATCTTGGAGATCAGGAGAGTTTGAATCAAAACCTAGGTAAGGTGAATCATCTTTTATTCCTTGAATTTGGAGAAAAACTGATTTCTGAATGTTGGTATGTTTTCGTTGATGTGGATCTTAGGGTTTGGAAGGTTTTGTGGAGATATCTCTTTTAGTTACTCATTAATTCAAGGACAAAGATTTGGATTTTAGTTTCTGGTATAAGATTTCATTATATTTAAATGTATTTATATGGATTTGTTGATTGAGATCAAATTTGTTGAATTATCAGGTTTCTAAGAAAATTTTAGGGATTTTTCAGAAAGAGCTGAATACAGGTACGATCTTACCTTGTTTGCTGCTTGTGCTTGTAGGATTAGATATGCATATGAACTGGACTAACCCTTGCAGGTTTTTAAGTTGATTGTTGCTTGTTTTTGGCTGGTTAGTAAAGACTTGGCAGATAGTGATACTAACGCGGTGCCCTGATGATCTATGTGTGAGGTTGTTTTGAGTGGACTTATGGATAGAAAGGATTCTGGTGGATTAGGTTATGGTATGAGAATGGTACCAACTGGTCTATGGTAACTATCCCAAGATCGTTATATATATATATATATATCTTAATAAGTACTATTGTTTTTATTGAGGTCTGAGTCACTCCGGGTTTAAGATTAGTTCGAAATGGTCCTAAACAGTGTTGTTTGCAGGCTAATTAAAGATAATAAACCTGTGGTTGTCACATTTATGCATGTGATGCAGGTGATCTGTTTGATGTTTGTTCATGTGCATGTGTGTGTGGTATGGCATACTGAGCGTTTTTCGCTCACCTTTTTATTTTTTAGGATCTAGAGATGATCCCGTGGTATTCGATTTTTCTGGATATGATATTTACATGGACTATGGGGAGGACGATAGCATAACAGACAATCCTATAGACTTTTAGTTTTTAATTATATGAATTAAAGGAATAGTTGGACTATTAAATTATATTATTTTACCTTTTTATCAAAATTTTGAGATTTCAGATTCAAGATGTAAGCTCTAGGGATAATATCTGTTTTAGGATGTTTAATTTGTTGGCCTTTGGATTTTTTTTGCCAACAGTCTGACATGAGGATTTTATAAATATATTTAATATATTTTTGAGTAACCCTCTGTGAGTTTTTTTTTTTTTGGAGATTTATATATGTTATATTTGTGGTTTAGTATTTTATAGCCTTTATGTGTTCTGTAGAAGAGAGAACATGTGGCGTGTTGTAATGCCTTTAGGTTTAGGGCATTACAGATGATATAAAATAAATATAACTTTTTAAAGTTTTTAGGAGAAAAGGTACATATTTGGAAATTTTGAGGTGTATTTATATCCAAGACAATAATGAAACTGCAATAATTTGAAAAACTTCTTTTCACTCTTTTCATGAGAAGCAATTCATGCTAAATTTCATAATTGTAAGATCATCTTGAACAATTTAAATATAACTGCATTGCTATCTTGGTAGAGCGCAACTTGTGAGCTTCAAGTCATGCAAAATAGAGAGTCCTATAATGGTGACAACAGTTTAAAGTTGGGACTATTGTGTAATAATTGTAAAAATTATTGAGGTGTGATTGTAATTTAGGCTTTTCTATATGAAACGAACCTCAGTGCATTATTGCATGGTCAATTTAAGTTGTTGTCTGTTGCTTGTAAAGGAACTTTGAAGTATCAAGTAATCTTTGTGTTATAAAAATTTGAACCAAGAAAGAAAAAGTTGTATTGCCTTATATTTTAAGAATTACAACATACATATTTATAGCTATACATAATCTTATAAATTAAGAAAGAAATAAAGAAATAATGACCTAGTAGATTACAAAAAAAAAAAAAAAAACTTGGAAAGTACAATTAAAAATATTTTACAGCCTATAATTTACTCTAAATATAGAGTAATATTCTATAGGATATTCCTTATTCTATAAGAATATTCTATGTGATATTCTCTATTCTGATACTCCCCTACATGTTGGATTGTAAATGTCTTGTGTCCTCAGCTTGCTTACTAGAAAATCAAATTTTTTTTTTTTAGACCTTTGGTGAGTATGTCAGCTATTTGTTGAGAAGTAAGAACATAAGGAACACAAATTAAACCACTTTCAAGTTATTTTTTGATTAAGTGTTTATCAATTTCAACATGTTTAGTACGATAATGACAAATCGGATTTTGAGTAATTGAAATGGCAGCTTTGTTATCATAGTAGATTTTCATAGGAAAAGGCACAATAAGCTTCAAATCTTCTAGCAATTTCTTAATCCACATAACTTCATAAATCCCATGTGCAAGGGATCTAAATTCTTCTTTAGCACTACTTCGTACCACAACACTTTGCTTCTTGCTACTCTAGGTTACTAAATTCCCCCCAACAAATGTGTAATACTCAGATGTTGATCGCTTATTTGTCACACTACCGACCCAATTAGTTGCGGTATAAACTTCTATATGAAAGTGAGCATGTTTTTTGAACATCAAACCTTTTTCAGGAGTCTCTTTTATGTAGTTTAGTATCCTATATGCAACTTTAATGTGTTCTTGACCGGGTGCATGCATGAATTGGCGTATCATGCTTACAAAAAATGCCATATCAAGGCAAGTGTGACAAATATATAAGTCTGTCCTTTGAACGATGAAATTTCCTCTTTTCAAACACATCATCAATTTTTGCAGTGGTTAGCTTGAGATTTACCTCCATTAGAACTTCAACAGGCTTGCAACCTAGCAAACCTATGTCATTCAATAAATCAAGGATATATTTCCTTTGATTTACAAATTTTCCTTCACGCGATCTGGCAAATTTCATGCTAAGAAAATGTTTTAATGTTTCTAGATCTTTATCTTCAAAGTTTTTAGCCAACCTTTTCTTGAATCTTGCTAATTCATCATGATCATCACCTACTAGGATCATATCATCAACTTAGATGATGAGGACTGCTATTTTTCCATCATTAGCACATTTATAAAAAAGAGTATGGTCTACTCGATTCTGTTGATATCCATATCTTATTATAGTTTTTCCAAATCTCTCAAACCATGCCCTTGGAGATTGTTTGAGATCATATAAAAACTTCTTAAGTTTGCAAACTATGTTTTGACTACATGATTTTTGAAAACTAGGAGGTAAAGTCATAAACACTTCCTCTTCCAAAATCACCATTCAAAAATGCATTTCACATCAAGTTGAGGTGATACCCAATTGAAATTAACAGCAAGAGATAAAGGAACATGTATACATTAATTTTTGCTACGAAGCCAAAAGTTTCTTGGTAAGCAGCATCAATATGTTTGATTAAACCCCTTAGCCACAAGTCTCGCTTTATATATCTCTACACTACCATTTGCCTTACATTTCACAATAAATAAATATTCACACCCAACTATTTTCTAACCTTTGGGCAGCTCTTCAATTTCCCATGTTTCATTTTTTTTCAGTGCATCCATTTCCTCTATCACTACTGTTCTCCAATTTGGATCAATAAATACTTCCTGAATGTTTCTTGTAATAAACATATTAGAGATTTTTGAAGTGAATGCCCTATGATTTTTAGAGATACGACCATAAGATAAATATTTTGCAATGGGGTGATTAGTGCAAGAACAAGTTCCTTTTCTAAGAGCAATAGGAACATCGAGATCTATATATTCATAAGAGACTTTATTTAGGTAAAAAGAAGGAGAAATGTAAGAATTTTTATTTTGAGAGTGTCTTGAGTACCTAAATGCGAGGTAGTAGATTGACTGGTTGTTGAAGGAATAATTGGCTCTTTACCCTTTTGATGATTCTTTCTTCTTTTATAAACAAGACCTCATGTTCTTGATCCTTAGGGATTATCTTGTAGTATTTCTTCCCCTGTCAAAGATTCAATAATTTCTGGCAAAGCCGCCTTAGTTGTAGAATTATAGTTTAAGGAAAAGTAGTAAAATATGTGTTTTATCCCCATTATTTTCTCCTTTGAAACTCGGAGCATCAAGTTCTATATATTAATGAGAGACTTTATTTGGGTAAAAAGAAGGTGAAATGTAAGAATTTATAGTTTGAGAAGTGTCCTAAGTACCTTGAGAAGTGGCTTGAGGAGTGTCTTGAGTACTTGAGTGCGAGGTAGTAGATTGACTAGTTGCTGAAGGAACAATTAACTCTTTACTCTTTTGATGATTCTTTCTCCTTGTATAAACTAAGACCTCAGGTTCTTGATCCTTAGGATTATCTTGTAGTATTTCTTCCCCTATTAGAGATTTAATAATTTATAGCAAAGCCTCCTTAGGTGTAGAAATTACAGTTTGAGGCAAAGTAGTAAAAATTAGGTGTTTTATCCCCACTATTTTCTTCTTTGAAACTTTCCCCCTGAAGAAAATTATTTAGAAAATAAGGCTGGTTTTTTATGAATAAAATATTCATAGTAACTAGGACTTTTCTTGTTTGTGGATTTAACACTTATACCCCTTTTGATTTGGTGCATAGCCAACAAAAACATATTTTTTAGCCCTTGCATCAAGTTTGGACTAATTTTTATGAGATAAATGAATATAAGCTACACATACAAAAATTTTAAGAGGTAATTTGGAATAAATTCTATTTTGAGGGAAGAAATTTTTAAAACACTCCAGAGGAGTAATGGAGTTATGTACCTTGGTAGACATTCTATTTATCAAATAAGCTGCAGTTAAAATTGCATCTACCCAAAGATACTTATGACCATACATAAAAAACATAAGAGATCGAGCCACTTCTAGTAGATGTCTATTTTTTTGCTTTGCTATACCATTTTGTTGAGGTAAGTCAACACAATTCGATTGATGAAGAATGCCCTCATCTCTTAAAAAGCTTTCAAGAATCTCATTGTATACTTATTACCATTATTAATATGTAGAATACTAATTTTGGTTTGAAATTGAGTTTCAATCATGTTATAACAATTTTGGAAAATTGTCTTAACTTTGGATTTGTTAGCCATTAAATATACCCAACACAAACATATGTGATCATCAATAAAGGTAACAAACCATGTTTTGTTTGAATAGGTAGGAGTCCATGAAGGACCCCACACATTAGTGTGAATTAAGTAGAATGGTCATGAAGAATGATAACCTTTTGAATGATAGATTTTAATGTCTTTTTGATAGAATGCAATGTTCATTTTGAAAAAGAGAACAATCTATTCCTTTAAATACGGTCGAAAATTTTTTTTAAGGTAGAGAAAACTACGATAACCTAGTCTATAATGCTAAAGCATTATTTCATCTTTAACAACGTTTAAACTTATGCTACTTAGTCCTTGAGGTCTTTCATCCTCATAGATTTCATCTTCAAAGTAGTAAAGACCTTCAACCATCTAGAAGTACCAATCTTTTTCCTTGAATTCGGGTCTTGAAACACATGATAGGAGTCAAAAAAGGTAACACTACAATTGTTATCTTTGGATAACTTGCTAACAGACAAAAGATTACATGTAAGTTTTGGTACATGAAGGACATATTTAAGAGATAAAGTTTCTAACAAAATAATCAAACCTTTACCAGCAATAGATAAATAAGAATCATATGCTATATGAATCTTTTCTTGACCAGAACAAGGAACATAAGTATGGAATACATTTAAGAAACTTGTCATATGATTAGATGCTCCATAATCAATGATCCATGAAGCAGATTGTAATAACGAGTAACACACTAAGGCATTTAAATCAGTACCTCTTTGTGCCAAGGAAGCATTAGGAGAACCAGATGATCCAGAATTGGATTTGAGTAGTTTTATGATATGATCCACTTGTTGTGGAACCGTCTCGTTTTCGATACTAGTAGAATTCTTTGTCAAAGGTGCAGAATTTGACAACACATTTAATGTCATTTCAAACTTCATGGTAAAGAATGTGTTTAACTGCTAGGGTTGGTTAAGAAAAAATAATCTCGCTTTGATACCATGTGATAAAAATTTGAAACTAGAAAGAAGAAATTTTCTTGCCTTATTTTTTAAGAATTACAGCATATATATTTAAAGCTATACATAATCCTCTAAACTAAAAAAGAAATAAATAAATAAATAATGGCTTACGAGATCACAAAAAATATATACATGAAAAGTACAATGACAAATATTTTACGACCTATAACTTACTCAAAATATGGAGTAATATTCTATAGGATATTCACTATTCTAGCACTTTTATAAATTGCTTTCACACAGAAGAACATATATTGGATGGAAATGCTCCACTAGCTAGTGTATCCTCCATTTTTTCCAAGTCAATATAGAAAGAAAAGTCAGCCACTTTCAGAGCTAAATTTCCAGGAATGGAACTCATCAGAGATGGAAAAATAGTACTATATTATTTTTTTGAGACACATCACATACTGTATCATATATCTTATAACAAGAGGATGGCTTTTCTATATTATTGCTTTGGTTCTTTATTTCTGTTACAGGGATTTCATTGCCTAAACTATGTTCATAATATTACTTTCTCAGCACCAATGCATGTAAACCAAACCCTTTTATCCTCAGGACAAGTTTTTGAGTTAGGTTTCTTCCGGCAAAATGGTTCAAAAAATTTGTATGTTGGGATATGGTATATGGATCGGCGTCTAACTAAACCTGTTTGGGTGGCAAATAGGGAAAAGCCGCTTGCAAGTACGGATGACTCAGCAAGCTTAACCATAGGGATTGATGGAAACTTAAAACTTCTTGATGGACAGCAAAATATTGTTTGGTCAACCAACATCTCCACTGGGTCAAATGGCTCGGTGGCAGAGCTTCTGGATAATGGTAATTTTGTGCTGACTAGTGGCAACTCTGGGATAAAAAGTTGGGAGAGTTTTGATCATCCTGGTAATACTTTTCTACCAGGAATGAAGATAGAGATGGATTTCAGAACGGGGGTAAAGATACTTTCAACTTCTTGGAAAAGCGACATAGATCCCTCACAAGGAAATTTCGCCGTTGTAGCTAGTTCAGAGATACCGCCACAAGCCTTTATCTGGAATGCTTCTAGACCTTACTTCAGATCTGGGCAATGGGATAAATCTAAATTTATTGGGATACCCAGTATGGATGGAGCATATGATAGTGGCTTTATTGTTGAAGAGGATTTTGCAGAAAAAGCAATCTACATAGAATTTTATAACAACACTTTCTCAGGATACATTTTCTTGTCACCCGGAGGGTCTCTAAAGTTAATACAATGGGATGATGAATTAAAGAAAATGCTGACAGCATGGGAGGTACCTCGACATCAGTGTGATGTGTATGGAACATGTGGCCCTTTTGGAGTTTGTAATGCATTCAAATCACCTACGTGTCGCTGTTTGTCTGGGTTTAAGCCAAATTCTACTGAAGAATGGAGCAGAGCGAGCTGGACATTAGGGTGCACAAGAAACGTAGAGCTAAATTGTGAGAAGGAAAAGATGGCATCATCTAATGTGCCTGAAAAAAATGATGTTTTCACACAAATGAACAATATGAAACTTCCAGATTTTGCAATCTACATCCCAGATAGAAGAAATGTTGAAGACTGTGGAAATTGGTGCCTTAGTAATTGCACTTGCCTAGCTTATTCTTATGTAGACTCTACAGGATGTATGGTTTGGACACAAAAGCTTATGGATCTTCAACAGTTCAACAGATCAGGAGAAGATCTATATTTTCGTCTTGCATACTTCAAAACAGGTGAAATTAAATGTAAATACCGTGAGTTGGTTATTTCTGGATCGACTCTGATTTCCTTCTACCCGTGCAGGAGGAAAACAAACACCAAAAGTCGTCATTGGTCTAACTAGTTTTTTCAGTATAATCTTCTTGGCAGCTGCTGTTTATGGACTAGTTAAATGGAGAACTCATATAATTGGTACAATCACAAGTTCTTCTTCACCGAGTGTTCTATAGATATATGCACTTTCCCTGTAATCAAAGATTTGACAGCTATAACGTTGATAATGAACATCAATAACCACTCTCCTCTCAATTTACAAGCTTCCTGTTTGGAAACATTACTTCATTGGTTTCAATTTGTTATTACGTTTCACTTATATGCATTTGTTTGTCATAGTGAAATAACTTGTATATGATGTGTAACTTCAATCAATAGTCATTGTTAATATCTTTATTTTCCTACTCTGGGCAAAATTTGTTGATGAAACAGACCTTGTGTTTAGAATGGCACTGTAAAGTCAAGTACTCATGTGACATGGAAAGAGCTAAAACTTCCATGCATCTTTTATGTGCTTTAATGTTGTGGTTGGGAGATTTGATCTAATATGTATTGCATACTCTTAATGTAGGTGACATTAATCATGTTTTAGCCAAATTGTCCATTGGCTTTGTTACACCTTCATCAGGAATGACTCAAAGCATACCTTGCAAGAATTCTTTCCGTGCCGCTGTGCACTTTCAAAACATTGAACCAATTTGACCTCATCTTTTGCCAACTCCTATTTCAGGAAAGCTGTGTATGATTCCACGGTTCCTTCACAGGGTAAATCTAGATGATGAAGCAGTAAACAAACAAATGGAGAGAGAATGGGGAGACCAACTGAACAAAAAAGATGCACCCGAGTTAACCATATTAACTTTTGATTCCATATTAGCTGCAACGGCCAATTTCAATATCAGTAACAAACTTGGCCAGGGAGGGTTTGGGCATGTTTATAAGGTGACTTTAAATTTTTTATAATTTTTTTTGTCTCCAAAGCATATGCTGTTGCTGGTCCCAAATTCAGAACTCTAATTTACCTTAGAGCCATTAAACAATAGGGAAAGTTGCGAGATGGGAGGGATGTAGCGGTTAAAAGGCTTTCAAGTAACTCATGTCAAGGCATGCTAGAGTTCAGGAATGAAATAATATTAATATCCAAGCTCCAGCATAGAAATTTGGTCAGGCTATTGGGTTGCTGTAGCGAAGAAGGTGAAAAGATTTTGGTGTATGAATACATGTCTAATAAAAGCTTAGACACTTTTTTGTTTGGTAAGCTCAACTACCAATTGTATTTCTCAGGCGGCTTGCTAGTTGCTTTTTCTTTCTTTTAGGTAGTACTTGGCTGGTTGATTTAGTGTCACTAAAGCCACTCTTACTTGGTGAATATACTAGATCCAAGAAGAAAAAAGGAACTCAATTGGGATAAACGCTTCCAAATAATCAAAGGGATAGCAAGGGGGCTTCTTTATCTACATCATGATTCTTAATTGAAAGTCATCCATCGTGATCTTAAGGTTAGCAATATTCTTCTAGATGAAAAACTAAATCCCAAAATTTCAGATTTTGGGTTGGCAAGGATGTTCGAAGGAACACAAGAATGGGTGAATACACACAAGATTGTGGGAACATTGTAAGTATGGTTGCTTTTTCCATCAATATTACCTATGGGTTTAATGCGGTTTTAATTTTTATGGATCTGCTCTATCATGGATGCATCACTATAAGTAGAATACATGTGTCAACGTGCGTGTTGGGAACTTGTGTGTGTTTAATATGTGGTTTAAGCACTAACAATGGCTTTATGTTGGTTTTCAGTGGGTACATGTCACCTGAATATGCTATGGGAGGTATATTTTCTGAAAAGTCTGATGTGTATAGTTATGGTGTGTTATTATTGGAGACAATTAGTGGCGAGAAGAATTCACCAATATACTACCAAGGACAATATCTTAATCTTCTTTCATATGTAAGCACCATATATTATTTGATCCGATTTTGTTTTATTTTTTTTCCCTTTCTTTCTTTTGGCCAAATTTTTTGTTTTACTTGATAGTTCAATATGTCCTAAACTATAAAACGTCAAAATTATTGAAACAAATACCAGGCGTGGCTATTATGGAGTGAAGGCAGGGCATTAGATATGCTGGATGAAGCCTTAGCTGAAACTTCCCAGAAGCTAGAAGTCATAAAATGCATCCAAATTGGTTTACTTTGTGTTCAGGATCACGCTGTGGATAGGCCCGATGTGTCCAGTGTACTTCTCATGCTAACCGGAGAATCAAAGCTTCCAGAACCAAAGCAACCTACGTTTACTTTTCAAGGCTTCTCGGATCTTCAGCGACAACAAGGGAGCATATGTTCTACGAACGAAGTGACAAATTCCTTCATTGAAGGTCGATAAGGTGCATAGTTTTGTTATCAAATATCATAAGGGCCAAATCATCATAAATGGTACTGTAGCTAATCATTCATATTGAATCAGAGATTTTATTTAGTAATAGCTAAACTCTTAACAGTCAATGAAACTAAATTTGCAGCAAAATTATCTTGGAAACTTCCTGGGAAGATTGTAGAAGTAACATATTAATTCATTACTGCAGGTAAAATTAATCTTAAGATGTGATACTTGCCAAAAATGCCTCATATAGACACTGTTCTCTGCTTGCTAAGTGCTGCCAAAATAATGTAGCATTTCAAAAGCCTCGAAGGCCACTGATAATTTACTTCCACCACCTCCCTTATAACCTTTCTAAGTTACTAAATGTCCTAGTTGAACTGTCATTGGATATTCTGTGACGGATGAGTGCATTCCCTTTTTCTCCTTTTCTTTATTGAGCCAAATTAATATTCATAAATTAGAAAAAGAAAAAATAGCCTTCCACATCTTGTCATAATAACTTTTATACTGTTACTGTCATCAGTAAATGTTTTAAAGTATATAGCTGACTATACTATATGTGCTAAGAATGGGCAGGTCAAGCATTGAAGGAAATTTTACTGGCGATTCATACATTGAAGAAATGCTACTACTAAAGTGGATATTGGGTGGAAGCATTAATAAAAACTGATGGATTCAATTTAAGAGTGTTCTGAGTAGACTATACTTTTGGTTCGATCAATTTCATAAACATTGTGAAACCATGGAATGAAGTGATTTCTAATTACGATGCATACAATCAATTAGGCTGAATTAAAGTTTTCCTTTTCTTTGCTAGTAGTTTTACTTTACTTTGCAATTCATCGAAGTTACACTTCCGCTGCATGAGAATTATGTTAGTATTGTAAAGATGTAAAGAGTGACTAATAAGATGTCAATGACCTCCACAAACAGTGGCTAAATTGCCAAGCCTGACCGTTTTGAAGTTTTCTTGATGATTTTTAGGAAAATAAATGCATATTTTCAAATGTTTTAGGTAGATAAAAAAGCAGGTGCATCTGCAGGTGACAGTGACACTGTACTTGTCCGAAATACTTCCTTACGACTCTTTTTCAACAAAATGCTCATGCTAAATTTCATAATTATAAAACCATTCCCGACTTTTCAAATCCATATCTGCATTATTGTCTCAAGGAAGAGCATAACTTATAAATCCGAGGCATGCGAAAATAGTGAGTCCTACCATGGCAACAGCAATTAAAAAAACCAAGTGCTCCATGTAATTATAATTTAGCCTTTTCTATGTGAAAAGAACCTCATAGCATATTGCATGGTCAGTGAAGTGTCTGTCACTTTTTTGAAATTGGAAGGCTCAAAGCGGTCAACAGCTAAGTTTAGTATAACATCAAGGTTTACTTGTCAGAGTTTGATTGAAAGAAACGTTTTTGCCATGGAAATTTGAACGTATACATAGTCAATAGTCATTGCTGAAAGTAATTTTCCTTGTCTGTTTCATTGAATCTACTGAAGATAAGAACATATATTGGATGCAAATGTGCCAAATAAATAGTACCTCCATTTTTTCCAACACAATTAAGAAGGAAAAGTCACCTATATCCAGCATGAAATTTTCAAGAAATATAGTCATCATGACACGAATAATAAGAAGGGTAGACTTTTATGTCACGTTTGGTATACATGAATCATTGGAATGGAAGGAATAGAATGAGAGGTGGAATGATAAATCCATTCTTTTGTTTGGATACATCATGAAATGGAATGAAATTTGATATGGTATTTGTAAAAAATGTCTTTAGTAATTAATATGAATAATAAATGTGTAAGAGGATAAAAATATAATTTTAATAGTAATAATTTATAAGAAAGAAATGTGATATAGATTGAATTATCATTATAGCTCTGTTCTAATCACTATTTTCAATCAATAATATGGGCAACTATACCTATTGTAACACCCTAATTTTAGAGTCATTTACAACACGCCACGTGTCTATAAATCATATAGACACACAAAGGCTCAGAATCTGCTAATAACTATGATATATACCATTTACACTTCCAACACATACATATTAATACTCCAGATCCAATCACAACATAAGTACTTCATCACAACTACTACATAAATTCCTACTTCCTACACATAGATATCAAATGATGGCTTATAGAGTCCATCTAAACATACACTCATATATATAAACTAATAGGTGGGTCTATGCCTTAATATGCTAATTAATACATGAATAACAACCACATAATATAATAGGAGTTCTATCTCCTGTACTCTAACATTTTATGTCTAAAAGTCTGTTGGGTAATTCTTGCCACTGACGTCCTCCCCATAGTCCATGATAACGTCATATCCAAATAAGTCCAAAGCCTTAGAGTTTCCGTCTGTACCTAAAAAAGATAAAGGGTGAGTCGAAGCCCAATACGATATATCAACAAGCATTTGCACTTATACAAACAATGGCAAACACACATGCATCATAATCATATGAATAAAACAAGCAACCATTTAATTACCTTTATCCTTTAGCTCAACACTCAACAAATGGATAACTCAGTATCGCAGATCACACATAAATATTTACACACACATATATATATTAGTTATTGGATACTCCCCAGTAACCATGTTACTGGTACAACTTAGATCTACCCAGATCATTTCCATGTATGACTCCACTCAGGATACTGTCACATATGGATCATCGGAATACCATGATAATAGTATGGACACTCTCTACCTATTACCAGCAGCTACGCACAAGAAATACACTCATCATTAATGTCCATTAGTTCTTAAGTTAGTTTTAATTTCTATCATAGACAAGTGTAAGCACAAACATAGTATACACATACCTAGATAGATGATTCAACTTAGTGCACTTGGTAAAAAACTCTAACCTGGATTTTCAACACGTAAATGTACTTAGACTCTTTTGTATTTCTCAACTTATTTCTAAATAACATTCCCTAGGCTCCTCTCTCTCATTTTATGATGAAATGGCATTTATATAATGTATTTGCATATATATACATTAATGAATTAAATTGTAACAAGGAAATAATGGAAAATAGTAATTAATTGATATTAACAAGGTCTCGGGTTTTTAGAGTAATAATAAACCTTAAAAAAGTCAATTGAACAAGTTTCAAGTGTTTTGAGAAGGATAAAAAAGTTGGAAAAACTATGTTTATACAAGCTTTAACACAAGTTGTGTACAAGGCTATGTAGAAGGCAAAAAGATGGTAAAATGCATTTTCAAAGTACATGACCATTCTACACAGGCTGTGTGCGAGGTTGTGTAGAAATCGAAAGGTGGGTAGAAAGTATTTTCAAAGCACACGAGCTTCATAGGCTGTGTATGAGGTCGTGTAGGGAAAAAAATTGGGTAGAATGCATTTTCAAACTACACCACATTCTACATAGCCTATGTACGAGGTCGTGTAGGAAACAAAAAAAAGTGTTTTTCATGCAATTATCATAAAGCATCGATTTTCTTCATTCCCAACATAAAAAACATGACTAATGATCCATACTTAACATTTCTTCAAAACCTAAAAACCCATCTTAAAAAATCTTACATAAAGATTGAATCTTGATTGAATCTTGCATGTAAACATCATGTTACCTTATCACAAATCTATCAATCCCTTTTTCTCTCACTTTTTGAATGTTTTTCCTTTAAAACTTATTTGAAATTCCCAAACCTCGTTTCTTCCAGATGGAATCTCGTTGTTACATTTATATGATAAGAAACTATTATTCCCATAAATACCTTCTTGGGAGTAAGAATAAAAGAGAGGAAAACAAGGCAAAAGAAAGGAAAGAAAACCATTACTTACTGTGTTGTCTTGATGGATTTTCTTCAAGAAGTTTCAATAGTTTGATGAGGGAAAGAATAGGAAAGCTTTGTAAAATACGTAAAAGAAATGAGAGGAGGAGAATGCAGTTACTTATACGTTTTCAACTGCCAATATTTCAAAAGATTTGAAGATAGACATGTTTGCCCCTGTTTTAAAACAATAAATTACTATCTTGTCCCTCTTTAAATAACTAAAACTTATTTATTATTATTTCCTTGATATTTGGTTATTTCACCTATCCATTGTAGTATAGTCGACAAGAATAGGATTGTCCCATGAGGATCTCGAATTACTATAATTTACTTCGTTTTCCTACTATCTTTTCTAAAATATATTCAAAACTATTATTTACTAGCATTATTATGATTTTAATTCTTATTTTTATAAACTCAAGATAACTTAAATAACAATATATTCAAATTCAATATTATTTAATTCATCTAAACAACAAATCCCTACTATAATATTACTATGCTCAATTTCTAAAGATATTTCAATGATTGTTCATGCCATATGATTCTTAAAATGAATTAATATCTTTTTCAAGACTATAAATCCATAATCTTTGAATGTATCTATTGGAATGTCTTCCTAATTAATAATAATTTAAATATTGCAATAAGAACTATGAATCTCAAATTAAACTAAATTTGCATTCTATTTAATATAGAAGATTCATGTATTCCTATATCTAGAAATCCAAAAAATCTCTCTAATTATGGTTGATCTTTTCAAATACAAAATTTATCACTTTGCATACATGAAATCAGTCTAGATTCAATATTCTAGATATCTCAATTCAACAAACATTACAATACTTATAATAAGAATTGAAAAGAACATGAAACTTCATTCAATCAATATTAAGTACAAATTATACAGTAATATCTAGAGTTCATCATTGTTTAGACTATATTTTGCTCCTCCATTACAGTTCTATCAAGAACACAATACAAGAAATCAAAAATAGTACGAATAAGGAAGAAGAACACCTTTGATGAACAATCTTGAACTCTTTCTGTCAGTTGCCTTGACTTCTCTTGAGAATCCTAGACAATCATCTAAGACTTTTGGTGCTTTTTTTTTTTTTTAAATTTTGAAATAAAATTAATATGTATCTGTGTTCAAACTATCATAGGACTTATATATTTATATTTACAGAAGTAAAAACCTGGATTAACTCCCAAATTTCGGATAGTCTTCTTTAATAATGTAAAGTACATAAGGTTTACATGAGGTGCCATAATCAGTCATGCATCTTACTATCAGTTATAACCATCAAAATACTTCACTTGAAAAGAACATAGCTGGAATATGATATACCCTATTCACTCATGCTTCTCTCTGTTTTGCAAAACATCTGTAATTTCATAACAGCACAGCATAAACATGACTAGCCCTATCCTCTCATGTTCTTCACTAGTCCTTCACAACTCAAGTTCTAGATTTACACGAGAGTAGTATGACTCATTATATCTTATTGTGTACCTTTCTAATCATTAATCCTTCAATCTTTAGAAAAACACGATGGGAATACGACTACTCCAATTCAGTTGTGTTTCTCTCTTATCTTTAAAACTCCTAATTTGTCAGGAGAATAGGGAAAACACAAGTAACTAGGTTTATTCGTGTACTTCTTAATTCTTTTACACTTGTTCATTCTTTATCCAAAATTTGATAAAATTTGATTAACTTCATTTCAAAGCTCATATATTATCTTCATCCTTTCAAAAAAAAAAAAAATTAACCATGTTAAGTATCAAATCTTAACATTGAGTTATAAAAATATATATAATTTATCGTAATAAATATAGAATAAAACACATATATTAAATTCCCCCACACTTAGGTAATTGCTTGTCGTCAAGCAATCCAAATATAAAATTCAAAAAAATAATTTTCCTATGAATCAACCATCATCACTTAGGTAAATCAAATTTTCATTATTATTATCATCATATCTCATCATCATCTCACTTAATATTTAAATTAAAACTCAAAATAAAAATTAACTACTATACTTCAATTACAAATATTTCTTACTTTCTTTTTTTAATTATACTTTAATTCGTTCTACCTCCAACTAACTATCATAATTGAAATTTCATGAAATTTTCACTCAACTTTTCCTATTTATTGCCTTAAAGACACCAATATACTAAAGTTTGCAAATTAAACCAAGAAAATCAAAATTTAACCATCATCATTTAAACTAGAATCTTAAAGCAAAAATCAAATACTTGTTCAACCAAACAAAATGAAATTCAACCACATCTTATACATCTACTAATGTGTATATACCCTCCTTATTAATTTTCAAGGTAACACAATTAGAACTCAAAGCATGTTTCATCCATACATCACCTGGGTTTCTTTTACCCTTATTCTCAATGTTCAATTTCTTCCAAGTATAGTTGATAGAGGAGAATGACTCATTACTCATTTGATTGACTAATGCTCGCTTCATACCAACTAGCTCTTTATTTATTTTCTTTTTAATTGAATACAATGGAGAAATATTTTTTTTTTTTTTTTTAAGAATCAACCTTTAGTATATTCACTCTTTTTAGGGACTAAGCCATGCACTTATTGATCAATTTTGCCTTAACTAGATCATCAGAAGATTTGAACTTTGCTCTTCTAAGGGATCAAAGCCTATTCGCCCTACTAAAGTTATTTTTATCTTTTACTACTACTGTATTCATTCATTCATCTCAAATTATTTTATTTAGCTGACAGTGAAGTTAAATTCTACTATTTTGGGATCAAACTTTGCTTATATCAGCCATATTTTCTTTTCTTTTATCATTCTATTTTAATTTAAAGGCTGATTTAGGGAAAAATAACCTAGGGATGATTTCATTTGAACTTCCCATTAAAATCATAAAATCTTGTAAATCTTCATAAGAAATGTGTATACAACAAAATAGACTTCAAGACATAGTTGACTGACTTTCTAATAGGTAATCACAATCTAGTTCTAACCTTAGAATCAAAGTTCAAATAATGAGTAATTTTGATCCATTTAGATTCCATCAGTTAACTTTAATATGGTATAAGTAATATAATAGATAGAGGAATAAAACCTTAATAGATTATCTAATTATAACAGTTAAAATCTAGCCAAAGAAATAAACAACTAATTTTTTTTTTATAAATAAATTTTTTCTTTAAAATAAAACTTAACTTAAATATCATCTTTGGAAAACAAAGTTTAACAACTTAAAAACAAATCAATTAGTTCCACAGTGATATGATCAATCAATAGCATTTTCAATTCAAAAAACTAAATTTTCAAAAAAGAACAATTACTCAAGACAGCTCATATTTAAGCAATATGTAGGAATTTTAACTCTAAACAATTCAATGAATTCAAATAATATATATATATCCTCCCCTACACTTAATCAACATATTGTCCTTAGTGTCTTAATCCAAGCATAAAGAAAGAAAACAAAAGTAAACAAAAAAAAAAAAAAAGAAGAATTAAAAAGAAAAAAAGAAAAAGAACTTCTTGGAATGAAATATCCAAAATTGAATAAAAGAAAATTTGATTCTTGTCGTATGACATGACAAAATAGAATAGTCAGAATAGAAGTCAACTTTTAGTACATATATATTGAGTCTTCAGAATCAATTGTGAGACAAACCATGATAAATTACACATTACTATTCATCTTTGAAACAACACCAAGCTTCTATTTTCAACTACATACAACAATGTATAACTCATAAGTGAAAGACCCTAATTTGTCAAGAAACGCCAAATATAGAAATCGGACATTATGAAACAACCAAACATGTATAACTTAATAAAAACTAAATTCAACGCTCAAACCTTAGAATGAGAGTGCTTGATAAAAATGTCCTTTTTATGTTAGAGGGTTGTGAGAAAAAGAGAGTGTTTTAATAGTGAAAGAAAGGGAAAAAAAAGTGAGGAAGAGCATGAAAAAAAAAATGAGTATGTAAACTTAATGACTATTTATAGTAACAGAAACTCGAGTAGTGTACGGTTGATCCAATTACACTATGCTTCTCTTGGTTCAAAATGCCTAATTATGCTCTAAAAGTGCTCAACTAAAGCATGGAAAAACAGATTTTGTCATGTTCCTTTATGTTCTTCATAACTAAAATTTTCTAGAAAAACATGACTAATGCATGGTGCACCACATGTCATCATGTTTCTTTATGTTTCAAATATTGATGGAAACCTAGAAAAGCAAGACTAGTGGGTGGTTTCCCACATGTCATCGTGTTTCTTTCTATTTCAAAAGAGTTTAGAGAGGTTAAGAAACACGAGATATGCAAGAAGAACATAACCCCTCGTGCTTCTTTATGTAATATAGTTGTTCAACATTTTTAGTACAGCACGAGGGGTATATGGCTAGTCGCAACTAGTCGTATGCTTTCCTAAAATACACATCAAAATGAGATTCATCTTTTAGTACTTATATTCTCCATAATTTACTTAGACATCAATATATAGTAAACAAAAATGATGAACAATGAAATTAAAGGTCAGTCCTGGGTTGCCTCCCAAGTAGTGCTTGTTTAACGTCATTAGCTTGATATAGAACTTAAAATACTTAACTAGAGATTAAGTGAAGTTTAAACTCCTTTTTTTGAGTAAGATCACTTTCATCCCCTAAGTATAACTTTAATAACCATCCATTTACTTTAAATTTTTCGAAAGTTAGTGTTCTACATATATAGTCCCATAAGGAAAAACCTTAGAAACTACAAAAGATCTTGACCATTGTGTTTTCATCTTTCCAAGAAATAATCTAAGATGGGAATTGTATAATAAAACTTTATTACCCTCTTTAAATTGTTTAGATTTTTTAATTCTTTGGTCATGATACCTTTTAACCTTTTCCTTATAGAGCCTAGAAGTCTCATAAGCCATTGCCTTCCACTCATCAAGTTCATTCAATTGGAATTATCTCTTTCTTTTTGCATTACCTAAATCATATTTAACTCTCTTGAGTGCTCAATATGCTTTATGCTTTAGCTCAATAGGCAAATGACAGGAATTACCATAGATTAATCTATAGGGTGTAATTCCTAAAGGAGTCTTGAAAGGAGTTCTATAAGCCCATAAGGCATCATCTAATTTATCTGACCAATCCTTCCTATGATGTTCCACAGTTTCTCTAGAATCCTCTTTAGCTCCCTATTAGATAGCTCAACTTGACCACTACTTTGATGATGATATGGGGTGGCTATTCTATGGGAAACACCATATCTCTTAAGCACTTTCTCCATTTGTATGTTACAAAAATGCATACCTCGTTCACTAATGATAGCTATAGGTGTCTTAAATCTTGAAAATAATCTTTTTAAGAACCTTATGACTACCCTAGCATTGTTAGTTGATAAGGTCTCCACTTCCACTCATTTGGAGACATAATCTATATTCACCAAGGTATATTATTTTCTATTGGAATTTGGAAAGGTCTCATGAAATTGATACCACACACATTAAAGACCTCACATTCTAGGATATAATTTTAGGGTATTTCATCTTTCTTAGAAATTTTTTCTATTCTTTGATACTATGACATCTAGCATAAAAGGCTTGTGCATCTCTAAACAGGTGAATAGAATTCACATTATAGAACTTTCTAAGTAGTTTTAGTTAGCACTATGATGTCCTTTGGTAAGTCTTCAATGGCAATGTCTCAAAATTTTCTATCCTTCAGATTGGGAAACGCATCCTCTTATGACTTGATTTGCACAAATTTGAAATAGAAATGGATCATCCCATATATAATATTTAAGATCAAAAGAATTTCTTCCTTTTTTTTTTAGGTAAGCTGCTTAGGTACTATTCTTGCTACTAAATAATTTGCTATATCTGCAAACCTAGGAATTTCATCATCTAATTGTTCATTCATCCTGATGATAGTATATAATTTCTCCTTAGGAAAATAATCATTAATATCATCCTATCAAGTTTCTCCAAGTTAGGATTTTCAAGTCTAGATAAATGATCCGTTGCAAGATTCTCGGCTTCCTTTTTATCTCTAATCTCAAAATTGAATTCTTAAAACAATAATATCCACCAAATGAACATGGGTTTAGCATCAAATTTAGATAGCAAACACCTTAGAGTAGAATAGTCTGCATACACAATTGTTTTAGATAAAATTAAATAAGGTCTAAATCTTTCAAAGGTGACAACAACAGCTAGTAATGCCTTCTCAATATTAGTATTATTCTCTTGTGCATCAAGTAAGGTTTTACTAACATAGAAAATTGGTTGGAAATTCTTATCCCTACTCTATCTTGGGACCAAACCTACAGGAAAAACACTAGCATCATACATGACTTCAAAGGGAAGATTCTAATATGGTGCTATCATTTATCTTTTAATATATTAAAAGCTTTTAAGCAATCATTATTATATTTAAAAGGAACATCTTCCTCTAATAACCTTGTCAAGCGTCTAACTATTTTGAAAAGTCTTTGATAAATCTCCTATAAAAATCGACATGACCCAAGGAACTACAAATTGCTTTAACTATAGAATGAGGTGGGACTTTAGTGATAGTCTCAATTTTAGCTAAATCAACTTCAATACCTCTATGAGAGATCTTATATCCTAAAACTATTCATACCTGGACCATAAAATGGCAATTCTTCCAATTAAGAACCAGATTTGTCTCCTCACATCTCTTTGAAACTCTATAAATTCTTTAAATAATGATCAAAGGAGTCATCAAATACTAAAAATCCATCCATAAATATGTCCATACCATCTTCAATCAATCCTTAAAATAAAGCAACCATATATCTTTGAAAAGTGGCGAGGCCATTACAAAGACCAAACGACACTCACCAATAAGCAAATGTGCCAAATGGACAAGTAAAGGTTATCTTTTCTTGGTCTTCGAGAACAATAGGAATCTAAAATATCCAGACATACCATCTAAGAAATAATAATAAAAATGCCTGCTAATCTCTCTATATTGTGTCTACAAAGGGTGAAGGAAAGTGATCTTTTTGAATGGCTACACTCAATTTTCTATAGTTAATATAAATATGCCAGCCTATAACGGTTCTCATTGAAATAAGTTCATTCTTCTCATTTGGTACAACCATCATTCCTCCTTTCTTATGTTCTACTTGTACTGGATTAACCCAAGGACTATCCCATATGGGATAAATAATACTTATGTCAAGGAGTTTTATCACTTCCTTTTTCACTACATCTCTCGTATTAGGATTTAATCTCCTTTGGGGCTACACAAGTTTAGCTCCTTCTTCTAACTTGATCTTATCAGTGCAAAAGGACAAACTAATGTCTTTGATATCAGCTAACTTCCATGCAATTGCTTACTTAACTCCTAATAATTTTTCCTTTTCATTTTCCATTAAATTAGATGAAATGATCATAGGAAGCTTAGAGAAATGAGTATTCAAGATATTTTGGGAGAGGTTTCAACTCTAAGTGTAGGGGGTCCACTATTGAGGCCTGGCTACCATCATGTCATCCTTTTCAATCTCTAAAAATCCTTGTTTGTTAATGACATGTTCTTCTTCATTTAATTGTTCTACTAAAGTGGAGCTTTCATGGTTTATAAATTCCTCTTTATTCTCAGAAGTCAAGCTTAATTTCAAAGGATCATCACATAATATTTCCTAAAAACAACACCCAACAAAGAAATCAATCGAATCAATTGAAAACAAGCATCATCTTGACTCATGGACTATTTTATGGCAACAGGTATATTATCTATTAGATTCTCATCCCCAACTCTTAATGTTAATTTAACATCCACAATATCAATAATGGCTCTAGTTATAGTTAAGAAGGATCATCCCAGAATTAATGGGACTTCTACATCTTCATCTATATCTAATATCACAAACTCCATAGGAAAAATAAAGTTTTCAGCCTTTACCAACACATCTTCTATGACACCACCAGGAAACTTTATAGACCTATCTACTAGTTATAAGCTCATGTGTATAGGTTGTAGGTCTCCCAGCCCTAGCATTTTATTAACTATGAGGCATTAGATTTATGCTTGGCCCTAAGTCAGCTAGTGCCCTTTTAGGTTTTTGTTTTGTAAAATGGTGAAACATTTGTCACTAAGCATGACATGAGAGAGATCCTCCAACTTCTTGTTATTTGAGAGGAGATCCTTTATAAACTTGGCATATGTAAACATCTGCGCAAGTACTTCAACAAACAATAAGTTAATATATAATTGTTTAAACAAGTCAAGAAATTTACTATTTTGTTCTTCCTTGTGATTGTTCTTCCGTTGTGATGGATAAGGAATTGGAGGCACATATTCCTTGACCTTAGGTGTGATACATTTCTTCACTTTCTCTTGATTATTTTCATTAAGTGTTTCCTTAGTAACCCCATCTTTCACCACCACTTCTTTAGATGCTTTCTCTTGCTCTTGGTAGAGCTCTTTGCTACTTCAATGACACCACCTTAACTTATTTCTTTGGATTCATCTTGGTGTTTCCAAGTAAGGTGCTTTGATATCTTTCGAAGAGCATCTTTGCAATCTGCCCTATTTGTTTCTCTAAGTTATAGATTGATGTTTCATGGTTTCTCAAAGTTGGATTATTCACTTGAATGAATTGTTGCATCAACTCCTCTAAGTTAAGCTTCTTCTTTTGAGGTAAGGCCCTTTGAAATCCAGGTTGTGGAGGATTGGACCTTTGTATACCTTATCCTTCCGAAGAAAAATTTGAATGATTTCACCATCTTGGATCATATGTGCAAAAGGTTTTTTTTTTTTTTGTGGTCTCATTGGATTGCCCATGTAATCCACTTGTTCATAATGCTCCAAAGCTTCTTAATTAATGCATGGATGGTCCACAATTGGTTCTTGTGTTTGCATAGTCAATTCCTTTACTTGGTTTGCCAAGGCTTCGACCTTTGTTGCCAATGAAGAAACTATATCCACTTCATATACTCCAGTAGATAGCCTTCCCTTATTACTGACGATTGACCATTGATAGCTATTGGTGGCCATATCCTCTAATAACTGTAAGATCTACTAAGGAGTTTTATGATTCACAGTACCTCTTACAGCCATGTCAATCATTTGCCTTTATTTGATAATATAATCCATTGTAAAAATTATGCACTTACATCCAAGGAGGTAAACCGTGGTTCAAACAACTTCTCAACAAATCCTTATTACACTCCCAAGTATCATATAACATTTCCAAGTCCATTTGAGCATAAGTGGAAATATCGGACCTTAACTTCGCCGTTTTGGATGGAGGGAAGTGCTTTGCTAGGAACTTTTAGCCAATTCTTGCCAAGTGTTGATGGACCCTTGTGGAAGCAAGTTTAACCATTGTTTTGCTCTCCTTCGCAAAAAAAATGGAAAGAGCCCCAATCTCATGGCATCATCATTTACTACATTTATCTTGAAAGTTTCACAAATCTCAAAAAAACTTTGAAGGTATGAATTTAGGTCTTCATCTTGTAGGTCATCAAACTAATGCATTGTTGTAGCATTTGAATCACATTTGGTTTGATTTCAAAATTGTTCATTGTAGCTATTGGCTAATTAATGCTTGAAGTAACCCCTACCAAAGTTAGGCAAGCATACTCGGACATTGCACAATTGGCCAGCACTACCCTATCTTGTCCTTCATTATTGCCAACCACATTAAGTGGTAGGTGGGTATTATTCATCATGTCCCTCCATTTTTTGTTGAATTCAAGGGCTTCTCTTCAACTATCAAAGGGGAAGACTCCAAATTTTGTTTTGTAATCTTTATCTGGTTTCTCATAATTATCTTCTTAAGTTTCGGATCAAAATCAAGTAATCTTGTAGACCAAGTTCTAGTCATATAACTACAAAACAGAGATATTAAAGTGCCAGTCTCGAATCTAAATTTTGAAATAGAATCACAATACAAATTTTAGACAAATTTCTACAGAGAGAAATAAAAAATTGAATAGATAAGTAGGATTTGAAGCGTTTCCAATACTACTGATTCTCGGTAATGACACAAAAAACTTGATATTGATTGAATTATCAATATAACACTATTCTAATCAATATTTTCAATTAATAATATAGGTAAGTATACCTATCTATTATAGTATAGTTGACAAGGATAAGATTGTCCTATGAGGATCTTGAATTAGTAGAATTTACTCTATTTCCCTACTATCTATTCTAAAATATATTCAAAACTATATTTACTAACATTATTATGATTTTAATTCTTATTTTTATAAACTAAAGACAAATAAAACAACAATATATTCGAACTCAATAGTATTCAACCTAAATAACAAATCCCTATTAGAATATTCTTATGCTCAATTCTAAAGATATTTCAATGATTGTTCATGCTAATTTAATCTGCAAGACTCCTAAAACTAATTAATATCTTTTTTCAAGACTATAAATCCCTAATCTTTGAATCTATCTATTGAAATTTCCTCCTAATTAATAATAATTCAAAGATTGCATTAAGAATTATGAATCTCATATGAAACTACACCTTTCAGTTTAATACAGAAAATTCTTGTATTCCTACATGTAGAAATCCAAAAAAATCTCTATAATTATGGTTGATCTCTTCGTATATGAAATTTATCAATTTAAATACATGAATTCAATCTAGAATCAATATTCAAGATATATCAATTCAAAAAACATTACAATACTCATAATTAGAATTGAAAAAAAAAAAACATGAAACTTCTTTGAAAATCTTAGATAACAATCCAAGCATTTTGGTGTTTTTTATTATGAGAGAAAATTAATTTGTATATATGTTCAATCTATCCTAGGACTTATATACTTGTGGAAGTAAAAGCCCACAGTAACTCCCAAATTTTGGATAAACTTCAAATTCTGCAGATATATTTAAAGTTGATTGAGTCTTCTTTAATAACGTAAAGTACACAAGGTATACATGAGGTTCCATAATCAATCGTGTATCTCAAAGTCAGTGATAATCATCGAGATATTTCACCCAAAAAAGAACACGATGGGAACATGAGATACCTTGTTCACTCGTTCTTCTCTCTATTATGCAAAACATTTGTAAGTCCATAATAGCATGGCATAAACATGACTAGCCCTATCCTCTTGTGTTCTTCACTGGTCCTTTATAACTCAATTTCTAGATTTACACAAGGGAAGCATGACTCATTATATCTCTCGTGTTCCTTTCTGATCATTAATCCTTCAATCTCTAGAAAAAGCACAATGGGAACACAACTACTCTAATTAAGTTGTGTTTCTCTCTGATCTTTAAAACTTCATATCCATCAAGAGCACGAGGAAAACACAAGTAATCAAGTGTGCTTGTGCGCTTCATAATTCTTTTACATTTCTTCACTTTTGATTTGAAATTTGATAAAACTGGATTAACTTCACTCCAAAACTCATGTATTATCTTCATCATTTCAAAAATAGAAAATTGACCAAGTTAAATATCAAATTTTAATATTGAGTTATTAAAATATATACAATTTACCACAATTTATCTTATTAAATATAGAATAAAACATGTTTCAAAATGAATTTACAACTCTACCTTGAGAAGGGTGAAATCGAAATCTCTCTCAAAGTTGGAATTGTTGATTGCTAGAAATCACAATTTTGGCTTTTAAAAGTAGATTCAAATATTGGAATGGGAATGGAAACTGCAATTGTGATTCTATTTTATGTTATTTCCCATATGCTAAACATGACATTACAGGTTCTGTCCAATTTTATTAGTCCAAGTATATGCAGAGTCAATTTATTTATACCTATAGTGTAGGTGTAAGCTCCTAGATTTTATGCTACGTTTTATGCCTAAACCCTAAAATCGGAAGTCAATCGAAAACCCTAAAGTCAACAAATCGGCATTAAACCCTAGTGAATCTAGATCTAGTAATCTTGTACTCTTAACCCTTAAACAATAAAATTGAATTAATCATAGATTGTAGTTCGTAATAATACAATGAAACTTAAAAATGTCATATTCATCAAAGTTTAGTTCATGAAACAAATTTCAAAAATGTACCCCGATGCACAAAATGGTAAAAATATTGCGATAATACCATTAAGCATGTAATAATATAAAGATTCTAAAAATATCAGTTTTATAATTTTTCGGTACCTAGAAATATCAGATATAATGCTTTTATGCGTATTTTTTTTACTAGTGGTATTAATTTGTCTTGTCTACTATCCATGTCACTAGTCTACACTATTAATTACTATTCCTCTATTTCTACTTTTCTTATTACATATTCTTATACTTTACCATACTTATTTCTTGCAATTTATCTTTCTCATAAAACTTTAATCACATCATATCTTACGTATTATTATATTTTATTATAAAGATACAAATCCAATCAAATCTCACCCTCTCTCCTCTCTCTTCCACGCCAGCCACTCCCTTTCTCCCATCTCTATTTTTTCCCTTTTCAATTTATTTTATTACACTCATTTCCCTCCATAAATCTCTATAAATACATCGCCTCCCTCTATTTCTTTCACACACTTCACTTTACATAACAAAACTTTTTCAAATTCTCTCCACAAACCCACTCTCTAAAAATTCATTTCCAACTCTCTCATCATCCCATATTCTTACCATCTCCATACAAACAATAGCCTCTCTTTATTTAACCATCCACATCTCTACATTAGGTAAAATTCCTACAAATATTTCTTTTTCATGTCATGTAACTTAACATGACTATGGTATGTGTTTCCTAAACCTATAAGTGTTATGGAAGCAACACTATATTTGTTTTGTTCTTGTTCATGTACAAAATATCATTTTATTATTATGTTACTTTATTGTTGTTATATTGTTATTATTGATCTAATCTAACTTCTATATGTTATTAAATATATTTATGTATATATATATATTTCTTAGAGCATATAAGGTCATTAACATAACTTTTATTTATTTATGCCTTGTAATTTACTTATTTATTTATTTCATGCTATTATATTATGACTAGTCTTTCTAGTTTTAAACTTATCTCATCAAGTCAAAAAAAATTTCTTATTCTTCTTTTTTTTCTTTTTTTGGACTTGTCCATAATCTAAGTCTGAGAAGTCTTGACACCAATCTAAGACTCCCATGATTTTCTTGATCTATTTTCTTTCTTTGCTTTATGGGACTAGTTTATCTCTAGTCCGAAAGCTTTGATACAAGTTAAGACTTCCAATACTTGACTTTTATTATGTGTTTATTTTCTATATTTTCCATCTTTATATTAATTATTTTTGTCATGTTAATTGTAAATTTATGTTCATACATGATTATGTTGTTGTTGTCTTAATAAGAATAAAAGAACTTCTTTCTTTAATAAAGAAAAATGGATTAAGTTCACTATAAAAATGTAATTTTGACATTAAGAAAGTTTCATTAAAAAATTAGAATTTTGCTTCAACAAGGTTATTTTTATTAGACTAGTTATCATAAATCTTAGAGTTGTTTTTATGTAAGACTTTTCAAAGAATTTAACTAAGTAATTTTATTACCTTCTTTTCAAATCACCAAGATAAAATTCATTATTTAAAACCTTAATGTTGATAATTTTTGTTATATAATTTTTTCTTAAAATCTTATTGTTAAAATCATCACTAACACTTTAGTAAACACTAAGATTTAGACAAGCTTTTTAAGCTAAGTTAAAATCCACTCACCAAAGTAAAAGTCTACTTAAAGAATAAAATTAGTAAATAACTTGAAAGACTAAGTTTTTGGAATGTAAAATTATCTTCTAGAAGTTAAGGAAAAATAATTGTAACAAGAAACCACGCACATACAAAAACACAAAAAGATTTTAGTTTTCTTTCCAGCTACCTAAAATAAAATTGTCAAGTTTCACTTTTCCAAACTACTATGACAAGTTACTTTATGAAAAGTCTATTGTTAAGACAACATCATTGGAATCATGTGTATAATATGAGTTTATATATATGTGTTAAATGGATTTTTCAACAATATAAATGTTCATATACTTGTTTATGGAATTTTTGTATGAAAAAATATTAGAAAACTTTTTTTTAAGGGCTGGGACATTCGTGATAGATTTGTACCCTACTTTTTGAAACCCAAATGGCTTTTATGGTAACAGTAACATTAGAAATAGATAGATCTATTCGAGTAAGTAGAAAACGACATATAATATGCGAAATTTCGAGTTAAAATGTAAGTTATGGTTATTTTAAGTTGGAATTTCACCCCATGTAAATTTAACGAACTTAATAAAATAGAATTAGCAAGATTCAATAGAACCTTCAAAAAATACTCATTTTGGGTATTTCTCTTGTTTAGGTGACGTAGAAGACGAGTATCCATACCTCAAAGAATACTACGACTAGATGTTTCTGCTCCAATGGCCGAATGAGTTTATTTCCTATATTCTTGTACTTATGTTTTTGCTTGTAGAATAGTGACACTAGAATTAGAAAAAGATAAAATGGGAAAGTGCATGTGCTTTACATATATGGGTAAATTTATATTGAGAATATCGAGGCTAGAATTGTCTATAATCAACGTTTGATTTAGTATATGAATGATATGTCTACAAATTCTATGATAAACCTTAAAGTATCTAATATTATGCCATAAGTACTTAATTAAATTGATTCATGCACAACACATAGTGAGTCACATTGCATTCATTACTATACACTTGGTAGGACAAGGGCATAGTAGTGAGGTCCGTAGGGCTCGAAACTCTGCATAATGGTGAATGGTCGTCTGAACTAATTTAACGGTGAGTAGATATCCAAATTAACTACATTTTTAGTGGCTAGTAGTGGCTTGCATAAATGTAAAAACCATATTTGCGAAGAGTGATCTTTATGGCCTGAAACACCTAACCTCGAATGGAGGGCACAAATCCATTCAACATATGATTCATATGTATTGTATGCTCACGTGTTTGTTGCATTTCATATGCTTGACAAAATAACTTGTTTGATTATTGATTGTTCAAGTACTTTATTGTGAAAATAATTCTCACTAAGCAAGTAAGCTTACTCCCTCTTAGATACTTTTTGCAGCACTCGTACTTATGGTTAAAGCCCCAAGGTTATTTCTCTTAGGAACTACACTTTTGGATTCAAGAGTTTTTTGAATGAAGTCAAGAACTAGAAGTAAACTTAGACTTTTAAGTAAAACTTCAGTGTAATTATTTTTATTAGACTATGATGGACTATATATTTGGATAGGGGAATGCCCCTTTGATATTTGTAAGACTCCCTCTGCTTTATATTTAAGATGCTTTTGTTATGATTTCCATTCTTAATTGCTATTTTGAATATCTTCTTAGACAACTTGTTTCAAAGATTGGTCCTCTATGATCACGAAGGTACTCCTTACACCTGGTGTTGAAGCTTTTTGAATTACTAAGGTTGTCATACTTAAGCTTTAATATCGAATGTGACAGACTTATCGTGTTTAAGGTACTCTTTGAGGCATGACAGTAGGAGTGTGCCGTAAATATGTCAATACATTTCTTGTGGGATTTCATTCAAGTTGAATTTATTCATGAGAAAAAAGCCAGATACCTTAGATAAATCTTGATTCTGAAATAATCTGCTATGATATAAAATTAGTAGTCACTTACAGAGCACATATTTAAGGTAGAGCATATTTTAACATCACAAGCTAAGCATGTGGTTGTTGTTGTCTTTTTTTTTTTTGATGATATAGAAAGAAAATACATAGTTGAAATAAAAAAGGAAGTGCATTTGATTTTTAACCTCATAAATTTATTCACATCAATGCTCAATAAATAGAGCTAATACATAACAACAAGATAACAATAAAATGAAAAATCTACAAATATCAAGGCATATCCTAATTGACTCCTACAGATAGGTCTAAAAACAAAAGTTTCTAAAGGCTTCGTCTAATAACAAATTATTTAATTGCTAATCAATTATTCAGCTTCAAATTTAAGGCATATCACCATCACTCCTCCTTGCCTTAGTAATTGTGAAGGGATGATATGAACATAATTCTTCCTCTTGATGTTGTTCAATTGTAATTTCCGCCTCTTCATGTTGTTATGTCTTGCAAATCTTCTCTATATGCCTAATCTATCCACGTCTTCTACACGAGACATTAGGCTTCCACCAATATTTTCTTTGTAGGTGATTTGTTTTTTTGTAATGTGGGCAAGGTAGATATGACTCTTCAATTTTTTGTTGTTAGCTTTGTTATACATTTTGTATTTATCTCCTGCATTTTTATCTTTGCTAGAAGAGCACCTTCCATGGTGCCTTCTTCTCTCATCATTCTCCTTTGCTCTTAGGTGTGCAAAGCATTAACTAACTCTAACAAAGATATGATTGATAGATCTTTAGACTCCTCCAAAGAAGAAATTTTTGACTCATATTTCTCTGGCAAAGTAACAAGAATCTTTTGGACAATTCTTGCATTGTAAAAGTCCTTATCTAGTAGCCTCACTTTGTTAGCAATGCCTAGTAGATTATCAAAGTAGTCTTTAATCATTTTTCACTCCTTCATCTTCATCATCTAAACTCTCTAATCAAGTTGATCACTTACACATTCTTGGTTTTTTCATTTCCCTTGTACTTCTTCTTGAGGTAGTCCCATATGTCTTTGGTTGATTCTAGGTTAATCTTAGTAAATACGGTGCTTGAAACGGTAGAGAAAAGACTTGCTTTAGCCTTTGACTTCCTTGTATTTCTTTTTTATAATTCTTCATTTGTGCCATCATTGGATTTGTTGGCAGTGATGGAACATCACAATCTTCTTCTACAGCCTCCCAACAATCCAATGCATCAAGATAGTTTGTCATCCTAACAACCCAATGCTTGATAATTTTGGCCATAAAAAACTGGTGGAGCAATATGACTGAAGGATGATTATTTATCGACTTCCATTATGAAACTTTGTGTTTGTATCACTCAATCTTGCAGGTCTCTCAAGATGGGAGCTTTGATACCATGTTGTTTTTCTATGATATAGAAAGAAAATATATAGCTAAAATAAAAAAGGAAAAGCACCTGATTTTTATGCACACAAATTGATTCACATCAATGCTCAATAAATAAAGCTAATACATAACAAAAAAAAAATAAAGAATTTGCAAATATCAAGGCATAATCTAATTAAATCCTAAAGGTAAGTCTAAAAAGCAAAAGTTCCTAAAGATTTTGTCTAATAGCAAATTGTTTAACTATAAATCAATTATTTAGCTACAATTTTAAGGCATGTCACCAAAATTTGTTTGTGGAAGATAATTCTCACGTGAAGGGTAAATAACCATATTATGTAAACACTACTCTACCATACACTATATCAATTTTAGGTAGGTGGGTTTTATTGATATGGGTTTAGGTTTATTTGCTTAATTGCATGAGTTTCTTTACAACAACAAGGAAGCAGGGTAGAAAAATTAGAGATCTTGATTGAGAAAAAGTGTTTTCTTTGAAAATTAGAGTAATCAACCAACTCCTCTTATATTAGGTTTGTAAGCCTCAGAAAATTCCAGTAAATAATTCCAAAATAAACATCGAAAATAAACTTTAAAAATGACTTCAAATTAAAACTGAACTTCGACTAGTCCTAAATCACGAACGAATCCAGAAATTTCTTAATCTCGAGAAAATGAAAATCCTTAAAAATAAAATAAGAACTCAACAGTCTTCAAATCCAAAACCACTACGTACGACAAATTCCATACTTAACTTTGAATTGTAAAATCGGGTAATATAGAATACAAAAACAAATTATTAAAAATTTAATTATGATAAACCTTCAAAAATAAAACTCAATTCAAGAATTCCAAAAACGTTAAGACATATTAAATACTTACAAAAATAAAATTTAAAATAAATTTCTCAAACTAAATATGTTGTATAAACATAGATCCTTAGTTTCCAAATGGCAAAGATCTAAACCGGAAAATTACCTGGGAACCCAAAGTGAAATATAGTAGTTCAAGTCCAGAAATCTCGCATTCTTAGTCCTAGAAGCCGAGGTATAGTTTAAGTGTGTAGAGTAGCTTGTAGTAATATAAGGTCGCTTAAAAATATCAAATTGGTAAAGTTTTGACCTATTTCGAACCCATTTGGATATACAAACTTTGAAAAGCGTGTCCCGGGCTAGAGATATAAAATATACCATTAATACCGTTAGACTTGTATTTTTCATAGGATTTCAAAATATCAGTTTTATAATTTTTTCGATAACTAGAAATTTCTGATTTTGCAATTATATTCGTATTTCTTTTACTACTGGTAATTAACTAGTCTTTTGCTATTCACTACTATTCATTACACAATTTTACTATTCTTGTAAACCCTTATATTTTTGGATAAATGTTTTATATATCATAGAAAATTCCGTTTTTCCAAAATTTAGTTCGTTTTTTATTTTTACGGGATCAGTTTCTGTTTAAGATACGATACTAAAAATAAAATAAATTAATTTAATTTAATAATTTAAATTTTTTTATTTTCATTAAATAATTTTTTATAATTTTTCGGGTTATAAAAATATCAATTATAGCTCGTATTCGCGTATTTTGATCATATCGGTAACTTATTTGCTAATTCACTAAAATAAATAAATAATTATCTTATTTTAATTATGAAAAATCTGATACAAATATTTGGAATGAATTTTCTATTTTTTTATTTTTATTTTATTTTATTAAGTAAGTACTCTTACAACCCATACCTTTAAGTACACCTTTCAAACAACACTTCTTTTTCACTTCAATCTTTCTACACTTCATTATCACTTCATGGCAGAAATTTTGACTCCTTTTTGGCTGCCTTGTCCCTTGAAATACTCCAAAATTGATTAAAGTAAAGATATTTCAATCTTTCTTTAAGGAAGCTACACTTACTATTAATTACACATTACAATTGCAAGTTAAAAACCAACCTAAATTCTCTCTCTCTCTCCTCCCAAAATTCATGCCTGCTATTGTAATGTATAGGCTCCCATTTTATTTTTTTCTACTTCATTTAATGTATCTTTAACTCATTCTATCTCTCTCTCTTTCATTTACACCTTCAACCCTTTACCATTCCTTACCTTTTTCTCTCTATTTTCCTTCTCTTTCTCTCTTCATTTTCTCTTGTTCTTACAAGAAAACCTTGCTACCCCTATTTCTTATTGGAGCTCCCACACATATTTCTTCAAGATCCTTTGACAAAACTCTTATCTAAAGCGTCCATAGTTGATGCAGGTAAAGTATAATGACAGTTTCATGCATCAAATGAGATTCTATAAGCTTAAAAGCTAAGGATGATGATGCCAAAATGAAACACTCCTTTTATCCACAATTATTCTCTTGTATTATTATTATTTTCTTGCTAAAAGTAGTTGTATTTTATAGAAAATGTAGTTTTGTTTATGTTTATGTTTTAGATCTTATTATTTGAGTTATTTTTCTATTATTTTGTTTTATTTTCAAGTTATGTTGTTATTGCTAATGATTTGTGCATATCATCATTCACATAACCATCATAGTGTTCATGCATTTATCACTAGTAGTAAACTAGATCTAGTTGTTTTAAGTTCATACATACATTAGACTTTTGTTTTATGCTCTTCAATAACTTGTAATAGCTTGATGGTAGTAGGAAAGTATTAGAAAGCTCAAGATCTATTTTAGTTTCAACAAAAATCATTTTTGAAAATTCGGAAAAAAAGGGAATCATATTTAAAAAGCTATTTTTCAACTTCAAAATGTGTATTTTTCATTTAATGAAGGACTTAAGGAATAGATATCATAAATGAATGATCTAGATGAATAAAGTTTAGATCTATGAGTTTATAGTTTACTACACCATGGATTTCTTTTACATTTATGTTCATATTAAGTGTAGATCTTGGTTTTAAACTTAAACAAAAATGGTGAAATTCGTATCTAGGTAAGACCCATATTTAAAAACCACTTTTCAAGTGTCAAAATGAAAGTTTTACTTAAAATAATGAAGGCTTAGGGGTATATATCATTAAGACTTCATTTTACATGATTCAAAGATGATTTTCGAAGATTATTTTTCAAAACAGAAATCCTATTTTGGATTTAGGCCAAGGCATAACTTAAAAACATGTTTTACAACGTAAAAATGAAGTTTTTATTCAAGATATGAAAGGCTCTTAAGATAGGATATGTAGGGGTGAATTTTCATAAGCTTAGATGGATTTTATCAAAAAAATTGTCCAAAAACAAACCAAGACCAAATTTGAAAACTTTTTTTCAACACTAAAATGAAGGATTTGTTTAAAAAATGAAAGGCTTATGGAATAGGTATAAATATGGAGATGTTTTTGATAAGTAAATAGTAGATCTACTAGTAGAGATTCTCAAAATAGGAAGAGATTACAAAATATAAAATTTGAGTTTTATTCTAACTTTGTGAAATTCAGATGGTTTCAAGACCATGTCTTAATAACCCTTTTATCAACTCCAAAACTTGTGTTTTATATGAAAAATGAAGAGTATATGTCATAGATATCATCAAGTAATGATTTTTATAAGTTGAGAGGGGATTTGCTAAAAAAAATATGTAGAACAAAAAGTAAAAATGAAGTAGGAAAATTTGAGTTGTTGTCATTTTAAGAAATTTGTAATAATGGAGCAATGGCATGGAAACACTTATTTTCCAAACTCAAAACAGAAGTTTTATTAAAGAAATAAAGTCCTTAGTGGCTAGGTATGGTTGAGCCTTAATTTTATAAGTATCGAATGATTTTTACTTAAAAGAATCACCACAAAAACAATTTTTACAAAATTTGGATTTTGGGATGAACCATATTTAAGAACATGTTTACAAAGTGTAAAATGGAAATTTTTATTAAAAACAAAGGCCTTAAGGAATATACATAATGAAGGCTTAATTTTAACAAGAATAAATAAATTTTATCAAGGAATTTTTCTAAAAACAGGTGGGGATTGTTAAGAATACAAGACTAGCCTTTCTAAGTTGATTTTTCATAAAATCTTACAAGGAAAAAATTTTCCAAAATTTATTTTATTCAATATCATCAAGAACATGAATTATATATATCTCATGAAATATCATTTATGATAGTAATATGTTCATATTGCATGTATACTTGCTTTAGATAGTAGAAACTTCATGAACTTTTACAAAATCAATTTTCTAAAATTGTTTTCGCGACTGATGTAAACTGATCAGATCTTTTCGAAGCTTCAAAGTTTTCAAAACTTAAATATGATATTATAATTAGATAGATCTTTCGAAGTAGATAGAAATCGGTATATAATTTGCTAAATTCCGAGTTAAAAAGACCAAGTTATGACCGTTTTAAGTTGGAATTCTTGCGTAGACTAAGAATTACGAATTTTCTAGTTTTGTTAAATAGTTTGGATTAGTTAAGTGATGAAATACTTATTAGGGTATTTCTTCCTTTTTAGGTAACCCCGAAATCGACGATTCCCTATCACCGGATTACTTTTACTAAGAGACCGGTGATCCAATAGCCGAGTGAGTTTTCTTCTTATTTTGTTACCTTGTTTGTGCTTATAGCTAGTAGGAACAAGATAAAAGTTGATATAAATGGGGATGGGATAATCGATGAGATTTTGAAGTATGTATGCCAAAGAATACTAAAGCATATCAAAACCATGATTCGATTAAATAACTGCACTATTCATATTATTTCTGTTTATGTGTATGATATTGGTTGGTCACTCTAAAAAATGTATGAATAATTTGACCGAAGCAAAAATTAAATTGGTCATGCATTACATCGGACATGTTGTATTTGGTAGCGTGCTACTCCTACGCAAGTTGATCGGTATGGTCTGATGACTCGTTTGGATAATGAGACCCGATATCAGAACTCATTCATAGGGCATTAAGGCGCACCGGAGATGCATTCCATATATGAGCCTAGTCGAGTCAAGTGCTATGAGCCTGGGGGCTTCGGGGGCTAGCAGCAATCGTGTAGATTTTCAATACCATCCCTAACCCAAGATACGAAAGGTGTAAATCTGTTTTGTGTATGGGTTCTGGATACTCATACATAATTGTCTGTTCATGTGTTTATTCATGCATAGCATATGGATGATTTATAACTTACTTGTTATAGTACGGAATTAAGGAATTCTCACTAAGCTAGTGTAGCTTATACACCAATAGATGTTTGATTAAACAGGTTAACTCAAGAATGCTACCTGAGGACTGAGATGGTTGGAGCCGAGTATGACTTCGAGATTCCGACAGGAAATAAGAATACTTGAAAATATTAGCTAGGTTTTGTGAATTGCCTTGTAATAGTTTTATGTAGTAAATTCTTTTGATGAATTGAAATTGAAGTATAGTGTAATCCCCTAAATTTTACGTAACCTGATTATAACAAATACTAAAAATGTAACATTTTATTATTTAGAATAATTGAAACAAGTAGTAAAAATCACTCCAATTTTTTTTTTTTCGATTTGAAAATGTCAAAGAATGAATTTGATTATAGTTAGAAAGATTAAGAATCGTTACCAATAAAAAATATTTCGAAGTACAAACTGTAACTTCTATGATCGCAAATAATTTAAAACAACGATAAACCAATCGTTCATATAAAATTACTGAATTCTTTAAGCTCAATACTTCGAGATTAAATTATATGCTTGTTAACTAATGAAATAATAGTATTCAAAATCTAATAACAATATTAAGTAGCACTAGACAAAATATGTTGTTATAGATAACTCATATATAATAAAACGTAATATTTGGTAAAATAATCACTAGTTCAACAAGAAATCATAGTTAACCTTGAATTTAAGTCACAATAACAAACGATTAATTTCGAACCCGATAAATACAATCTATTGACAGTACTTTTTGGTATAGTACGATAATCTAAAAAAATGAGTTACTAGGATAATAAATACATAGTGGATACCAAAACCAATCAATAAATATTAATCCCGATCTAAAACAAAAATTCCAAACCCGTTGTTTTACTTTTTAGGAAATTCTGAATTCATTAAGACTAAGTTCCTAAATTAATTTATTGAACTTGAAAAATTTAATCACGTAAGTTAAAATACTAAAAACGGTTAATCGTATAAACTTTAAACTAAAAACTTGAAAATATAAATAATCTAGAGTTTTTGTAGTGACTTAGATAATTCTATCTAGATTAAACGCATACGTAACAATTATAAATATACGTTTATAATTTAATATTAGCAAAATAACTAATAAATAATTGATAAGAAATTCAATAAAAATAATAAAATAAATAAATAAGTAAATAACTTTAATTTAACCGCTGCATGAATTGGATGCTTGGACTTGAAGCAGCAGAGGATCGCTGCATTTCTGGCGTGCAGCAGCAACACCCACGAACAGCATGTAGGCCATTTCCCATGCATAAGCAGCATCAGAAGACCGATGCTTAAAATCTCGTCCACGCGCTGCAGGAGCCCTCTCAATGAACTAGAGACAGCTGCATATTCTTTTCCACGCACAGCTGCTGCAGGAGACAAACGCAAAAAGAAATCTCGGCTGTAAGTGTTCCTCATCAACGCATAGACAACGTGGAACAGAGGACAGCAACTTACAACTGAAGTCCACGCATCACGCTAAAATAGAAGCCGTTGGAAACTCATCCACCGCAAGTCTTCACACCTGAAACAGAGTTAAAAATTTTCCACGGAGCAGTAGGATCCAACCACGTCCAGCTGCAGAACCTTCACGCACTGTCTTCACACGGCAAGATTTGGATTGATGTGGGAACAGTCTTCGGAAAATTCAACACACGGCAGTCCTCTACGCTGGAAACTGAGACAAATTTGTACAAAATTTCTACCTTGGACAAAAAGGAGACCAGCTATAGAAGGAATCAGAAGATATCTCGGCTAACTATAGGAATTACGTCCAGCTAGTTTAAACAAATTGAAACACAAAATTTCAACTTGAAAATGACACACACCCCACATTTAATCAACATTAAATATCAAGAGATTTAACTCAAATAAACAACTAAAACAGTTTCAAATTTTCCTTCAAACATCCAATAAAAATCAGCTGCAGAGGAGGAAATTTAAACAAAAACTGCAGCATTCACATTCAACATATCACCTAATTTGAACACAAAAATTCAACATGAAAATGACATTTAACCCAACCAAAACACTTCACATAAAACCAACATTAAATAAAGAAGAAATCCAACTCAAATAAAAGTCAAACATAGCTCTAGTTGACCCAGAGAATTCACCAAACAGCAGCTACAACAGAAGAAATACAACCAAGAAAACTGCAGTAGAGTTCCAATTTCAACATTAGATTTTGATTCAATTTGTACCGATTTTCTTGCAAATGGAGCTCCCATTTTACACAATTACAAACCAATTAAACTACCAACAAACACATTTAATTCCCTTGAAATCAGCCACAAATTCCACACAAATTCATTCAAAATTCGTCCTTAAATTCACATAACAATTCTACCCGAGAATAACAGCTGGAATTTGTGTTTTTCCCAAGTCGAAAACACCCTCCTATGAACCTAAATCTTAGCCTAACCTTTGTATACATATATAAGCTTAAGTTGGCTACAAAACCAACTCAAAATCTCCCCAAACACAACCCAAAAATCTGCCCCAAAAAGTCACCACGAATTTCATTTATTCCCCTTCATGCTCACTTTATCAACCTTGTCTACACACTCCAAAAATAAAGAGCATCCCTTGTTTATATCCTATAGTATTATCTAAGCTTCAAAACTCATCAACCACAATCGAAACTCAATTTAACTAACCTAAACAACATCAAAGACCAAGCTAGATGGTCTTGGTTTACCATAGATGGGAACCTAAGTTCAATAAGGTAAGAAAATAGAACAAATATATATGCTAGTTAGCTAGATTAGTTTTTCTTAGTTACTCATCTTTCTAACCTTTCTCTTTAGACTATTAACTTCATCAAGAATGAGGAGCCAAAGTCATTCTATGATCCAATCAAGGTAAGAATTACGTTAAGTTCAAATATTCGTTATATTGATTTATAAGAATTTGTCTTATAAATTTATCAAAAATAATCTAATGGTATATTTATGTTATTTAGACTATTTAGTATATAAATACAACAACTTGAGGATTTTAAGTGTAGAAATTCAAGTCTTAGAAAGGAAAAACCCAAAACCACACTTTAATTACAACAAACTAAGTTGAACTTTAGATTACTCATGTATATACCTAGGAAGATTGAATAAACTGTATTGATGTCCTCATTATAAGCCAAAAACGACCCCACCAATGGAAAGAACACGAAAAATCCTATGAAATCGACTACTCATTTGTTAAAAACGGATAAGAAACGAATTAGATATTGTAAAAACAAAATTTAGATTTCTGCTGCCAGACTTGTGCAAACAGAGCGGACTGTTCTTGCCTTTTTCGTGTCCTTAATGACTTTGTTTGATAAAAATAACACCACCAATGGATTGTACTCGAAAAAAACTATGAAAACGACTATTTATTCGTAAAAAACGGATTAGAAATGAGTTAGATATGATCAAAACAAGTTTTGACTACAATTATTAAAATTTACTTGAAGTCTATGCATGTATTGTATAAATTTAAAAATTGTACAAATGTCTTTCCTTAAAAAATAATTTCACTACTACAAAATACTCTTCGAGTACTACCAAATCGACTATTTATACAACGAAATCGATTTAAAACAAATAAGAAATCACAACTAGAATTTCATTCCGTTGTCAACCAACATAAATGCTATTGTTATTTCTATTAATATAGTTATGATTATTATCATTATTATTACGACTGCCTATAGTATTTTGTATTATTGATATTTTCATTAGAATTATCAATACCGTTATTTTTACATTAAAGTCATTATATTTATATTAACAATAATTCGATTATTATCACTACTGTTATTATTTACTAATAGTATGAAGATAGTTGCTATTATTATACTTATATTATTACTAATATTGATATTAATGTTTCAAAACTAATATTACTAATAATATTGCAGTATTAAAATTAGTTTGTTTTACAATAAGAACGAAACTGAAATATAATAGAAATTTGATATATCTAAATACGATTTTTATAATTCTTGAAAGATATAAATACTAGAATATACCCTTAAATAAATAAAAATACTAACATAAGAGACAGATAAGGTCGACAGGCAAAGAATTATTAAAAATCTTCTACTAAATACAGTAAGACTTAAGGAAAAGATAAACTCCTTAATTAGATATATAGATATCAAGAGAAACAAAATACAGACAAATATTCTCTATAGAGATTAAAACCTTAATAAAAACTGTATCAAATACTGATACAGAATAATTAGGCACTTATAAGGATTCAATTAAATTATTGGATGACAAAGTAATTAATATAACGGGCTTAGTTTAATATCCGACGATAGAGATCAACACCTTTAAATTATAGGAAGACTCCTCTTACAGAAATAATCCAATAATAAATCTCTGTTATTTCCTTTCATAGGAAAATAGATCAATTCCCGGACTTCCAGTAGCTTATACAACAAATTAGCGAGGACCACAAGTGAGGGAATTCTGATGATCTATTATTTGCTTGTGATTGCTACTGTTTGCTGTTATGTTGATTGTATTGCTTGTATGGAATGACTGATTGATGTGAGTGTATCATCTGCATGATCACCTAAATAAATGGATAAAGATAATAATTCGACCAAACTAATTGGATATACTCGTCGCATGTGCTTGATCCCCTTGTAGGAAATGTCCCAAATTTGAAATCAAAAGTATTTTGAAATGTATTTTCAAAGAAATCCGACTTGGAATATTCCAGGTTGCTTTTATATCCCTTGAAAAGGAAAAATTTATACTAAACCAGTTTATGAGATAAACATAGGACATTTCTGAGTATTGTTTATGACAGTGGATGTTGCCTGAATTTGGGTCCACTAGTCACGTGGCGATAGATGTTACCTGAGTTGGGGTCTATCCGCCGGATTCACCTTTATAGGTGATGGATCGTATTGGCAGTAGATGTTACCCAAGTTAGGGTCTACTTGTGTGATTCACCATAGATTAGTGATGGATTGTAAGAATGGCCATTAAATTGGCATTATATATATTTAAATATTAACCAGGGTAAATCACGTGAACACGTTAGGGAATATTTGTTGTTACCAATGGCGGTTAAGCATTGGGTGAATCTGGATGGATGCTACCACCAGGCAGCCTCGTACGGGTAAGGCGAGGTGTCCCATGCGGGTAAGTATGGGAATAACTGAAGTGTAGACAGGTAAATCTACATCGTCTATGGTTCCGGACACCCATAGATGTGTTGCTTGCATTCATCACGTATGAATTCATATTGTGTGTAGATAGATTTGCATGAGTGTATAATTAATGTTTGATAACTTGCGTGACCGGTAGTAGTGAGGAATGAACTCACTGAGCCCATGGTTTGCTCACCCCCTAACAGTTTTTGTGCATGTTTAATTCTAGCTGGGATTGGGCTAAGAATGTGTGAAGAGAGCTTCTCCAACAAACTTTATTGAAGATAGAGATATAGGATATGGAAACTTAGAATGTAAATTAGATAAATTTTGAATTTTGTAAGTTGTAGTTTGAAACCCAATTTCACTATTTGGTGGGGGATACCGATTCTCTGCAATCTTGGTGGAAATTGGAAAACTAGATTCCATAGTTGAAATACTGTAATATATTATATCATTTGTATGATAAACATTTATAAATAAATAGAGTCTTGTATACTCTGACATACAAGACGACTCTCATGTTACGGGTGCACATATGATATGATGGCTTTAGATAAATCCTATTAGGCCCCTATATTAGAATCGTGACATATAGTGTATTGTATTTGAAGTATAATGAATTGTATTTCCTTTATGTTGTTACTCAAGTTGTATCAATATGAAATGTATCACTCCGATGTGTCTCCTCCATGTGTTAGACACCTTGTACATAGTATGGAAGCCGTGTGACTGAGGTGGTCATTCCTAGGCTTTAATATTGTGTACGACGGATTGCCACATTTAGGATACCCTTTAGGGCATGACAAGGTTACTCTATGAATCATATTATAATTACAAGTTACTATAACCACAAATCTATTGAATAAGCAGTATCAATGCACTATAAATATATCAATCTTCCCAAATAGTGGCTAGAATGGGAGCCCTTCAACAATTTTTTTGAAGTTATTGATGATAAATAATAAATATGCCTTTTCAAAGTTTTAGGCAGTAAAGAGTATGTATTTAGATGTTTTAAGGTATGTCTGCATGTGATCCATAATGAAGCCGCAATTGTTCAAAAACTTCCTGATACTAGTTTCAAGAGAAGATGCTCATGCTAGATTTCATAATTATGAAATCATCCCCAATGTAGTGACAGCAGTTGAAAAGCTAAGCCTATTGTGCAATAATTGTAAAAATTATTGCGATGTGTTTGTAGCTAATTGCATGGTTAATTCAAGCTACTATCTCTTGTTAAAGGCTGGAGGGCTCAAAAGCACTCAATAATTACATCATGTAGCAGATTGACGTTTACTTGTCATTGAATGGTGACAAAATGAGAGACTCATTTTGCAACAAAAATCTAAAGTTTCAAGTAATCTTTCATATTTTACTTTCTCCTTATCTATTTCATTGAATCTTCTGCACATAAGAACATATATTGGATGAAAATGTTGCACATACCTAGTATCTCCTCCATTTAGTCCAACTCAACCGAGAAAGAAAAGTCAGGCACTTCTAGTATGAAATTTCTAGGAATGAAACTCATCATAGATAAAGAATACTATTTGCATGACAAACATCATATACTGTATCACATATCTGATAATGAGAGTTGTTATGACTTTTTTATATTATTGCTTTGCAACTTTGTTTTTTTTCACAAAGATTTTATTGTCTAAACTATGTTCACAATATTACTTTCTCAGCACCATTTCTTGTAAACTAGACCCTTGCAACCTTACGACAAGCTTTCGAGTTAATCTTTTTCTGACCAAATGGTTGAGAAAGTATGTATAGTGGGATATGGTATAGGGATAAGCGTCTAATTAGGTATGATTGGGTGGCTAATAGGTTTGTAGGTACGGACCAATCTACAAGCTTAACTATAGGGAGTGATAGGAACTTCAAACTTTTTGATGGGCAATAAAATATAGTTTAGTCAACCAACCATCTGTATATTGTTAAGGTTAACACCATAACCATCTAATCTAAAATTTTAATTTTTTAGATATGATGGACTCCTTAATATTTATCATATAACACTCCCCCTCATTTGTGGATTGGACTTTTTTTTTTTTTTTTTTTGGTTGAGACCGATCAAGTGTACAATTTTAATTTAAGTGGGTTGTAGTAAGTGCATAGGGGTTTGAATTCTTGACCTCCTGCTTTAATATCATAGTAAGGTTAATACTATAACCATATGATGTAAAAGCTTAAGCTCGTAAAAATGAGCAATATGAAATTCCAGATTCTGCTGATTACATTCTAGATATAACCAATGAAGGATATTGTGGAAACCAGTGCCTTAGAAATTGTTCTTGCTAGGCTTATGCTTATGTAGATTCTATATGTATCGCCTGAACACAACACCTTTTGGATATTCAATAGTTCCACTTGGAAGGAGAAGATCTATATATTCTCTTTGCATATATCAGAGTAGGAGAAATAACTTGTCATTCATATGAGTTGGCCATATCTGAAATTATTCTAATATTCCCTTTTTTATGTGGGAGAAAAACAAACACTTAAACTTGCTGTTGGTCTTTCTATTTTTATTTGTATAGTAATGATGTAGTAGAAGAGATGGCTCACAACTACTTGTAGAAGCTGTAATGCCTTAAAAAATTAATTAAGGCGTTATTGCGTAATACTTCATGTATTACATGCTCAGACTTCTTGGAACTATATGTTTATGGTGAAAATTTGTTACTCACTTTTAATTTATGAAATCATTAAATTACATTCTAGAAATCACTGGATTTATAATTTATAAAATGAACTTTACAAAAACATATCATAAACTACTCTCATGAGTAGATAATCTTTTCATCAAACAAAACTATACCATCGGGTATCACCAATACCTTTTATGATGGTAAAAAAGTTTTAAGAACTTATAAATTACAAAACTTGGTTTCCATCAAGCCTCATAAAAGAATATTGCAATTCAAAATATAAATCCAGTTCTTTAATAAATAAATAAAAACATACTATCTACATTCTTTGATCCTAACCAACATCTCTCATCTAAAGTCTACTCCCAAGTCGATTCATGCCCCAAAATAATCAATATCATCATCATCACCATCAACCATCATCAACAACAACAATATCATCATCATACATCATGTTCATCAAATCAAGACCTGGAAAAAGAACAACAACAATACTAATAAGCTCAATACACAATAACACAATCACAGACAAAGTAACACACGATATTAATTAAATGCAATGCATCTATCAATAAGTTATTATCTTTCTATTAAAATAAACAAATCAATACTAGAACACTCACACTCGGGAATAAATCATAAGGAATCTGGGGGTCCTGAGTAACTACACAACGCTCAGGGGTTTGATATAAATAGACCAAATATCTATATCTCCTAGATGATATAACTAAAAAAGAATAGAAGTCTTATTTAGGGTTCACAGTTGTTACACGCACTCTACCCATCTCACTCCATAATATAAAAGGCTCAATTGGTCCTATAAACATGAGTTTCAATATATTACTTCTCAACGATCAAGATAGATGTTACACGATACTGTTTACCCTATCGGCTACCCACCGTACCACCGACAAATGTCATTGCATCATGACGGGGTTGACCTAAGTGCCTAAGCTACCATGTTTGCTTGGATAAGGTTACGGCTCCTAAGACTGGATTTAACGGCACATGCACAAGCAAAACTCATTAATTAGGCCATCTTTAATTTTTATTTCGTTTAAAACATATGCTTAACCTAAACAATCAACAAGTATGCTACTGTCTACCTTAACTATTCAAGATCCAAATAAAGTTAGAAGGTAGACCAAAAGTCAACTTAAAAGATAAATTAGAGGCAAACAACTATTTAAGAAAATTAAACTATATAAGCAATTCAATCATTTATAAATTCATATCAAATTTCATACTGAACCTTCATTTCATGATTTCATTTGATTAAACATAAAATAGAAACCCCGCTATGGCTGCGAAGATCACCATGCCAAGATGTGGACAGTTCTCTATTATCTATCAAATTATCTTAATTAACCTAGCTATGGTCTATCACATTTTAGAAATTATGTACTTCTTATTATCTAGGGTTTAACTTAATATATTAATCTAAGTTAATTACAATTTAAGTCTATGTTAGTTTAATTTTAACTAAGTTGATTAGATCTAATTAATTAATCAAATTACTCTATCATATCTAATTATCTCCCTAATTGAGCATCATATTTCCATTTTAACTTAATTTTGTCCAATTGATTAGAAATAATCATTTAATCTAACCACCAAGCAAAGGTGATTAAACTCAATCAATCTAATTTATTTTAGTTCATTTAAGTTCTTTAAGCCATGTTGAACTTAGGATTATGAACTAAGCTCATTTTATATCTAACTTCTATATGTAACCTGATTATTTATTAAATATATAAATCTATTCAATTCATGCTCAATTACATCATTAAACTAATATAACACATTAACTATCAATTGTCTAATAAATTTTTATTTTTATTTATTTTTCTTTTAAAAATAAGGCAATGAGGGTACTCGACTTATTGCATGGCTGTGTTGGAAGTTGTGCAGGATGAAAAAATTTTGATCAGAAGTGAATCTACCTAAATTTCTTCTTTGCATGAGCCGCTACATGCTTGAGCTGAAAGCCTGTTCACACTAAAAAAATTTGCCCATAAAACTTTTGGTCAACACGGGCATGTGCATTCCCATGCTAGAGCCTATGCTGATCTAGAAAAATTCCACATGAACAAAACGCGATTTTCCATGTTTTTATTGCACAAAATCATTAATTTTTACACATTTTACTTCCATCAAAACTTTATTAAAACAACATATAACTTATTGCCACGTCTTTTAACACTTCAAAACACAATCTACTTCCTCAACACCTCATATCCACCTCATCAATTCCTAATTCGCATGAGCACACACAACCTAGGTTTTAGCTTTCATGCTCAAATCTCTTTTGATTACAAGTTTTATCACAAACCCAACTTATATTTAACTCTAACACATCATATGCATATGTAAACAACAATTAAAACAAAGAAAAAGCAAAACTTGTATTTGTAGATGTCACGCCTCAAAAGGAGGCCTAGTAGGATTGATCTAAAGCTATCATACCACGTGTGCACCCGTAGTATGAGAGCCATCTTGTAAGTTAGAGTGTATAAGACTCTATTTATCAGTATCAATTGTATAATGGGTATATTATATTACTAGATTTCAACTATGGAATCCGATTTTTCCAATTTCTGCCAAGATCGTAGAGAATCGGCATCCTCTACCAAATAATGAAATTGAGTTCTAACTTAAAATATAAAGTCTCATTTGTTTATAAAAATTACACATTTTACATTTTAAGTTCAGTGCCACTTATATATCTAACTTCGCTATAGACTGATGGAGGAGCACTCTTCACACATCTTTATCCCAGTCCCAATTAGCATTATACATGTACAGAAACTATTGGGGAGTGAGCAAAACCACAGGCTTAGTGAGTTCATTCCTCACTACTACTGGTCACGCAAGTTATCAAACATTAATTATGTATTCACGCAAACCTGTCTACACACAATATGAATGCATATGTGATGAATGCAAGCAGCACATCTATGGGAGTCCGAAACCATAGACGATATAGATTTACCTATCTACATTTTAGTTGTCTCCCATACTTACCGCATAGGACACCTCGCCTTACCGCACGAGGCTGTCCGGTGGTAGCGTCCATCCAGACTTACCCAATGCTTAACCGCCATTGGTAACAACAAATATTCCTCATCGTGTTCACGTGATTTACACTGGTTAATATTTAAATACATATAATACCAATTTTATGGCGATTTTTACAATCCATCACCAATCTATGGTGAATCAGGCAAGTAGACCCCGACTCAGGTAACATATACTGCCACTACGAACCAACACCTATTAAAGGTGAATCCGGCGGATAGACCCCAACTCAAGTAACATCTATCGCCACGTGACCAGTGGACCCCGACTTAGGCAACATCCACTGTCACAACAATACTCAGAAATGTCCATGTTTATCTCATAAACTCTTTTAGTATAGATTCGTCCTTTTCAAAAGATATAAAAGAAACCGTAATATTCCAAGTCATATTTCTTTAAAAATACATTTCAAAATACTTTTGATCTCAAATTTAGGACATTTCCTACAAGGATCAAGCACATGCGATGAGTATATCCAATTAGTTTAGTCGAATTATTATCTTTATCTATTTATTCAAGTGATCATGCAGATGATAGCACTCACATCAATCAGTCATTCCACATACAAGTAATGCAATCAATATAACAGCAAACAGTAGCAATCACAAGCAAATAGTAGATCATCAGAATTTCCTCACCTGTGGTTCTCACTAAATTGTTGTATAAGCTACTGAAAATTCGAGAATTGATTTATTTTTCCTATGAAAATGAAATAACATATATTTATTATTCAACTAATCTATTCTTTTATTAGTTCCGAAAATAAGATATTTGAAACAACATATTCACCATATTAATTATGGTATAACTTATACTATAAGTTACACTAATTCTAATTTAACCGTATTTTAGAAATTACGTACTCCTGTCTTTTTATAGTTTTACCTAGTATATTAATCTAAGTTGAATTGATTGAAACTACTCTCTTAATTCAATTACTATATTTACTTTAATTAGTTTAATCAACTTAATATGATTTTACTTAGTAGAATAATTATGTATTAGCTCTATTTATTATATTTACGATTCATTGTCACTTATTAAGACAATTATTTATTAACATAATGTAAATAACACAATTGAACTTCTATGATTGTCTAAGTGTCCTATCTTAATATTTGATTTAATTTCTATTACATGTATTGGTCCTTTTTATAGTAAAGAATATTTACTACTTTTTATTTATTTTCAATTTGCTTTTCTTGATCTTAGAATATTTTGTATTTTATTTTTATCGGATAATTACGAAGTTCGTACTAAGTAGTTTATTACGATTATTATTATCATTTTATATCGTCCCTTAGCTTGACCGATTATAGCAACAAATTCCTTCTAATTATTTATTTTCATATTATTTCTCTTAATCTTATTTGATATTAAATATTTTATTAAGTAGTCATAGAACTCATTCTCAATAAACTGATATTTCATTATTACTGTTACTATCAATTTTAGATCGTTTTTTAATTTGTAGTATCTAATATTTATTTCTTATCATTTAATCTTGTTGTGTTCCTCTTAATCTAATTTATGTATTTATTTTGTTATTTTTGAAAATCACATGATTCATAATTTTAATCTTATTAAATTTTCCATTCTTATATATCTATTATAGATAATTGTTTAGAATATTTATAATTCATTTTTTTTAGTATTGTAATTATTTTTTATTTATATACTATTCTTCTTTATTGCATATATATATGTATATTTAAATATATAATATAATATAATATAATATATGTACTGATTTCGGATGAACAAGCTTGATCTGGAAAATTTTGCATGTACGCCGGCATTAAACGCCGCCGGCTTTGATTTCTAGATGCCGATGTTCATATAAACTTTTATTCTGTTCAAACGTGAGCGAACGCTGGCTCAAAGGCTGCCAACATTTAATGAACGCCGCCGGCGTTGGGGTGCACGCCGCCGGCGTTGGGGTACACGCCGCCGGCTTTGAATTCCAGAGGCCAGCGTTTGTATAAGAATTTCGTGTTTCAAAATTTGCATAGCATCTGTTGTAGACTACTCCGCTTCTACGCCGCCGGCCTATCCTATAAGCTGTTGGCGTAGGGACGTCGTTTACACTGTTCATCATCTTCCTCATATTTTTCTTTGTTTCGAACTTACTTTCCTTAATTCATTTATATATTATACTTATGTTTAAACTCTTTCCAAGTATTTTTTTCATACTTTATATATATCACATATAATATATCAATTCATATAACATCCTATAATCATCGAACTCTATGATTGCCTAACTTACATATATATGGAGTTTTAGGATAAGATATTATCTTGTTTAGACGTGTTTGATGATCTTAATCCTTCTTCCAAAGCTTGTTTCGACCCTAGATGTATAGAAACATTGTTCAAGATCATTTTTTTAAAACTATTTTACACAAGTTAAAGTGAATCAACTTACCTTGTCTTCACTTTCCAAGCTTCTAAAATTGTTTTAATGGAGTTTGTTTGAAGTTGTATTTGTTGTATGTTTTGTGGAGTTTTGTTGGACGAATTTAGTTAGTTTGTTAGCTAATAGTTTGGTATAACTTAAGAGTTTTGGCATGTGGTTTATTAGTAGTTCTTATATATATATATAGATGAAGAAAAGAGGGGCAGCTGCAACTTGAGTCTTCAAGGAAATTCTCCACCGAAATGCAATTTGCATTACATGATTTCTATGCATTATATTTCCTGTTGATTTGGCTAATTTGGATTGGTTAGGGTCATTGTTTATCTTGACTTTAATGTGTATTATTGTGATCAAGTTGAGGTGTATTCTGCTGCAGCTTCTCAAGGAAAATCTATCGTAAATTTACAAGTTGCACCACAACTATTCAAGAAATAACATGAAAAAAAATGTAAGGTAGATATAAAAAATGGAGATACAAAAACAGAGGAGATGATAAATTTATACTAGCAAATGTATAAGGAGGGGGCAAAACATGAACTTGTGAAAAAATCAATTTTGCGGGTCTAAGTGGTACGTATTTTAAATACTGATTCAGTAATATTTTTAGATGAAAAATTCCATATTCGCGTTATTAAATATTCTGAACACTATGGTATACATAGAATTTCTATTAAAGATTTGTACATATGTGTTTGAATTTTTGCTTTTTGTTGAAACCTTATCGTGTCCAGAGGAGTTCAAATTCAAAACTAACTAAGTACGTAATACGGAATAAAACAAAACAAAGAAAAAAAAATACAAGTGAGTTTGGATGTATGGAAATATAAAAACAAAAAGAAGATGATAAATTTATAACCAATAAATATGTAAGGAGTGAGAAAAATATAAATTGTTGAAAAAATTTAATTTTGTGGATTTAAATGATACGTATGATAATACTGATTTGATATATTTTTTAGAAAAATTTACATACTAACGATATTAAATATTTTGATACGATAGTATACATAGAATCTTTAGTCTAATGCTTTTTTTTATTTTTATACCTGCTATCATAAATCATATTATATTTGTTCAAAAGTTTTGTTTAGTGGTATTTTAATAAATTAATAATTATATTGCCCTTAATTTGACTTTAATAAATTTATAAGATTTGAAATTACATATGAATTCATTTCTATTTATTAAATTTATTCTAGAGTTTTTAATATTTAATTTAATTTTTATATTTGTTACTTGGTTCTTTTTACTAATTATAAGTTACTAAATTAGATCAAATTTTAGTTTCCATAGACTCAGAATTTTAACTTGAAGGTTTATTTTTCGAATATTAAAACTTAGGTTTTAAATATTAAATAGTTTTTTTATTCTTTATTTCGAATATTATGAACTTTTAAAGTCTTAATGATAAATATTCTTTATTCTAATTTGTTTATACTTAAAAATTCAAGTGCGAAAATTTGGAGTGATTTTTGATATTTTTATTATAGTTTTTTCATGATTCTACATTTTATTTATAATATTATTTATATAATCTAGTTATGAAAAATCAAGAGGATTACAGTAGACAACATGAACTTCTTGATTTTCTTCATTAGTAGTCTTAACTTCTTGAAGCTTCTCCTAGCATGATTTCTATCTTTGATCTTGTTTCCGATGTTCATTTTCTTCCTTAATCTTATTGAATTTGTGATGTTGAAGTTGATTATAGAGAAGAAGTAAAAAAGAGGAAAAAGAAGAATAAGCTAGAAACTGGAAAGAAAGAAAATAGAAAAAGATGAAAAGAAAAGGGGTAGAAAAATTAAAGGAAAAGAAGGGAAAAAAAAAGGATAAGATCTAATAAATATTTTAGGGAAATTATGGGGTAAAGGTTTTAGCTTAAATTTTTCAGATGATTGTCTTTTGTATCATAAGCAATTAGAAAATAATTTGAGAACATATATTTAGGTATCTATAACTTGATATAAAACACAAAATAAAAGTTTAATTTGTGCAAAATTGATATTTAATTTGAGTTGGTTTAAAATTGATATTTTTAAAAAAGTAATTGATTTGAAAAATCAATAAGATTTTGCAAAATGAAAGTTAACCAAAGTCTAGGGGTTTTAATGAATTTATTAAACATTCAATTTATTTATTTAAATGTTTAAAGAATTCAAATTACAAGAAAAGTAATAATTAATTGATATTTGAAAGAAATTGGATAATTTGATTTATAAAATTGATAATTGAAGAAAAGAGACATTTTGAAAAGAATATTTAAAATCTCGAATCTTAGATTATCCTATTTACTAATTTATTTATATCGATTTGCCTATTTCTTTTCTATTATTTACTTATTTTACTCATTTAAATTATCTAAACTATATTTACAATTCATTATCTATTAGATTAATCAATTAAATTGTCCTAATTTAACTAGGTTAGAACTTGGGGTATTTCAGAAGTAGCATCGAATAGGGTGGAAGAACAAGGTTTTATGTTGATGTTATTGAAGGCCGCTACACTGCATTGGCAGCTTTGAGCTTATGCCGCCAATGTTGGAATTTGTTATCGGGTTAAATTGCTTGGGAGTTATAAGGGAATTAGGGTTTGAAAAAGAGGGACAGAACAAGACATTGAGGAGAACTGGAAGTGTCAAGGAGTGGTCGGGAAGAAAGTGGAAGACGGATGAAGGCAGGAACCGATCAAACAAAAGACAAATGGGCTAAACACGCGAATGGGCCTTACAACACTAGGACTGGATAAATAAATGAAGCTTAATGAAGATGGGCTTGGCCTGCCCATTTAATTAGTTACCTAATATAGCCTTACTAAATATTCTGAAGTTGTTATAACTAATATAGCTGAGCAAATCTGTTGCACATGCTATTTTACGTATTTTTCTGTTAGTAGTATCCAATTCACATTGCTATATATATGTGTAAGGAGAATTACAATATACAAGCATTTGCAGAATCATTTGAGTACAATTTTCGTATCGATAATTGTAATACTGTGTGTATAGTCAGCTTGAATTCGAGCTGTACTCCGCACATTACACCTTCCCTGCTGCAAGTGGTATCAGAGCCACCAACTGGAGCCATGGCCGAAGGAACAGAGAATCCAAGAGAGTGGAGGAGGTCATCAAAGCATTGATTAAGAGCAAGTGGACAAACAGGAGCTGGGTCAAGATGTTTTCCGATGCCCTGCAAAAACAGCAAACAGCGTTAGAGCAACAATCTCAAACCATAGAGGAGCTGAGAAATCAAATGAAAGGTAAAACTACTGTTTCTACCACTCCTGTGAGCTCTTATAAGGGTAATGGTAGCTCAGATGTGCTAGACAGGGAGACAGGTAATGCTTTGGTAGGTGATAGTACCCTTCGTGGATATCAACTTCCATTACGCAATACCAAAATCGATTTCCCCGTCTTCAATGGTGAAGGATTGACAATGTGGGTATCTAAAGCCGAGCAGTTCTTCTTGCTGGATGAAACCCCGGAGCAGCTCAAAGTTAGGGTGGCTGTTATGCATCTAGAAGGGAAACCATACGAATGGTATTCCTCTTACGCCAAACTGAGGGCCGAAACAACTCCCATTACGTGGGAGGAGTTAACCAAGGCTCTAATGGCTCGTTTTAACGAGCGGATCTACGAAGATCCAATGGCAGAACTCAAGGAACTTCAGCAGGTGGATGCCCTTCAGGATTACCTAGATCAATTCATGCATCTCTCAGCATAGAACCAGCTCACTGAATTACAACTGGTGAGTTGCTTCCTCAGTGGCCTTAAGCCAGAAATTCAATACCCCATCCGCATGTTCCAACCCAACACATTACATCAAGCTATTACCTTGGCCAAACTTCAAGAAGCTACACTCTCCTCTACCAAATCATCTTCTAAACTGTCCCGACCTCATGTCCCTTCGACATTCCCACACAACCACACACCTAAGTATTCTACCATTACACATTACCAAAACACTAACCGTCCCACTCCCCTAATCATCCACCATTAACCAACCAACCCAAGCCACCAAACCCTGCTATAAACCCTTCTAGAGGCACCCGCAGGCTGACTCCAGAGGAGTTAGAGGAAAAACGGCGCAAGAAGCAATGCTTCTGGTGCGACGAACCCTTTGGGCCAGGTCATAGATGTAAAAATAAAAGGTTGAATGTCTTGGTGATAGATTGCCAAGAAGGAGAAGTGGAGGATGAAGTAACAGGAGATGAAGTTGAAAAATTGGAGAGTGATTTAGCTACATTAACTTTATGTGCTTTGGATGACAATGGTCACAATGTGGAACATAGCATGTGTGTTAGAGGGTTCTTTAAAAAGAAAAAACTGAACATCCTTATTGATACAGGAAGTTCAGCTAATTTCATTAATGAAGAGTTGGCTAAGGGTTTGAATTGTAACTTGTCACCAGTTGACCCCATTGCGGTTAACTTAGCCAATGGAGCTAAGATCTATAGTCATTATATGGTACAACCGTTTTGTTGGACCATGGAAGGAGCCGAATTCCATTCTGATCTGTACGCTCTACCCATGACAGCCTATGATCTCATTCTGGGTATGCCATGGTTAGTATCATTGGGTACTATACAATGGAACTTCAGATTACTGCGCATGGAGTTCCAATGGAGGGGTTAAACATGCATCTTGAACGGACAGAATGAGGTAATTTCTCCTATTACCGACACTGAATTATCCTTATTACTGTCTACTCCTAAATCTGCACTGGAGGTACAATGCTGGGTTGTCATGAATTCAATAGTGGTCAATGAGGATAGTGAAGTAGGATGTGTGCATCCACACATCATAGAGTTATTGGAAGAATATAATGAATTGTTTGAGGAACCACATGCGTTACCTCCAAACAGATCTTGTAATCATAGGATCCACTTACAAGATAACTCTACCCCAGTCAATCTAAGACCCTATCGCTACTCCACTATCCAAAAGTCGTACTGGAGGATATGGTAAAGGAAATGCTGTTAAGTGGATCATACGTCCTAGCTCCAGTCCTTTTGCATCCCCAGTAGTATTAGTGAAGAAAAAGGACAATACATGGCGAATGTGTGTTGATTATAGGAATTTGAACCAACAGACAGTTAAAGACAGATATCCTATTCCTATAATTGAAGATCTTTTTGATGAACTGCATGGAGCATGTTATTTCAGCAAATTGGATTTACGTTCAGGCTACCATCAAATTTTAATGCACCCAAACGATGTTTATAAAACAGCCTTTCGCACACATGATGGGCATTATGAATTCTTAGTCATGCCCTTCGGGCTGACCAATGCACCATCCACATTCCAAGGCCTGATGAATGATCTGTTTCGACCATACCTAAGGAAGTTTGTCTTGGTTTTTTTTGATGATATATTGATTTATAGTCCTAACTTGGAGCAACATATAATCCATTTAAGGGCTGTGCTCACGGTGCTGAGAACAGAAAAGTTGTACCTCAAACGCAGCAAATGTGTATTTGGAGTTCAACAGATTGATTATTTGGGGCATATCATCACCAAAAGTGGAGTGGCGACAGATCCATAAAAAATAGAGGCAATTGCTAAATGGCCAGCTCCTACCACTGTTAGACAATTGAGGGGATTTCTTGGGCTAGCTGGGATATTACAGAAGGTTCATACATGGGTATGGAATTTTGGCTAGGACCCCTTACTAATCTACTTCGTAAAGATCACTTCAAATGGTCTAAAGAAGCTCAGGACGCCTTTATTCAGCTAAAGGAAGCATTAGTCAAGGCTCCTGTTTTGAGTCTGCCTGATTACTCCAAGAAGTTTACGATAGAGACGATGCTAGCCACGATGGAATTGGGGCAGTACTGATGCAGGATCATCATCCAATTGCCTACATCAGTAAAGCCATTGCACCCAAGCACAAAGGTATGTCAGTGTATGAAAAAGAGCTGTTAGCCCTTGTTTATGCAGTAGACAAGTGGCGTCACTACTTGGTTGGAAGGACTTTTGTGATCAAGACTGATCACCAAAGTCTAATACCTACTTGAGCAACGTTTAGTGACTTCCAGCCAACAGAAATGGCTCACTAAGTTGCTCGGGTTGGATTATTCCATCGAATACAAGAGTGGAACCACCAACACAGCTGCTGATGCTCTATCTAGAAGGGAGGATAGGTGCCTCAATCACCTTTCCATTCAAACAGCAGTACCAGAGCTCCTAGAGGCTATCAAGGGCAGTTGGAACTTGCCTCAGGGTTATGGTAAGATTATCGAGCAGCTCCAAGAGGGTCAGCAGATCAAGCATTTTAGCTATGATCAGGGAATACTAAGAAGGAAAGGAAGAGTGGTGGTGGGACCTTCCGAGGACTTGAGACAACAGTTGCTACAACTGTATCATGGTGGGGCACTAGGAGGCCACTCTGGAGCACATGCTACCTACAAAAGATTATCCTCAGTCTTCTACTGGCCGAAGCTAGAAAGGCTGGTCAAGACAATTCGTAAGGAATTGTGACACTGTCAAAAATACAAATTTGAAAATGTTGCTACACCAGGGTTACTACAACCCCTTCCTATACCTAAGGAATGCTGGCAGGACATCACTATGGACTTCATCGAAGGACTGCCCAAATCTAATGGAAAGGAGGTTGTGTTTTGGTAGTAGTACAGGTTGAGCAAGTATGCCCACTTCTGGCATTAGCCCATCCCTATACTGCACTCCAAGTAGCACAAATGTACTTGGAACACATCTTCAAGTTACATGGGATGCCCGAAACCATCATTAGTGACAGGGATCCCATCTTTGTGAGTACCTTCTGGAAGGAATTCCTTAGCTTGCAAGGAATTTCACTCAACTCTCCACTTCTTACCACCCACAGACGGATGGCCAAACCGAAGTGGTTAATAAATGCCTAGAGACATACCTTCGTTGTATGACTGGGGAATACCCTAAGAGGTGGAGTCATTTCCTACCCTTGGCAGAATGGTGGTATAACACCAACTACCATTCTAGCTCTAAACACACTCCCTTTCACATTTTGTATGGGTACCCGCCACCACTACATCTACCCTATGTCCCTGGAGACTCTAGAAACGAGATGGTGGACACTATGCTAACCAACGAGAGGATATGCTACGCATGCTCAAATTCCATCTCAAGCGTGCCCAACACCGGATGAAACAAGTTTGTGATACAAAAAGGAGTGACAGAGAATTTCAAATTGGTGACTGGGTGCTTCTTAAACTCCAACCGTACCGACAAAATACACTCAAACAGCACAGGATGCAAAAATTAGGTCAAAAATATTATGGACCCTACAAAGTGCTAGATCGAGTAGGGAAAGTTGCTTACGTTGTGTCTTCCACCGGATGCAGCCGTCCATCCCATTTCACGTATCCCAGTTGAAACCCTACCACGGTGCAGCTCCAGATCGGGTTCCTCAACTACCTGCAGTACACCAAGACCATGAATTAGAGCCACATGCAATTCTCGACAGAAAAATGGTGAAAAGGAAAGACAAGGCCGACACGATGCTACTTATCTCTTGGAAGCATTTATCCCCAACCGAAGCCACTTGGGAGTTCGCCAGTGAGCTGCGCCTGAGGTTCCCTAACAGCCCCTTGTGGACAAGGGGGTTTGAAGAAGGGGGGAATGTTATCGGGTTAAATTGCTTGGGAGTTATAAGGGAATTAGGGTTTGAAAAAGAGGGACAGAACAAGACATTGAGAGGAACTGGAAGTGTCAAGGAGTGGTCGGGAAGAAAGTGGAAGACGGATGAAGGCAGGAACCGATCAAACAAAAGACAAATGGGCTAAACACGCGAATGGGCCTTACAACACTAGGACTGGATAAATAAATGAAGCTTAATGAAGATGGGCTTGGCCTGCCCATTTAATTAGTTACCTAATATAGCCTTACTAGAATATTCTGAAGTTGTTATAACTAATATAGCTGAGCAAATCTGTTGCACATGCTATTTTACGTATTTTTCTGTTAGTAGTATCCAATTCACATTGCTATATATATGTGTAAGGAGAATTACAAGATATACAAGCATTTACAGAATCATTTGAGTACAATTTTCGTATCCGATAATTGTAATACTGTGTGTACTAGTTAGCTTGAATTCGAGCTGTACTCCGCACATTACACCTTCCCTGCTGCAGAATTTACTCTGTCGGCCTTTAGTCGGCTTTGAAAGTGCACATAATCAATCTTAAAGGCCATCTTCAAAGCTGCCAGCCTTTATCCTCTAAGCTGCTAGCATAGACCTATAGGCCGCTAGCTTATATTGCATGATAGCTTTTAATTGTTTTGAATTTCTTTTCTTGCTTCTTTTATATAGCCTGGGGCATATGAGAAGACATTATCTTTTGACATTTTGAATACATTTCTCATAGCTTGCTTTACTCTTTATCCCCAAAGTTCACCCCAAAGTTCAGATTTTTTTATTAGATCTTGAAATTTGATGCCAATTGCCTAGATTCTTAGAATTCTTTAGGCTATTGAAGATCTCAAATCGGTAATAATGCATGATTCAACTGTTTGTGATATCCATTCGCTGGTATGCTACGTTAGTTTGATATCAGAGTCGCGTTCATTCTTGGAGAAGATACCTCCCAAACAACAAGGCAATCAACGTTTGCTGTGATGAATGAGATCTATGGTTATGATGATGTAGATTAATGGATCGAACAGATCTTAGATGAATGAATTGGTGCAATGGAATGTAGATTCAGTGGGATGGTTGATCAACTCACTAAGAGGATAGCTGTGATGATGGAGGTTCAGTATAATGTTAACCCTAGTCATGAAAGAAACCCTAATCCAATGTCAGAATTCGATGAGGCAAAGGATGATTTACCTTCAGTGGATGAAAGAGGGTCATATGAGGAGTTTCCATGTCAATATGGTAGAGCCCATATTGTGGAAGAGGGTCGAAGGCATGAGAACTGAAATTCCTAAATTTTGGGGAAATCTACAACTGAAGTTAAAAAATGTTACTGAAGACAGACGAGTGTAGTTGGTGGCTACTTGACTTCGTGACAGGGACACAACATGGTAGTAATAGAGGAAATTGACCTAACTTAAGTTGGGCAAACCTAAATCACTTCATGGGAAAAAAATGAAAAAGAATATGAGATCTGAATTTTTTCCCTACAATTTCCAACGGATTATGTATCAGAGATTGTAGAACCTGAAGCAGGGAAACAAGTCAGTGATTGAATACACTTCTAAATTTTATCAGTTCGTTGCTAGAAATGAACTTCATAGACTGAGAACCAACCAATAGCTAGGTATATTGGTGGCTTGAGAATGTAGATTCAAGATATGGTCAACTTGTTTTATCCTATTAGTGTCTCTGCCACAAATCAATGGGGGCTGATGTTTGAAAAGCAATAGAGGTGATCTAGTAGTGGGTTCTTTGGCGGTGGTTTGACCGGAAGTAGTAGTGGTAAAGGTGGAGTAGTGGTAAACCGTGTTGGAAGTGGGGTGGTTGGTAACACCATTGGTAGGCATAACAATAGGCCTAAAGTCAGTAGTCCTAGTAGCAGTATCTTGAAATGCTTTAAATGTGGAGAGCTTAGTCATAAGCAGTGTGAATGAAGGAAGGCAGAAAAGAGAGTAGCATTATTTGTTGAAAATGATTAAATAGGAGGGAAGGAGGAGGTGTTTGTGGCTGAAGGAGATAAAGAGCTTATTTTTTATGAGAATATAAGGAAGAATTGTTTTTATAAGGGGATTGAAAAAAGACGTTAGTAGTAAGGAGGACATGTATGACACCCAGACCGACTAAGGAAAACTGGTTGAGAACAAACATTTTCCAGTCCGCTTATACCATCATGGGTAAACTGTGTTGCTTTATGATCTATTATGGTAGTTGTTAGAATATTATTTCCACAAAAGCAATGCAAAAGCTAGGAGTTCAGACAGAACAACATCCTAAGCCTTATAAATTGGCATGTTTGAATAAAGGAGGTGAGGTGAGTATTTCTAAACATGCCCTTATCACATTTTCTATTGGCTCTAAATATAGGGATTCAATGTGGTGTGATGTGGTGATAATGGATGCCTGTTACTTGTTATTAGGACATCCATGGCAATTTGATAGGGGCGTAACCCATGATGGAAGGGCCAATACCTACACCTTCCTTTTCAAAGGTGCAAAAATTGTGCTCGTACCAGATAAAGCAACTAATGACATCAAGTCTATGAAGCAGAATGCCAATATTATCATGTTATCTTTAGCTAAATTCAAAGAGGAGTTGCACGATTCAGAGGTGGTGTTTGCTTTGATGGGAAAGGAAGTGATCGAGGATATGGAGATACCTAAGGAAGTAACAGCTATTGTTAAGGAATTTCATGATGTATTTCCTATGGAGTTGCCTGATGGGCTACCACCACTTAAAGATATACAACATCAGATTGACCTAAAGCCTGGTGCCTCCCTCCTTAATAGACCACATTGCAAAATGAGTCCTACTAAGTATGAGGAGTTGAGGAGACAGGTGGAAGAATTACTAGAGAAGGAATTTATTAGGGAAAGCTTGAATCCTTGTGTCGTTCCTATACTGTTGACACCTAAGAAGGATGGTTCCCATAACATGTGTATGGATAGTCGTGCCATCAACAAAATTACAATCAGGTATAGATTCTCTATCTTTCACTTGGATGATTTGCTAGACCAGTTGAGTGGTGCAAAGATATTTTCAAAACTGGATTTAAAGAGTGGTTACCATCAAATCTGTGTCAAAGTGGGAGATGAGTGGAAAACTGCCTTCAAGACCAGGGAAGGGTTGTATGAATGGTTGATCATGCCATTCGAGCTATCAAATGCCCTCAGTACTTTTATGCGAGTGATAAATCAAATTCTAAGGCCACTTATTAGCAAATGTATTGTGGTGTACTTCGACGACATATTAATGTATAGTATTAACCATGATTAGCATAAGTAGCATTTAGTGAGGTTCTTGACATTTTGTGTAAAGAAAAGTTCCATGCTGCAGTGAAGAAATGTGTTTTCATGACCCCTAGAGTTCTTTTCTTAGGTTATGTAATATCTAATGTAGGTTTGTAGATTGATCAATCTAAGGTAGAGGCTATTCAACAATGGCCCAGACCTACTACTATTACAGAAGTGAGGAGCTTCCATGGCGTGGCATCTTTTTACAAGCTGTTCATTCCTCACTTTAGTAACATTATGGATTCTTTGACTGACTACATGAGAGGGGGAAAAATTTAGTGGACTAAAGATGCAAAAGAAGCCTTTGAACTCATCAAGAGACATCTAGCATCAGCCTCCATGTTAATGTTGCCAGATTTCCATCAGCCTTTTGAGCTCCATTTAGATGCATCTAAAGTTAGAATTAGGGCTATGCTGAGTCAAAATAGCAGACTTATTGCCTTTTTCAATGAATAGCTTATTGAGGCGAAGTTGAGGTATGGCACCTATGATATTGAGTTCTATGCTGTGGTGTAGGCTGTTAGGCATTGGCGCCATTACTTGTTCCATAGGTAATTCATTTTGTATACTGACCACGAAGCCCTGAAGCACCTACACAGTCAGGATAAGATATCAGCCATGCATGCCTTGTGGGTAGCATATTTTGAGCATTTCACATTGTTGTGAAACACAAGAGTGGGGCCATGAATAGAGTTACAGATGCCTTGAGCAGGCGAAGGAGTCTCTTGGGCAAAAGGTAGATTGAGGTACCAGGTTTTGACTCATTTTCTACTTTATATGAATCTGATCCATTTTTTTCTTAGTATTTTGGCCAATGTTAAAGATGGCAAAAAAACTAAATATTTGCTGCAAGATGGATTCTTATTCAAGGGTAATCAGCTATGCAAAACCGATTGTAGTTTGAGGGCTAAGATTATACAAGAATTGCACTGTGAGAGACATATGGGTAGAGATAGAACTTTACATCTGGTTCAGGCTTCTTATTATTAGCCATTCATTTGAAAGGAGGTAGAGAAGTTTATGCAACGTTGTAGGGTATATCAGGTATCCAAGGGGACAACCACTAATGCAGGGTTATATTTGCCATTACTTTTGCCATCTTAACCATGGGTAGATGTCAGCATGGATTTTGTCTTGGGTTTGCCTAGAATGTAGAGGGGTAATAATTCTATCTATGTGGTGGTAGATTGGTTCTCTAAGATGGTGCATTTCATCCCGTGTAAGAAAACAATAGATGTTGTGCGTGTAACACAGTTGTATTTTCAGGAAGTGTATCAATTACATGGTTTTCCCTCACCTATTGTGTTTGATAAGGATATCAGGTTTTTGAGCCACTTTTGGAGGAGTCTATGGAAGATGGTCAACATGCAGCCAAACTTCAATAGTGACTATCACCTACAAACAGATGGTCAAACCACGGTAGTGAACAAGTCACTGGGTAATCTTCTAAGGAGTCTAATAGGAGAGAACATAAAGACTTACGATCCAAAGCTGAGTTAAGTTGAGTTTTCCCACATTCATGCAATCAAATGGAGTACCGGTTTCAGCCCTTTTTCATATTGTTTATTCTTTCATTCCCAAAGGTCCGATTGATCTTCTAACTGTACCTGATTGAACTCGGAACCATGGCAAAGCAGCGAATTTTGTACACAGTCTTGATGTGGGAGATTTTGTATGGGTAGTTCTTACCAAAGATAGGTTTTCCGCGGGAGAATATAACAAACTCTCTACTAGGAAAGTTGGACCATTCAAGGTTATTGAAAAGATCAACTCGAATGCTTACAAACTTCTATTAACTAGCCACATTTGAACATCTCATGTGTTTAATGTGAAGCATCTCATCCCATTTACTGATGATAGCTCGAATGACAACAATTCGAGGGCAAATTCTGTTCACCTTGGAGAGGATGATGAAGTAGTAAAGATGGCTCACAACTACTTAAAGAAGCAATAGTAAATAGGGCGGAAGAACAAGGTTTTATGTTGATGTTGTTGAAGGCTGCTATACTATACTACCATCTTTGAGCTTATGCCGCTAGTGTTGGAATTTGAACTAATGGCCTTTAGCTGGCTTTGGGGGTGCATATAATCTAAATCTTAAAGCCTGCCTTCAAGGCTGCTAGCCTTTATCGTCTAAGCTGTCGGCACAGACCTATAAGGCATCAGCTTATGTTGTGCGATAGCATTTAATTGCTTGTGTCTTTTAAGTTTCTTTTCTTGTTTTTTTTTTTTTTTTTTTATATTGTAAGCTTAAGGCATATGAGAAGACATTATCATTTGACCTTTTGAATAAATTTCTAAGAGCTTGCTTTACTCTTTACCCCTAAAGTTTAGATCTTTGTTATTAGATCTTGAAATTTCATGCCAATTACCTAGATTCTTAGAATTCTCTAGGCTTTTGAAGATCTCAAACCGGTAATCGTGCGCAATTCAATGATTTGCGATATCCATTTGCTTGTACACTGCGTCAAGTAATCTTCGGAAGTGCTGCATTTGGAATGGTCAAGTGGAAAACTCATAAAAGGGTATCATAATTAGATATCATGTAACTCTGCTAATTATTTCTTTTGGAAATCAGAGTTGCAATAGAAACTCACTATGTAAATTGTACTTCCCAAAAGTTGGGACGAAATAGCTACATTTGCTTTTGTGTTGTCTTCTCCTTTAGAAAAACCATGCAAAGGTCTACGGCTCAATCAAAGAGTTATCATAGATGATACTTTAGAACATGAGCAAAAGAAGAGTAATTGCAGAGCCCAATTGAGGAAAGAGATGCATCAAACTAGTCATGTTAAGTTTCAAATGCATATTAGTAGCTACAAGCAATTTCAGCATTAATAACAAACTTGGTCAGGGAGGATTCAGGCCTTTCTATAAGGTGATTATATTCTTAGAAGCATGTAGATGAATGATATTGCTTGTTTACATTTTGTATTTCACAATTTACTTTAGAGCAATACATCTTGTCAAATCATCTAGGGAAAGTTGCAAGATGGGAATGACGTTGTTGTAAAGAGGCTTTCAAGTAACTCTGTTCAAGACATGGAAGAGTTCAAGAATGAAATTGTATTAATACATAAGTTACAACATAGAAATCTCATCCGGCTACTTGGCTGTAGCATAGAGGAAGGAGGAAAAGATTTTAGTTTATTAATACATGTCAACCAAAGCTTAGGTACATTCATCTTTGACGAACTTCACTACTAAATATTTTTCTAGATTGTTTGCAAGTTTCTTTTTGTTTTAATGAAATAAGTTTTAAATGGTGTATTGACCAGATCCTAAAAGAAAGACAGAGCTCAATTAGAATAAACACTTTAACATAATTCAAGGGATCGCAAGGGGGCTTCTTTATCTACATCATGATTTTTACTTGAAACTTATTCACAGGGATCTTAAGGTTAGTAATATTCTCTTGGATGAAAAGATAAATCCAAAAATTTCATACTATGGGTTAGCAAGGATGTTTGAGGGTACACAAGAATGGGTGAACACACAGAGGGTGCAGGAACATTATAAGTGATCTTGCTTCTTCCATCAATCACAACACATGGGATGCAGTGTTGTTTTATCTGATATATATGATTATGTAGAATCCACGTTATGATGCATTTATCTTTGAAAATATATCATATGTCTGCAGAAGTTAATTCCAAGTTACACCTATCATTTAAACAAAACAATGCAATCTATAAAAGATCATAGACCACACAAACTTTATGTCCATATGAGCATTTGATGGTACAAGATACTTGTTTGTGTTCTGTATAAAGTTATCACTTTCTAGCTCCAATTATTGCCTCTTGTCTATTTTCAGCGGATATATGTCACTTGAGTATGCCATGAATAGGATATTTTCTTAGAAGTCCGATGCATATAGTTTTGTGGTTCTTTTATTGAAGATTGTTAGTAGCAAGAAGAATTCACCAGTGTACTATGAGGACAATATCTTAATCTTCTTTCTTATGTAAGAACCTTTTTCCTCAAAATTGTGTTGTTGTTTTTATGCTGTATAATCTCCTTTATTCTTAGGGGAATAATTTCTAGGTGTGGCAATTATGGAGTGATGGCAGAGGAATGGACCTAGTGGATGAAGAATTGGTTGAAACTTCAAAGAAGCCCAAAGTTATAAGATGCAACCAAGTTGGGCTACTTTGTGTTTAGGATCATGCTGCAGATAGACCAAATTTGTCTAATGTGGTCTTCATGTTAAGTGGAGAATCAAATCTTCCTGAGCCAAAACTATCTACATTTACTTTCAGTGCTTGTTCAGTGAAAACAAGAGGGCATGTTGTTTGAAGACACAATCTCAGATTCCATTATTGAAGGTCAATGATGTGATTATTTTTTAAGTTTCACTCCATTCTTATCAGCAAGAAAGTAGGCTTTCGGCAAAAGAAATTTACTTCCTATACAAGGGATGTGAAAGTCATCCAAATGTATATATTTATATTTTTCAGATTAAAAGTTAGATGACTTTAACATTGCAATTGTATTACGCCAATGTGAAATTGCAGTTTATATCACGATCTCATTCTTCTATTGAATATTCCATCTGTAAAAGGCCCATTTTGATCATGGAATGAGCTAACATAGTGATTACTTGCCACCAACGTACTTTGAAATAATTTTGTCAAGTTGTAAGACCCTAATTTTTAGGGTAATATGAAGTTCAAACCCAAAACCGGGAAGTGGATCGGAGACCCTAAGTCAACAAATTCCTAGGAAATCCTAGTAATTTAGATCCTACAATCCTGTATTCCTAAATCAAGAAGTCGAAATATGAGTGAAGAGTGTAGTTTAGTTCGTAATAATACTAGGATGCTTAAAAAGATAAGATTAGCGAATTTTCGACCTATTTCAAGCACGATCGGATATAGACTTTAAAAGCGTGTCTCAGGGCTCGCAATATTAAATATATGATATTAATACCGTTAAACTCGTAATTTCATGAGCTTTCCAATTATATTAGTTATATAATTTTTCGGGTTATAAATTACAATTATAATATTTTTATTGTATTTTCATTATTACCAGTACTTTAAATGTCTAATATACTTTTTGAATTCTTCTACACCATTCACCAAGTACAACTGCCTATAACCTATTCCTTACATCCTTATATCCTATTCTTACAATGTCATCATTTTTCTTACAATTTACTACTTAAATTACTTATTTAATTTTGAATCTTACACAACACAACACAAACAACTCCCCCTCTCTCCTCTTGTAGAACCGGTGCTACCCCCTCTCCCTCATCCTCTCACAATTTTTTTTATTTAATTTTCTTTATTACACAAACCCTAATCCATTTCTCTAAATATACCCCTTCATACCAACTCCACTTCACTTTTTCACTTTTCACTAAACCAAACTCTTGCAAAAAATTTTCTTTCTCTCTTCCTCTCCCCTTGAAAACCATAACACACACAGACACACACACACACTCATATATTTTTCTTCAAGTTTCTTGTTCCAAACATCTAACAAGTAATAGATCTATACTTTATTACCTTAAAACATGTAATAGAAAGATTATTCATATGTGAATCCACTCAAAAATTCCCATGAGCTTTAAGCTAAGGATATGGAAACACTTGAACATAAGATCCTTGTCATCACAATGTTATAGATCTTGTTATTTGAATTATTTTGCTATCACCTTGTTTCTTGTTAAGCTATATTGTTATTATTAACATTTTATGCATGTATTCATCATCTAGCCACATCCACATAATAGTCATAGTGTTCATGCATTTATAACTAGTACAATAAACTAGATCTAGTTGTTTTGAGTCCATAAATGCGTTAGGCTTTTGTTTTATGTTCATAAATAACTTGTAATAGCATGATGATAGTAGAAAAATATTAGAAAGCTCAAGATCTATTTTAGTTTCAACAAAGATGATTTTTGAAAATTCGGATCAAAGAGGAACCATATTTAGAATAGCCATTTTTCAACTTCAAAATGTTTATTTTACATTAAAAATGAAGGGCTTAGGGAATAGATATCATAAATGAGTAATCTTGATGAGTAAAGCTTCGATCTACTAAGGAATATTTTCAAAACAAGGAAAAGTTTACAAAAGTTATGTTTCAATCTCAATAACAAGTTTTAAATTCGTAATAAGAGAAGCTTGAAGTGTAAACACCCATTTTTCAACTCAAAAACAAGATTTTTACTAAAGAAATGGAAGCTTTAAGGAGTAGGTTTGATTAGGAAATAGTTTTTGAAAGACTAAATGAGTTTTACAAAGAAAACCACCTCAAATGAAACTTACAAAATCCGATTTGAAAATGGTCATTATTTAAACACCTATTTCCAAATGCTAAAATGATGATTTTTATGGAAAAATGGAAGTCCTAGGGGATGCATATAATAAAGACCAAATTTTGACAAAAGATAAGAGAGGTTTATCAAAGTATAATCCTAGAATAAGGAATGGTTTCCAAGAATAAATTAAACAATGTTTTCATTCTCTAAAAATTTTGAAAAATTCGTAATTAGGTAAACCACCTATTTAAACATCTATTTTCTAACCCCAAAATGAAGGTTTTTATTGAAATAATGAAGGTGATGGCTATGTAGGTCATCAAAGTTGAGTTTTGATAAAAGCAAGTGTGATTTCACAAGAAAAAAAACTATTTTTTTTTAAATTCTAGTAAATTTCAAAAGTTTTGCAAAACAAAAGTTTTTAAAAAAGAATTCTTGGAACTATACCATTAAGAATATACATATAGATAATTCATCCCATAACCTTCATGACAATAGCTTGTAGGTATTTCAAATATATATGATGCACTTATAGAAACAAAGTTAGAAAAATAATGTCTATACATCTAATTTGACATATATAAGTACATGAGAAATTAGAATTACCAACACCTATAAATCATGCATGATATTGAGTTATATATGTATATAATAGAGTCTTACAAGATATAACGATAGCTAAGTATCTATCAAAGCTTTAGTATGATGTTTGGTTTGAAATTAGGAGTTAAATTATGGAATGGGAAATTTGTATAGTATTATGTACCCTACTATTCATGGACCAAACAACCTCATTTGTTGGAAATAATTCTAGAAATAGATAGCTCTCATTGAATAAGTAGAAATCAGTATATAATATGCAAAATTCTGAGTTAAAATGACTAAGTCATGGTCGTTTTAAGTTGGAATTTCCTCTTAGACGAATTTTGATGAACTTGTTAGAATAGAATTTATAAGTTCATTCAAACTTCATAGAAATAGAGTTATTTCTTTTGATTAGCAGACTTGGAAGACGGACTAAACCTTCCCGAGGACTATTACGATTAAGTGGATTTTCACTATGGCAAAGTGAGTTCACTATCTTTAAATTATATGCTTGTGCTTGTGCTTGTAATGTTAGTGGTATTAGAATTAGGACAAGATAAAATTTGACTATGTGTATATGATTTCTACATGAGTGAATTGATGATAAGAATATCGAAATGAGCTTGTTGTAAATATTTGTATGACCTAGTATAGAATTGATGTGTCTGCAATATCTATGATCACCCATAAATTGTTAAATTAATATGCCATGATCTTATAATCAAATTGACCATGCATACCATATGTGAGTCACATTGCATAGGTTATTATACCTTTGTGGGAAGAAGGCATAATAGTTGGGCAACGAGAGGCCTGTAAACTTGAATGTTGGCGTAATGGCCGGAAATTGAAATGTTGGCGTAAGGGCCGGAATTAAAAATGTGTGTGGATGGGCACCTATATCAACCACAATAAAAATGAGAAAAATTGAAATCTTTGGTCGTATGGGCCTGAAACACCTAACCCCGAATAGAGGGCATAAATCCATTCAACATAAGATTTCCAGATGGCCTTATGTATTGTATGCTCATGTGTTTATGCATTCATATGGTTGTTAATATAACTTGTCTGTTATATATTGCTTGTTGAGCATTTAATTTTGGAAGTGAAACTCACTAGGCTCATAAGCCTATATCCCTATAGTTTCCTATTGCAGTATGAATATTTGTGGCTATCTCCGAGAAGCCACTTTCCTCAGGTACAGCTTTTGGAACTTAAGGAGCTTTTTGAAGAAGTGGGGACATAGATGTAGGCATAGACTTCTAATTGAATCTCCTAAATTGATATATATAATGGTTGTTGGAAGAGACTTTTGAGGACTTAAGAACTCTTAATATTTGTGAGGGTATGCCCCTTAGCTCATGTATTAGATTAATCTAGCTACAACTATTATGATTTACTTTCTTATTACTATGCACGTCTTCTCAAGTTATTCCGATTCAAAGCATGGTTCTCTATTTGTTGAACGTGAGCCTTATGCTCGGTGTTTAAACTCATGGAATGACTAAGGTTATCATACACGAGTTTAGATATCGAGTATGGTAGATTGTCTCATTTAGGATACCCTTTGAGGCGTGACACATGTTCTTGGATGATAAATTTTAGATTCACAACAAACTAATCTAAAAGTTCAAGCTTAATAGGTCTAGTGTGATTTTTCATCTATTGGTTAGCACACCATGTAAACCCCTAAAGTTTTGGAATCGGTTTAGCTTACACCCTAATTAGAATGTTAACCGGAAACCCTAAAGTCAACAAAACCCTAGTTAGACGTAATGGTTTAAGTCCGGCTATCCCGAATAAGCACCCCTAAGAAAGTAAGTAAGAGTTTAGTATGTAGAATAATTCATAATTACATAAGGAAGTTTAAAAAGATCATATTAGTAAAACCGCAAATCGTTTTGAATATAAACGGATATAATTCTTGAAAAACATGTCCCAAGACTTGGAATAGTAAAAATATTCTGAATATACCATTAGACTCATAAAAATATAAGGTTTTCAAAAATATCAGTTTTATAATTTTTTGGTAAGTAAAAATAATAGATATCGTAATTATACGCGTATTTTCTTACTACCGGTACTTTGTTAGTCATATCTACTTTACATTACACTATTCACTACTATTCTACACTATTTTTTTATCTCTACTTTTTCTAACACCTACTCTTACAACATCATAACCTATTACCTTTACTTTTTACTTTTCCCATAACTTTATTTGACATCTACCTTACTTATTACTTCATTTAATCAACAAAAATACTAAATAAAATCTCTCCTCTCCCTCTCATTAAACATGCGCTCCCCTCCGCGCTGCCCCCCCCCCCCCCCCCCCCCCCCCCCCTTCATTTTGGTTTTATTTTTCTTTATTAAATCACACAAAAATTTACTCCTCATTTTCTATAAATACCCCTCCCTTTTTCACTTCTTTCACACAATTACTACCCGCAAATTTCTACCAAATATTCTCTCAAAATAATCTCAAACCACCTTTTATATCACAAAACTTATAATCACATAATACTTCAAAAACCTTCTTTAGATAAACTTTTCCTTATGTTTACTTTTTCTCGTTTCATATAACTTTATATGACCATGGTGTGAGTTTTCAAAAAACTAAATGTTATGGAAGCTACACTATGTTCATGTATTGTTCTTGTTCATGAATATCTATTTATGTTTATGTTGTTATTTTACTTTGTTCATATTATTATTATTATATCTAAGTATATTATGTATCTACATATATATACATATATTCTTTAGAGTATATAAGCTCACTTGCAATTTATTTATTTTCATTCAAAGTAATTTATTTATTTCTTCCATTGCAATTTATTTATTTTCGTTGTTTTAAGACTAGTCTCTGGTCTTAGACTTGTCCTCATCAAATCAAAACAAAAATTTTCTTTTTCTTTTGGGACTAGTCTACTTCTTAGTCTTGGGAGCCTTGAAGAAGCAAAGACTCCCAATACTTGACTTTATTTTCAAAGCTCCAATTATATTTGATAAAAATGAGATTTTATCACCTAAAGGATAGTTTTACATGAAATATAAAATCTATGGTTAAACCAAAGTAAAATTCTTTTTCAAGCTTTAGGAAGAATTCACTACAATATTAAAAGCTACTTTTGTTTTGAAAAAGTTTTTTTTTTTTTTTTTATCTATATTCTTGCTTTCTTAAAAGAAGATGACTTTGATACTAAAATAACTTTTATAATATAAGGAGATCCCTTAAAACGAAAATAAAAGTTTCAAAACCAAGATTTTCAAATAAAAGTCAAAGAAAACAAATAGGAAAAGTAGCATTAATATTAAGAATTTAGAAAAAAGAAAATTGTTTTATCAAAAAGACATTAACAAAAATAGTTGAAAACAAAGAAATCAACATATTCATTTAAAAAAGATTTACAAAATGAATTTCTCGTAAACTATAATTTTCTAAACTTTTAATTAACATTGTTTTACTCAAAAAACATAGGTGGACACTTGAGCATAGGATAAAATATGAGCTAAGTATCTATGAAAAAGAAAATTTCAACTATATAGATAACTAAGTATTTTTCAAAACAATTTTTAAATCATTTAATGTTTGAAACAAATTGCTTTTGGGTTAGGGAAAATTCATGGTGAATCTTATCACTACTGTTTTGGAGCCTAAATGACCTAGTTTGATAAAAATAGTTTTAGAAATGGATAGATATTTTTCTATTAGGTAGAAATCGGTATATTACATGCTCAATTTCGAGTTAAAATGACCAAGTTATAGCCATTTTAAATTGAGTCTTCCTTTATACGAACTTTGACGTCCTCATGACATTGTTTTGTCATAATTCAAGAATGTTATTAAGAAATACTCATTTTAGGCATTTTCCTTGACTAGGTTATTCCGAGGAATAATACCTATACCCCAAAGATTATTTCGACTAAGTGGAGTGTGTGAACGACTCATCTTTAGAGAAATGTCGAAATGATATCGTGAGTTTATTTCCTTAAAATGCTTTAACTTGATTGTGCTTGTAGTCTAATCACATTAGATTTAAGAAAAGACAAATGGATATGTATGTGAGAAAATTTGTTGAAAGGATCCTAAGAATATTGAGGCCGGGATTAATTAAATGTTTGTTTTAGTATAACACTTGATTTGTATGAAATTCTATGATCACCTTAAATTTGATAATAATGATGATATGATATCATAAATAAATTGATTCATGCATACCACGAAGTGAGTCACATTACATTGGTTATTATCATTGGGTTAGAAGGACGGTAGCTCAGGTCGAAAGCAACACTTAGCGGATTGATCAAAAGTGATTGCTTGGCGATATGAAATTAAATGCTTGGAAAGTCCGAAAGCATGTCTCAATTCAAGTAGACTTAATATGCTTGGCGGTATTGATCAAAAGCATAACTTGTTAACTAAAACTACTTGTTTTGAGGTTACGTATCACCAAACCTCGAATAGAGGGCGTAAATCCATTAAACATATAGTTCTCGAAAAACTATATGCCTTGTTTGTCACGTGTATGTTGCATTTCATTTGTCTGCTTAAATAACTTGTTTTAATTTCATTACACAAGAAGTCATTTATGGAAATAGTTATCACTAAGCCTATTAGCTTATACCCCTATAGATATCTTTTGCAGTTCACCTATTTGTGGTTGAGGCCATGTGGACCTTGCAGCTAGGTATTTTCTTTTTGGTTGAGGAATTTCTAGATGAAGTTTAGTGTTATATGAGATGTAGATTTCATAGAAATATTATTGTATAGATTATAGTTATGTGTGTGGCTGAGAAAATGCTACTAAGAGTTGTAAGATTATTGTCATGAACAAATGAATATTATGAATCCTCTTTTCTTAGTTTGTTATTATATCTTCTTAAGCTTCATAATTCCATGTATGATCCACTAAATTTGTGAGAGCATGCCTTACACTTAATATTAAAGTTTCTGAGAATGACTAAGATTGTCATACTTAAGCTTTAATGTTGAGTGTGGCGGACTGTTACGTTTAGGGTATCCTTTGGGGCATGACACACCATCCAATTATGGGTTAAGATTTTGATGGAATTCTGTCATAAGTATCACTTAATCGTGAAGCTTGAGTTTAAGTCCTTCTACTTTGATGCCTAGATAAAATTAATTATTTACGACCAACTGATGTTAAAACTTTAGCCTTATTAAAATAAGGTATGATAAAAACACATAGAGTGGAAGTTGGCTGTTATACATGTGTGAACCTAGATCATACTATTTACATGACATTAATATACTTTTTGCATGTTTAAATAAATAATACGATTAGCAGACTTTTGTAGGTTTAATTCAATTCCATTAGTCCAAGCACTTGCTGAGGCAATTCACTCATATTGCATTCACTGATGAGACATAAGCTCTGTACTTTGGATAAAACTTGATTTTGATGTGATCCACTATGATAAAAAATCAACGGACATATGCAGAGAGCAGACTTAATGTAGAGCGTATTTTAACTTCACAAGCTAAGCATGTGTTTGTTTGTGTATAATAATTCTCACACATTATGAATATCAATAAAAAGAGAATATCCATGGATGCCAAAATTGTGAGTTAACTATACAATTTTATAAGTTTTTTCTTATTTAAGACCAATGAGTATATATACAAGTAATTAGATGCACTATGAACCCATAAACCTCCTAAAAGAGTAGCTAAATTGGGCCCTTAAACAACTGTTGAAGTTATTGATGATGGTAAATATATATTGTCAATTTTAGGCATAAAAGCAATAGTCAGAATTTTGAGTAGCATCTGTACTGGAACCATAATTAAACTGCATGTTCAAAAAACTTCCTCTTACTCCTTTCATGAGAAGCTGTTCATGCTAAATTCAATGTTATAAAGCTATCTTTGACTTTTCAAATATTACTGCATTGTCAAGGCAGAGCATAACTTGTGAGCTTCAGGTATACAAAAAAAGAGTCCTACCATGGTGACAGCAGTTGAAAAACTAGGTCTATTGTGTAGTAAATGTAAACTGAGGTGTGATTATAATCTAGACTTTTCTATGTGCAGAGAACCTCAGAGCATTATTGCATAATTCAAGTTGCTGTCTCTTAGTTGAGGTTAGAGGCCTCGAAAGCACTCAACAATTATGTCAAGAAGTAGATTGAGGTTTACTTGTCATTATTGTGGAGACAATATGAAAAGCTCATTTTGCCACACAAATCTGAAATTTCAAGTAATCTATGGCAAATCCCTTTCTCCTTGTTTGTTTCATTGAATCTTCTGCTCATACGAACACATATTGGATGGAAATGTGCACATAGCTAGTACATCCTTGGTTTTTTTCAACACACTTAAAAGAGTAAAATCAGCCAAATCCAGCTTGAAATTTACAAGAATGAAACTCATTAAGAGATGAAGAGTAAGACTATTATTTTTTGACAAAGATCATATACTATGTCATTATCTAATAAAAAGAGTTATCATGGTTTTTCCATATTATTGCTTTGCCGCCCTGTTTCTATTAGAGGGATTTCATTGCCTAGACTATGTTAATAAAATTACTTTCTCATCACCATTGCTTGTTAACCCTACCCTTGTCTCAGCAGTACAAGTTTGGGTTAGGTTTCTTCAGACCAAATGATTCAGAAAATTTGTTTGTTGGGATATGGTACCAGGATAGGTCTACAATCAAATATGTTCGGGTGGCTAATAGGGAGAAAACGTTTGCAAGTATAGACCAATCAACATGCTTAAAACATTGTTTGGTCAACCTATGTGGATCAAATGGTTTGGTGGCAGAACTTTGGGATAATGACAACTTTATGTTGACTAGTATCTTTGGGAATAAAAATTGGAAAAAGTTTTGATTATCCTGATGATATTGTTCTTCTAGGTATGAAAGTAGGAGCAGAAAGATGTTTACTGTGATGGAAAAGTCATAATGATTCCTCACTAGGAAGTTCTAGAGGAGGGATTAGCATGGAATAATTTATCTCCCTCTTGCCCATTCATTGGTTTTCTAATCTCTTTATACCAGAACCGGTCCTAATTGCTACACTGATCTCTTGTCTAAATCACTACACAGACCACAGTACTAAGCCGCTTTGGTGTACCCCTCAAGACAAACTTACCTAACTTCCCTTAAAAAAGCCCTTCTTTGGGATCCTAGGAGATTTCCTTGGCTGTGGAATAATCTACAGTTGGGAAAATATCCAGTATTTCAGTGAAGGACTTTCTTCGGGAAGTAGAAGGAATTTGTTTTGAGAATGTACTCCACGTTGCTAGTGTTTGTGGTCACTGCAATGTGCTGCACTTCGAAGCGGCTTAGTACTATGGTCTATGTAGGTGATTTTGACAAGAGGTCAATGTACTAGTCAAAAAGCCAGGGCCGGTTCTTTTAGAAAGAGATACGCAATCGATGAATGGGTAAAAGGGAATAAAATATTCTCTGAAGAAGATAATAGTGACGGTTTCTTGAGGATAGTAGGATGTAGTAACAAGTAATTATGTAAGAAAAAGAACTTCAAGAAGTGAAAATAGAGAAATAAGAAGTAGAAGCATAATAATTGTCATGGTGTATATGTATGATAGTTTAAATATAACTTTTATTTGAAGATTTGAGTAGTTTGTGACTAATGAATGCGTTGGAGAGGCTGGACAAGTTGATAAAAGCTTATTGAAAGTTAAATTAATATATTCGAGAAAGAGGGTGGTTTGCTAGCAGGTAATGGGTGGAAAGAGACAATTTAGATGTGTTTTGGTGGTTATTACTATCTCTTGGGGGGTTTTCTTGGCAATGGTGGGACAAATCTAGGTCACTCAATTTTCATGTCTTACCTACTCCATGTTGATGTTGCTAGCTAGTGAATTAGTTAAGAATAAGCAACGCATCACAATTCCATGACTTCACGAGTTGTTTTGCTTTTGAAAATTAAACAAGGGGGAGAAGACAAGAGAATAATAACGTTAAATGGTCGCAAAATATAATGGAGTTAGATTATGATTAGAGTGTGTTTGTTTGGTGAAACATGTTATTAGATATTCTTTTTCTATTGATATAATCAAAACTTGAAAATTTGTTAAAAATTACTATAATTTTATCAAAGCTTGTGATTACTAGTGATTATTAACCATGCCTGTTGATAGAGTTTAATTGTCATGAAAAGTATTAACAGAAAATGGAAAAAGCATTTTCTCATTTTTATTAACATTTTCGGGCACTTGTTATCCATACTTGCTAGTGACTAGCTACTAGCATTGCTCAAATTATCATTTACTCTTATAGGATATTGGTATCTACAGACTCTTGATGCTGCAACACAATATTAAACAGCTGCATAATTTTGATTTTAACAAATCTTGTAAGAAGTTTAAATAAAAAGCAATCTTGCAAGATAAAGACATTGTATGACAAAAGTAATTTTATTGAAAAAATGCTACTAACATTGATATTGGGTTTAAAGTTTATTAACGACTAATGGTGTATCTATTGAGTTCTGATAGATCTGCTTAGATACTGAGAGAGTTTAAGTATAATATAGTTTTGGTTTTATCGACTTCACAAGCATCCTTGTGAAACCACGGAATGAAGCTTTTGGTTGTGACGCAGCGTACAACGTAGATGCAACCTAGGGTTTATCTCAAGACGTTGATTCACACAAAAATACCATCCTATGATCTTCAAATACCTATTGATTCAATGAATAACTAGGTAATTTGACATCAAATACACAATCCACACAAGGAATATGATATTTGGAAAGAAAGGAGTAAAGTACTCTCAAATATTCAATTCAACAAAATATAATAATGTTTCTCACGCACTAAGGTTTCATATAAAGAAGACAAAGGAAACTCAAAAGTCTAAACAAATAAAATAATTTGAATAAATAAAAACTAGATAGTAGGCCGACGGCTTATATAAGTACGCCGATGGCTTGGACTGAAAGGCCAACGTAAGCACCAAATGAGGCGAACATGTATAATCTTCAAAGCTACCAGTGAACGTATGAAGGCCGACGATGTTTGGATAAAGGCCGGCGGCCTAAGAGTCGACCTAGGTTGGATTTTGCCACTTCCTTTTATTCTTCTCCACATAGCTATTAGCTATCACTTCGGATGCATCATCCTCCCTAAGGTAAACAAAATTCGCCCTCGGATTGTCATCGTCTTAATCATCACCATGATATGGAATGAGATGCTTCACATTAAACATGTCAGCCGTCCTGATATGGCTAGGGAGTCAAAGTCTGTAGGCGTTTGAATTAGTCTTCTCTATGATCTCAAATGGACCAACCTTTCTAGCATAAAGCTTATTGTATTCACCCACAGGAAATCTGTCCTTGATGAGAATAGCCTAGACAAAATCACCCACATCAAGTTCTAGGTGACGTCATTTTCTATTAGCCAACTCTTTATATTGACCTGTAGCCTTTTCCAAGTTGTTGTAGACAGTCCGATGAACTTCCTATAGGCTGTGGACAAAATCTGCTGCCTTGCTATGGTGTCTAGTGTGATTAGGAACTGTCAGAAGATCATGAGGTCCTCTTGGAATGATGGAATATACAACCTGGAATGGGCTAAAACCAGTGCTTCGATTGACTGCATGATTGTGAGAAAACTTAGCTTGGCTTAATTTCATGTCCTAACTCTTGATGTTCTCCCCTACAAGACTTCATAGAAGGTTACCTAATGATTTGTTGGCCACCTTTATTTGACCATCAATCTGAGGGTGGAAAGCACTACTGAAGTTTAGCTAGGTGTTTACCATCTTCCATAAACTCCTCCAAAAGCGGCTCAAAAACCTAGAATCCCTATCAGATACAATAGAAGAAGGTAAATAATGCAATCTATATACCTCACCAAAATATAACTGTGCCACATGCATAGTGTCAATTGTCTTCTTGCTTCTTCTTGTAAGGGATGAAGTGCACCATCTTAGAAAACCGATCCACTACCACATATATCGAATCATTACCCCTTTGTGTTCTTGTAAGCCCAGGACAAAATCCATGTTGACATCCACCCATGGTTGAGTAGGCACAAGTAAGGGTAAATATAATCCAGCATTGGTAGCCAAACCTTTAGAAACTTGGCATACCTTACACCTCTGCACAAACCTATCTACCTCCTTTTGAATAAAAGGCAAAAAATAAGATGCTCGGACTAAGTGTAATGTTCTATCTCTTCCCACATGTCCCTCACAGTGCAACTCTTGGATAATCTTAGCTCGTAGGCTACAATCAGAAATACAAAGCTAGTTTCCCTTAAATAGAAACTCATCTTGTAGTAAAAAATTAGTGTTATCCCCATTTTGAATACGAGCCAATACTTGAGAAAAGAATGGATCATATTCATATAAAGTAGAGAATGAGTTAAAACATGGTACGTCAATCTGCATCTTGCTTAATAAAGTCCTCCGCTTGCTTAAAGCATCTACAACCCTGTTCGAAGCCCCATTCTTGTGTTTCACAACAAAGGTAAAATGCTCCAACTATGCAACCTAGGAGGCATGTCTGGCTGATATGTCTTGACTATGAAGGTGTTTTAAAACCTCATGATCAGTATATAAGATGAACTCTCTGTGGAATAAATAATGCCTCCACTGCTTCACCACCTGTACTAAAGCATAAAACTCAACATCATAACTGCTATATCTCAATTTCGCCCCTATCAACTTCTGACTATAATATGCTATAGGACTGCTATTCTGGCTGAAGACAACACCAATTCCCACTTTTGATGCATCTGAGTGAAGCTCAAATGGCCGATGAAAGTCTAGAAGCATCAATATTGGGGCTGAAGTCAAACGCCTCTTAATGAGCTCAAAAGATTGTTCTGTACCCTTTGACCACTCGAATTTTCCACCTTTCATGCAATCCATCAATGGAGCCACAATACTGCTGAAGTGAGGAATAAACATTCTATAAAAAGATGCTAAACCATGGAAGCTCCTCACCTCTGTAATGGAGTAGGTCTAGGCCATTATCGAATGGCATCCACTTTTGATCGATCAACCTGTAAACCAGCATCAAAAATCACGTAACCCAAGAAAAGTACCCTGGTAATCATAAAGGTACACTTCTTAGCAGCTGCATAAAATTTCTCTCTGTGCAGAATAGCCAAACCTCTCGTAGGTGTTGCTGATGTTGATCATGATTAGCACTGTAAACCAGTATGTCATCAAAATACACTACAACACACTTACCATTAAGCGACCTCGGAATCTGTTTGATCACTCTCATGAAGGTGCTAGGGGCATTAGATCGCCTAAATGGCATGACCAAGCATTCGTATAATCCTTCTCTGGTCTTGAAAGTGGTTTTCTACTCATCACCAACCCGAATATGGATTTGATGATAATCACTCTTCAGATCCAACTTTGGAAGCACCTTGGCCCCACTCAACTGATCCAGTAAATCATCCAGTCTTGGGATAGGAAATTTGTACCTGACTGTGTCCACACACATGCACCGGGACCCATCTTTCTTAAGTATCAATAGGGCAGGAACAACACAGGGACTCAAGCTCTCCCAAATGAACCCCTTCTTTAGCAAACCGTCTACCTGTCTTCTCAACTCTTCATGCTTAGAAGGACTCATTCTATAGTGTGGCCTATTAGGAAGAGAAGCACCAGCTCAAGATCTATTTGATGCTGAATATCCCTGAGAGGTGGTAATCTCTTAGGTAGCTCCTCAAGAAATATATCCCGAAATTCCTTGACAAGGCTTGCTACTACTTCAGGAACTATATTATCCTTAACCATTTCTTTGCCCACCAAAGCAAACACTACTTTTGAGTCTTGCAGCTCCTCTTCAAACTTAGCTAATCATGGCATAATAGAACCACTACCTTGCTTTACAAGCTTGAGTTCACCAACAACCTTGTTTGGTATAAGCACAAACCTGACCCCTTTAAATTTAAAGCTATAGGTATTAGTCCTACCATCATGGGTCACACTTCTATCAAATTGCCATGGCCTACCCAATAGCAAGTGACATGCATCCATGGTCACCACATCACACCAAACAGAGTTTTTGTACTTAGTTCCATAGAAAATGTGGTGAAGGCACGTTTTGAGACACTTACCTCTCCACCTTTCTTCAACCATGCCAGCTTATAGGGTTTGGGCTGCTGTTCAGTCTGAACCCTAGAGTCAACCATGAATCTGCACACCTTACCTAAAATGGTACAAGTAGACTGAAAGTTATTGGTCCTCAACCAATCTTCCTTTATAGCTTTGGGAGTCATGCAATATCTCCTTACTACCAATGTCTCCTGACCATCCCTTTCTAAGAACTCCTCCTCCTCACACTCATCATCAAAAATAGGAATACCATATCCTCCAGCCTCAAACACTCCCTCCTCTTCACCTAGTTCTTCATTCTCAACAAACAATGCTGCCCTCTTTTCTGCCTTCCTGTACTTAGGGTTAGCATTACACTGATTTTCCACCATCGCAGCTGATAAACCAAAATTATTCCTATTTTACAAATGCCTAAATGGACTTTTATTGATCATTTTATTGATAAATTGTAATATACAGAAATAAAGATAAAAATATAATGAAATATGAATCATAAGATGATATAGGATGAGTTTAAGGTCAAAACAAATAAATTGTAAATGTTTAAGTTTGGTTGTAGAACAAATATTGAAGTTTGGATTTCAGCAAATTTTGACATATTGTACGCCACCTCTTAGAGAATCTACACCGCCGGCGTAGAGACGGCATAAGATGAGAACAGTAGCGTTTTCCTTAACGCTGGAAGGAACGTCGTCGATATTCACTAAGGTTTCTCTCAACACTGGCTGGGAACGCCACTGGCGTAGGGCAGGGATTTGCCGACGTATGTGGTAGGATTGAAGTTCTGGGAATTCAAAGCCTCGATGAACGCTGCTAATACTCATGTAAATTTTGCCAGCGTAGGGTGTACGCCGACAAAATCTGCATGTACGCTAACGTATGACCAAATTTATATAAACATGAGACGCGAAAAACAGTTTGGACATAATATCTTTTTATCATTTTTCTCCTTTGTATAAGAGAGTTTTGGAGTGTTCTTAGAGATCTGGACTTGGAGAATCATCCGAAAGGTGTTTATGATTCAAAGTAAGTGATTTAAACATTTTCTCATGGATTAAATACAAATTTGTATGAGTTTGCTTAAGGTTTTGTTGTGTTCTTGAAGGTAAAATGTGGGAAAGATTTAGATCTTGGATTTGATCTGCCTCGGTTGGATAAAAAATGAGTCTTGTGATTAAAACAAGTAAGTATAATGTATTCATATCAGATTTATACGAATTTCATGCAAATTCTAAGGATTTTGTGATTTGTTTGCATGAAGAAACCCTAGATTTGGTTGGGATCTGAATTTGTGGATGTGAGTTGGATTTTGGTGATCTAAATTAGTAAGTTTCGTCCTTTATTTGATGAAGTTGAATAATGTGTGATTAGATGATCATTATGTATTCTTGTTGTCATATAATATTAGGGTTTTGAAGGATTATCAAGTTCTATAGATTGTTGTGGAAGCTTGATTGGGTTAGATGGTGTAACTTGGTGATTTTCTTTGTCAGGTTAGGATTTCAGGAGTTATAGTACATTAGGGTTTGTTTATATCGTGTTCTCATATGTCCTATATATGTATGTTATTGACAGGAATTTAGAGATTTGGGTTGTTGTTATATTGTCACCATTGATTAAAGTGTTGTAGAGATTCAGAATATTTGGTTGTGGTTGAGTGTTGTCGATAAAGGATTTTTAGGAGATATAGATTGGAATTTCCTGAAACTGAGAAATGTACAACCAATCCTTGCTTGCTATTTTTGCCTGTAAGTTTAGTATTGATTGGGTGCTTGTAGGAATAGAATTTCTTAATAAATTTAATCTTTATTCGGTTTAATAATTGTATGTTATGGTTGTACTTGGCTTTGACTGGTAAAGACTTGGAAGACAGTGATACTGATGAGGCATCCTGATGATCTTGGTGTGAGGTTATCCCTAGTGGACTCGTGCCTTGATATGATTCCGGTAGAATTAGGTGTTCTGGATTCGGGGTGTTTGGGGAGTACCCACTCATCTATATATGTATATGATTATTATTTTCAAAGAGTTGTATGATTTTTAATGAGGTTTGAGTAACTCCAAGTTCAGGATTAGAGTATACCTAATACTAGATTGTGTTTATTTGTTGGCTTAAGAAAGATAATAATATGACTGTTTGCATTAGTTTAGGTTGCATGAATTACCTATCTATTGTATGTGCATATGCATTTGTTTTTGGATTGGAGTTATTGTGCTGGGCATTGCCGCTCATTCTTTAAAATTTCAGGTACATGTGAAGAAGATATAGTGTATGATCTTTCCGGATATGATTTATTCTTTGATAGGGGGGATGGCGATAGTGGACCTGACTACTTAGCCGAGAGTTAGCTTCATATATCAAATTTCTAAGAAAAGACATTTTTTATCATTTGGATTTATAATTGGATGTTTTTGTTAGTTTTTCATGAAAAGATTTTTATGTAAATAGTATTAAGTCTCTGTTAAATTTGTTGACTATGAAGTCAACTTGGATTTTATGTTTGAACAAGGAGTTTATGTTTTATGAAGTATGAGTTTTTAGTTTTAACAGGTTTCGTATACTATGAGATACCCTATGTGAGTTTATAGGTGATATTTGATATGAATGTGGATATTAGAACCTTTGCGTGTCCTATATAAGAGAGGATACGTGGCGGGTTGTAATGTTTTATTTTAGGGCGTTATATAAATATTATGAAATTGGCACTTAAAAATATTAATTTATGTTTTCATGCATTTAAAGGAGTTATTTTACAAAAAAAAAAAAAAAAAGCAAAATGGGTAAAAAATGCAAAGTTTAAACCAAAAAGTGATTAACACAACAAAGACAAGCTATGTCTATCAACCATATCAAGGAAAAAGAACAATCAAAGTCTAAATCTCAAGTTTTTGAAGGACAAGTTCAGTTACATGACTTGTCACAAACCATGTCATACTGGAAATTTCACTTTGCAAAGATACGACCATGACATGACCTGTCACTGCGCTTATCGTTTTGAAGATTGAAAACAGCAAGTTACACGACTTTAGGACAAGCCGTGTCCCAAGTCGTGTCAATGAAGAAAGAAAGGCCACAGCAAGGGACACAACTATGGGATAAGCCATGTCCCAGTCATGTCACTTTTCACTATAAAGGAATTGGCCAGACATGCTCATGTGACCGACTTGTCCCCAAACACATCAATTTGACAGTAAATTACTTTTTGAGAATCGGCTTGTTTAAGGAATATTAACCTCCTATTTATTAAAATAACGTTCATTGGGCATTAAAGGGGTATTACTTTGGAAAGCCAAAAGACCCTAACTTCCCATTTCCTCCATAATGAGCATTCAATCCCATTTATGTGAGATTCATTATAAATTGAAGATGGAGGAAGAATCAATAACAAGGAAGCAAGAGAGCAAATAAAGAAATCATACCCGAGTTCTTCAGAATTCCAATAACAAGTCAAGATTATCACGAATTGAAGATCCAAATTTTTTTAGTTTTATTCTTTTCGAGTAATATCATGATTTCAATTTTCTGTTTTGAATTTCATGTATTAAAATTAGACACTATGAAAGAGTGAAATTGTTGATCTAGGTTTTGTTGAACTCCATGTTTATCATGCGATGAGGCTTTGAGTTCAACTAAAGATTGAAGTTCTTTTGTTCAATTGCATGCTTTTAATCATTTCTTAAGTTTGTATGTCCGGAAATACAGATTTATGATTGATTTCATTTAAGTTAATTGAAAGATTACTTTTATGATTTGATCTATGCAATTGAAGAGATTTGTTTGTAATTCTAGACATAGAATAACAAGAATCTTCTATTATGAAAATGAAAATGAGTTCACGTTATTAATGCAAATTTAGGTTGAAATTGATTGAGGAGACATCCTAATTGATTAACCTAGGTTTAGACAATTTGTTAGATTCGAAAGAATTGACATTTTACTTAAGGAACTCTATAGCTTTAGAACTAAATTTTAAATATCTAGTATGAGTTGCCAAAGATTCACATGATAAATTGGAGGTAAGACGAAATCTACATCATTTGTTCTTATTGAATCTTGCTTGTTTGTTATTGGATCTGTGTTAATATTGTTCAAGGTAAATTAGATAAAATAGTAAACCATCAAAATTGTTCAGTTAGATAGTAGAAAACGAATTAGTACTAGTACTTGCTTACTCCTTGAGGACGATCCCGATTTTAGCTCTATATTACATTTTTGATAGGTACACTGCCTATTGCCTTTATAGTGAATTACAAATGGGCCTTCATAAATTTAAAACTAAGCTTGAAGGCAACTATCTGCAGCCATCCTCTTCGTGAGTTGTTCTACCATCCGTCGTTCCATCGCACCCATATGTTCATCCATAATCTGTCCAATCCATTGATCTAGGTCGTTTTCAACTACAACATGACATTGATTAGCTTGTCTTCTAGGAGGCATCTTCTCTAAGAACAAATGCAACTCTGATACCAATTGATGCAGCGTACAACGTAGATCCAACCTAGGGTTTATCTCAAGATATTGATTCACACAAGAATACCGTCCTATGATCTTTAAATACCTATTGATTCAATAAATAACTAGGTAATTTGACATCAAATACACAATCTACACAAGGAATATGATATTTAGAAAGAAAGGAGTAAAGTACTCTTAAATATTCATTTCAACAAAAGATAATAATGTTTCTCATCCACTAGAGTTTCATATAAAAAAGACAAAGGAAACTTAAAAGTCTAAACAAATAAAATAATTCAAATAAATAAAAGTTGGATAGTAGGTCGGGGGCCTATGTAAGTACGCCGACGGCTTGGATTGGAAGGCTAGCGGCCTAAAGGCCAGCGTAAGCACCAAATGAGAAGAACATGCATAATCTTCAAAGCTACACGTGAACGTATGAAGGTTAGCTATGTTTGGATAAAGGCCGGCGGCCTAAGAGTCGGCCTAGGCTGGATTTCACCACTTCCTTTGAATCTTCTCCACATAGTTGTTGGTTATCACTTCTGCTGCATCAGGTTGCGGTTCATACAATTTATTAGGCTGAGTTAAAGTTTCAAATTTTCTTCCTAATTCGTCTATGTAATATTTCTTTTGCATGAGAATTATGTGTATTAATGTAAAGGTGTAAAGAGTAACTAATAAGATAATTAGTGGCCTCTTTCCACCCTATGCTCTTTCGTTAGTTGGCTTGATCATTTTAGTTCGAGGCTTCTATTGCATTATATTTGTTTCCAAACTTCATCAGAATAGTACCACATGGTAAATACCTTGTATATATGTTTGCTATTTATGTAAAAGCAAAAATCTGAATGTCCTGTTAATATTATTTCTCCGCAGGTTACTTACTGACAGCCATCAAAGTGTGGTGGGGAAAGCTATAAACGAATTTAATTTAATCTTTAGGCAAGATGGGTTATATTAACATGGGATCGTCAGTTCATTTCTTCAATTAGATGAGTTCCTTTATTACCAACAACAACGCTCCATGTGCTAGTGTTAGATATTAAGTCCAAAGGGAGAGCCCAACCCAAAAGACTAGTCTATTAGGTGGGAGAACCCTTTAGGCTTAAATATCATTCTACAATTTCTCGTAGAACCGATGTGGGATCGTAACATTGCCCACCCCTTAAGAAGCCGACGCCCTCGGCGGTCTACTCTAGGTGGCCCACTCTGAATGGCTTTCACTCTAGGTGGCTGCACTCTAGCTTTATTTTTTTATTTTTTTTTCTAGGTAGCCCTTTCCTAGGTAGCCCTTTTTCAGGTCGCCCCTTCCTAGGTCGCCCCTTCCGTTAGCGTCGGTCTCTCAACGAGAGCACCAAATGTTAGATATTAAGTCCAAAGGGAGAGCCCAACCCAAAAGACTAGTCTATTAGGTGGGAGAACCCTTTAGGCTTAAATATCATTCTACAATTTCTCGTAGAACCGATGTGGGATCGTAACAGCTAGCCTAGATTTGATCTAATTGCCGATTGGCACATATTAGAATTGATTGGATCTATGAGCTTCTGTGCTCTGTGAGAGAATTGTTCGAATAAGAGACAAGTGAATATCACTGCTACAGAAGTGACAGGACAGGTTGTTGCAATTGCAGGGGTAGACATCACTTGAATGACTTGATACTGAGACAATTTATTGAGGACTTGATTGTGGAGATGACAAAGACGAGAATGCCAGATTACTGCTAATGTGATATAGAGGATGTTTAGTGAGGTGTTGTTGGGGTATTTTTCCTATTCAGAAGCCTTTACACAAAAGGAGTGAGTTAGTGAGACTCTGTGTAAGGGAGGGAACATGTAAAACAATTTTGAGTTGTAGCGCGTGACCGTGAGCGCGAATGGTGAGATTAAGGCTTTGTGGTAGGTGCAAATGAGGAGGTGAGCGGCGGTGGAAAGGAGGTTGCCAAAGGGTGGTGTGTGTTGGCGGTGGAGATAGGGCCAAGATGGCTGGGCGAGCTTGGTTGGGAATCAGATCTGATGGCAGAAGATGATCAGCGACTGAGATTGGAGATATGCTGACTGGCAGCGATAAAAGGTTTTCCTGCGGCAGGTAAGGAAAATTTTAATTTACTTGATACTCTAACACCATGTGTGATGAGATAATTATGTATTATAATAGACTAAGAATAGTTATAGAGCATAATTAAAGCGTTGTCTATATAATAATACAAAACTGAATATGACTAATTATTATGGGGAAGGACTAAAAATAACTCTGTATAATATATACACACACACACATAAGAATATAACTAGATATACTACAATAATATCCAGCAGTGGAAGAGACCTGCCGGTAGAGAAAAGTGGCGCTGTTTGAAAATTAGTAATGAAAATAAACCAACTGATGTTACAGCAGGTTGATTGTTCGATCTGGATTAGAATGACAAAGTTTCTGTGATAATAAGATATTGTTCACTGCAGAAAACAAAAAAATATATTGGAAGGAGCTAAAAAGGTTATACCACAAAACAATTGAACTAGTGCAATGTTGATAAACCATCCAAACGGATTGAGCTCTTCCAATCAATCGCTAAAGTGCGAGTCTACCTGACTATTTATGAAAGCAGATACACCCTTTCGAAAGTTGTGAGGAGATAAATGCATGTTTTTGGAAGCTCCGAGCAGTGATTGTTAAGGTTAACACCACAAACTTATAACCTTTTACTCTGATACTAAGTTAAAATTGGTATTACAACTATCTAAATATGGTCTAGGCATGATATTTAACACATAATAGTGACGAACAAGGTAAAATTGTACCCGTCCAAAATATTTCTTTTACAGCCGTTCTCGGAACAAATTGCTCATGCTAAATTTAATAATTATATTACCATTCCCAACTTTATAATACAATTCTGCATTATTCTCAAGGTAGAGCATAACTGTAAGTTTTAAGCTACACAAAATAGCAAGTCTAAGTCACCATTATTGGTGATAGCAACTAAAAAAGTAAATATATGGATCATCTAATTGTAAAAGTTACTGAGGTTTGATTGTAATTTAGACTTCCCATGTGAAAAGAGCCTCCTTAGTCAAGTAAAGTCGCTGTCTCTTTCTTGAGGTTGGGGGCTGCGAAGGACTCAACAATGACGTCAAGTATCATATTAAGGTCTAATTGTCATTGTTTGATCAAGAAAGGAAGGTTTTTGCCATGGAAATTTGAAGTCACTCGTTGTCATGCCCCAAAGGATACTCTAAATGTGATAATCCAGTATACACAATACTGAAATCTAGGAATGACTCCTTTGTCATTCAAAGACATCACATACAATGGACAAAGTGTGCTCACAAATAGAGGATCCAAGGGTTTTGTCAATACCTAATTAAATGAATGCCAAATATGGGGTAATAATACTGATAAAAGTCATCACATAGACAAATAAAGAATCTATGACCTACAAAACATAACAAGTCTAAATAAGACATGGTAGTAGTCTAAGCTGTCCAAAATACATATAGATAAATTGAGCTACTCCAAAGGAAAAAATGGCCCTTAGCTCTAATCTCCCTCATCCCATCGAACCCATTGCTAACCTGTGGCATCCCTCGTCCTAGCTCGATCCAAAGATAACCCTGCAGTTACGCTATAATCAGCTTAGTGAACAATTTCCTCATATTACACCCTTCAAGTATATTTTCAAGTAAAAATTAATTAACACCCATATGTAGTGAAAAGCAACCATATGACTCAGACACATGCAGTCATTCGGAAAATGCACAAGGTATGGATTTGCACCCTCTGTTACTTGGGTTGGGAAGTAATCTCCATTACTCATCAGCTCCAGGAACCAATTACCTTAGGTCCTAGTAGTAACCATCCAATTTATATGTTTATAATAAATAGTTCATATTATTTAGATAAAATGGTGATATACAATTATATTCTCGAGGGTGTGGTTATAATCCCCTAAGTGGTGGCATGCTGGCAAGGCTATAATCAAAAGGCCTACATTTCCTAGTGCAAGGTAGTTCCCCAAAGTTCAAAGCAAGGCCCATAGTCACATGACTCCGATTGGCCACAGCCAATCCACGGCCTAATGTTGACGGCCTTCTTCATGCAAGTCGTGCAATGTTTGATCCATTTATTTGTTTAAACTCAGCTATAATTAATGTTCATTTAAGGTGATCAATCAATATCACAGACATAATTAATACAATTACTCTACTAATGCAACATACAGATTCAATTATTGTGTAATTAAGAAATTTTCTCACAATCAATACACAACTCCATTTCACATGCATAAACCTATTCCCCATACATTTCAATTCATAATAAGATATTATTTTTATCGTGCAACTAATTACAAGCACAACCAAATGTAATACCCATAGAAAAAATACTCACCGTGCCATGTTGATCACTGATCATAGTAGTAATCCGAGTAATCAAGGTGTAACTCAGAATCACCGAAATAAAGGACAATGTATTTAATAAGTATATGATTTCATTTCATTAGAATACTTTAGGAAATCCTATCGAACCTTGCCACTTTTTGCAGTTTTAATATCATTTCTTATTTTTACGATATCTCTCTCATTTTAAATCTTTTTTCAACGATTTTATAGTCATCTTCATAGGTTTTCGGATGTTCTTTCGTATAGCATAATCAAATTTAGCATTTAAGCTACTTAGAAGGGCAAAAAATTGTGTTTTTGTATCAAAACGCCCCTTGATTATACTTTTAGTGTTATTATTGCTTCTATAACTATGTCTATACATATTACGATGTACCCGAAAGCATTCGAAATGCTCTACTTTACATTGGATAATCTAACGAGCTCAGCTTTCAACCACATAAGAGTTTCCCCTTATACCTTCTCCATATTGTTTCTATTTTTAGTCGGACCTACACATAGTTCTAGAGATATAAATACATACATGGTCTATTTTATAACACATTATTAAATATATTTGTATTTATGATACCAATATTCTGTGGAAATATATATATATTTTTTCTCTTTTATCTTACAAGTACACGAATGCATTTGTACACATATAAATGCATATCTACTCTAAAAATAGTTCCCATATTTTGCTAAACTCGCTGGGACAATTATTACATACGGATAAATATAACTTCTTATGTTCTATTAGAGGGTCATGTGCCTCTTACTATTGTCAAAATTCTTATGGTTATTTATTTTCTAGAAGATGTCTACTCGAGCCTAACAGTCATGATAGAGACAAAAAGGAATATATGTTTATATATATATAAATGAATAAACACACATATAGTTAAAAAAAATAGTTATAATATTTAAGTCAACCAATATTGCGCAATTGTTATTATAATGGCTATCATTTTCCTTATTTTTTTATAAATATATATTTATACATTTAGGATAAATGACAATGAAATGTATCAACATTTGAGGATAAGTTAATTTAAGGTATCAACGTTTCAACTAGTTCAAAAGAGGAATCAACATTTGTGAATAAGTTCATTTTAGATATCAACATTTCAAGTAGTTAAAAAGAGCTATCAACGTTTTGCAAAGTGAGTTAAATAATATATTAATAATTGACCATTAATGAAAACTGTAGAAACTTAATTAAAAACTAATCGAAACGTTGATACTTTAAATGAACTTTATAAAATGTTGATACCTCATTTGACCACTTTGCAAAATATTGATACCTTAAATGAACTAACTACCAAAATTAATACCTTTTGGTGTAATTTACCCTATACATTTATTTATTTGTAAGCTCATTCATTCATTTATTATTATAATTTTTTTTTTTGTTTTTTTCTTCTGACATATGCACCACTCGTTTTTGTGTCCCCCTTTCATTATTATTTTGACATTATTTATCATCATCATCCTAAATATGCAAGATATTTATATTTAACTTTGTGTTGGACTTGACCAAGACATACGGATCATATGAGGAGTTTATTAATATATATATATATATATTAGCATGGCTCGAGCTCTCGAAGAAGGAAGAGAAAGAAAAAAAAATATAAATGTATATACGTAAATTTGTATATACATAAAATAACTAAATAAAAACTAAAATTATAATATGTATATGTTCTTTTAAGACATCTAATACTGCACAGACCTTAGTATAATGACTATCATTTCATTTACTGTTATATCCCTCATATATTATACATATGCATACATTTACATTTATTTACTTAAACATTTACAAAAGAGTACATGCATATGACTATCATAATATATTTTTATACCTATTGATTCTTCTTCTTTTTTTCTTTTCTTTTGTAGTTATATAAATATTTTTACGTAAAAAGATGGTATTCATTTATACACTTATTATCTTACTCCATGCATATGAGCATGAGTTCATAGTTACGTATGTGTATGTATATAAGGGATTTCCAAAGCTTTTAACTCCAGTATGCAACAACATTACTCTGGAATTTGGCTAAGTCAACATTTGTACGAAGGTCCCATGATGTAGACTTAGGATGTCTAAAGAGTACAACAATACTCAAATAAGGAGAAGTCTCATGTGTGGTTATCATGCTACTATTAAAAGGATTATACAAGATTCGTTACGGACATGCGATCAAGAGCAATATTGTGTACAAGGAACACATACGATTTGAGGAGGCTTCTTATTTGGAGGTTGTTCCTTCCTCTCCTTCTAAGCTTGTCGCAAAGCATATGTTTCTATTCCCAGCCCTCCCTGTGCTTGATAGAGAATTCGAGCATAAAGGGTGTTACTTATGGTAGATATAAGGGTAGACCAAGAAGAGTTACAACAAGTTTACGTGCACTTACAATTGTAGGACGAGTTTTTGTTCCGACTTTGAGATTTAGTGGCAGTGGGCTTTACCGTCGCACGCTAATCAACTTTGAAATTTTTTGGCAACTTAAAGTGCTAATGGTAGATGGCTTTTTGATGAGAAGAAGGTAGAGAAGTTGATATAGAGAGGAGGTAGGAGTTGGTGGTAGATGGTTCTATTGAAAACAACATCGGTGTTTGGGGGGAAAGATAACAAGGATGGAGGTCGTCCATGTTGGTAAGGTGGATGATTCGATTGGAGGCTCTGTGAGTGTGACTAAAAAGGAGGTGATGGTTAGGGTCTGTTTGTTTTGGATTTTTTCCGGCAGATACAGATACTTTTTCAAACTTTTTTCTAACAAATTATTTATCAAGAAACAGATATAGATAAAAAAAAAAAAAAAAGTTGACAGTTTTCATCAAAAGATCAACTAAAACAAATCTAGATAAAATTTAGATGTAAATCGGATATATTTTGCACATATCATTTTAAAAAAAGATACAGATACAGATGAAAAACAGACAATCCAAACAGACCCTAAATCAACTTTCTCTCCTTTCTCGCTTGTATTTTCACTTTCATGCGCTTGTGTGCGTAGATAAGCATAAGGCCGGTGTGTATAACATGTTTTAAGCGAATGTTATTATTATTTAGAAGGTAGGAAAAAATGTCTTGTTTGACTTGCCCGTAATGGAATTCATAACTCAATCTAAATCTTAGCATCAGTGATAGTGAGCATAGAGATGTTTTCATGGAAAAGGATTCCTAGGATTTGTTGTAGGAAAGCTCTCCTTTTCACTTACATTTTTACTCCTGACAATCCTGCAAGTAAGTCGGTGGCATATGGGAGTTAATATTTTTGTCCCATTCTCATGAGTGACAACCTTAAACTTATGCATTATTCACTATTTACTTATAAGGCATAGTATTGTTAGGTCATAGCTAGTATAATACAACTATACTATAAATTCATTCAGTTTAAGCGGTTTGAGATTTCTTAATTTAGAGTTATTCATTGGTTCTCAATTCAGAATTAAAGAATATGTATATATACATGAATATATGTCATTTATCTTACCTTATTTTCTTGTTTTATATAGATGTACACATACATTTTAGTAGCTATTTTAAGGTTGTTATGGTTACATTAAGATTATATGGATGATGTAATATCCAAACAAATAAGTTTTTAAGAAGGAAAAAAGTGTCAATTATATAAAATAAGAAAGTTTTATGGTCAAAATCTAAGTATATTTGTGTTTTGATCACATGATAGACACAAGAAGGAAGATGGAATTTTTCAACTATACACTAGTCGGCGTATTTTCAAAAGAAAAATGACTCAAGATGAAATGGCCGCTAGCCTTCGATGTAAGTCTGCTAGTGTATGTGTTTGAGGAAAATGAAGAGTTGCATGAAATTCCTTTATATATATCATATTGTTTTCTTCTCCAAAAGTAACCTTAAACCTAGAAATCTCTCTATTCTTATTCTTAGCATCCATCGAAGTTTGAGAAGTCCAAATCAAGTTGAGTGGATCTCTTCTCTACCTTTAGATTTCAAAATAAAACTATCAAATTCTTAGAGCTTCTAATTGGATTTGAAAGAGAAATTGAAGAAAAACCCTATCTTCCTTGAAGATATGGATTTTGGTGATCAAGAAGGATTAAAGATCACATTTTTAGATAAGTTTGTATACTCTTAAACCTTATGATAGTATCGAGATGAATTTTGTTGAGTTTTGGTCTAATTTTATTAAATGGAATTCTAGGGTTCATAAGATATGTTAAGGAAATTTCATCTTTGGAGAAGATTGTGTGTTTCATTTAAGGAAAAAGGTGTGGATTTTTTATTTTGGAGATTAGGGTTTTAGGTGATATTTGAAATTAGGTTTATCCTATAAAAGAGATGCATTAAAATCTATTCTGTTTATGTGATTAGGGTTTTGGGGTTTAGAGTCCTATTCCTTGAAATTGATTTAAGTATGACCTTACCTTGTTTGTTGTATGTGCATATAGGTTTAGAATTGTAAATTGAATTAATTACTATCTAGCTTATAATTGAAAAGTTTACTACTTGTGCTTGGTAGTTGTTAGTAAAGACCAAGCAAAGTGTGATACTAACGTTGTCAACCTGATGATCCTTGTGTGTCATTGTCCCGAATGGACTTGTACTTGGAAATGATTCTGGTAGATTAGGAATCCTGCCATCTTAATTGTGATACGCAATAATGTGCGGGAAGTACCCAACATCACTATATGTATATAAAAGTACTTTGTATAAAGGTCTGTTTTCTTAGGGTCATGAGTTATTTTAGGTTTAGAACTAATTGCAAGTGGTTCTAAACTGTGTTGTTTACTTAACTAATCAAAGATAATAACATGTGTTTGTAGCATTAATTTTAGGTTGTATGTGAAATTTGTATGTTGCATGTTCATTCATCTTTATTTGTGCTATGGCATACTGGGTGTTTTTGCTCATTCCTTTATTTTTTAGGTACAGGTGAAGATGAGATAGTTTATGACTTATCTAGGTATGATATATATATTAATTATGGGGATGGTGATGGGACTCGACTTTTCTAGTGAGGAGCAGTAGATTTTGAGTTTTGAAAATAGGAAAGAAGATTTAAAGATTATATGAAGTTTTATTTGAGATTGTTACTAGTTTTGGAAGATTTTATAAGACTAGTTTATTATGCTTTATTTGGTTTTTATATATGTAGTTTTTAGTTAATATCAGCTTATGTTTTTTTTTTTTTTGAGAAAGGATATATATATTTTATATATGATGTTTTAAAGTGACCTTTTAAGTTAGTTATTGGTGATGAATATTTTGATATAATTTGTGGATGTAGTAATTTATAGTCTTGGTATGTTCTTATGAAGAGAATGACACGTGGCGAGTTGTAATATCTTTAAGTTAGGGCATTACAATTAATTGTTAGGTTTTTATCTTATTAGATTTAAGTTATGAACTCCTTAAGACGGTGAGCATTGATGAGTGGGATAGCAATTGGTTATGGTTGCTATTAGTTAATATGTTGTTATGTTGCAGTACCTATAGTGTTTTGATCCTCATAACATGTTACATCCCTGTTCTTATGTTTTTTTATATTTAACCTGTTCGCATGCCACTAAGAAGAAGAGCACCAGATGTTGGTTCCTCCAAGCTGGTGAGGAGGAAGTTAATGGAGGACGACCACATGTAAATTAATCACCTAAGAATCTCCCACTCTAAACCAGTTGCCTCAAAATTTACCACTACCACCACCTACACCTATAAAACAACAAGTACCTCTACATATAGGACAATAGGTACCTATGGGGATGCAATGGGGGTGGGCTTGGAACAAGTCACATAAGATCCAAACCCGATCCGCTTCCCAATAGGGTCTCTCAAACCCAACCAACAACTCTATAGGGTTTTCTATTAAACACCTAAACCCGCCTCTACAGGGTTTTGACCTTGACCTGCCCGCCCCTGACCAGCTTTTTTTTTTTTTCCCTTTTCAACTCTTAGTTAAATTCAATTGCATTTTCCAACAAAATATTAGGTGATAGGCTGGCAGCTAGACTTCAGTATGGTATAAACCGAGCTAAGCTAGTTACAGCATACTTGCCAATTTACAAGCTCATTGAACTAGCAATTTTATTTGTTAAAACAACAAAATTAATAATATTGTAAAAATAATTTTTAAGAGATAAAATTAAAAATTAGAAAAAAGGAAAAAATAAAGTTAAAATTATTAACAATCATTCTTAAAGATAAAAATTAGTAGGGCTTTGTTTTTTAATATTTCAAACTAAATTTTTTAAATTATTTATAATATGGCGGGTTCGGGTTACCCATCGGGTTTTTTTAATGACCTGAACTTAACCTGAAACCCTATAAGGTGGTCATGTAATTTCTCAAACCCATCCCATGACCCTATAGGATTTTTAACAGTTCGGGCGAGCCGATTACCCTATAATGACCTACCCCAGTTGTATCCCTAGGTACCTATAGATGTTGCTCAACTGATGCAAGCGGTGAATACTTTGCTTGGAGTGGTTGCACAATAGCATCAGCTATGAGGCAAGATGTAGATTTGATACAGGACAATGTTGAGGCCTAGAGGCAGGAGAATCAGAGAAATAATGGAAATGGAGGAAATAGGGCCAGACAAGCTGATGGGCTGAGCCTTAATAAGTTTGTAGATTTGGTATACAAGTTTAAGCCTATACTAGGGAAATGATTAGATGCTCAACTATGGACGGAAGAGGTTGAGAAGACATTCGCTGCTCTAGATATTCTAGACAATAAGAAGGTAAAATATGCCTCCTACTTGTTGATTGGGAGAGCTAATAATTGGTGGATGAGGACCAAATGGCATATGCCTGAAGTTGTTACATGGCAAATGTTCTAGCAGGCTTTCTACAAGGAGTTTTTCCTTGTTAGTATGAGGTAGAAGATGCTTCAAGAATACTACACCTTGTACCAGGGCAATATGTCAATAGAGGAATATAAAGCAAAGCTGCATAGATTAATGAGGTTCCTTCTCGATCCTTTGAAAGAAAGTGAAGAGGCCAAAGTCAGTAAGTTAGACCCTAAAATTCAACCCGATGGACTTGACCAACTACTCATCAACAAAACTAAAACTATGGAGCGAGGTCTAAACAAAATGAAAAACCGTGTACCTTAGAAAGGTCAGATTTTCTTAAGGAAGAGACCAACTTTTAATGTTCTAACCTAGGACAAAGGAAAGAGGCCTATCACACAGCCTTTTTAATCAATAGTACAAAGTGTTGAGAAGAAGTATACCAGATGCCTTGGACCATATGATCTTAAGGACTGCAAGTGGATTGACAATGCATGTTTCTCATGTATCAAAGTTAGACATAGCAACAAATTTTGCACAGAGAAAATCCTCCCATAGGTATTTTGCTTTAAGTATGGACAAAGAGAACATCAGTCAGTTGATTGCAAGGAACCTAGGAAACAAATTGTTCCAGGAGCTCAGTTTGGTAGACTTTAGAATACTGGTCAGGGATAGAGAACACTAGCTAAAGTGTATGCTCTCCAGCACATAGGTACAGCCAGTGTTGACACCATTGCAGGTGTGCTGTCTATACTGCATAGTGCTTATGTATTGTTTGATACTGGTGTAAGTTTTTCATGTATATCTGAGACATTTTTGTCTGTTTATGGTGTGTATGATGAACATATGTCGAGATGTTTGTCTATTAATATACCTTGAAGAATTAGAGCTTTTTGAATAAGATTTGTAGGGATGTGAATATAGAAATAGAAGGTAGGTAGTTACCTACAAATCTGATGGTAATAGATATGGTGGATTTTGATGTAATTTTGGGAGTAAATTGGTTGGTAAAGTATTATGCTGTGATTGATTGTCACAACCTAGTGGTGGAGTTTAGTCTACCATATTGTCACAACCTGTGATTAATTTTTTTACCATATGTTGATCATGGAGTTGGCGATAGTGGACTCGACTATTCTGCTGAGGACTAGTAGATTTTGGATTCTTGAAAGAGGAAAGAAGATACAAAGATTATATAAAGTTCGTTTGATACTGTTATTAGTTTTGGAAGATTTTATAAGATTAGTTTATTATGCTTTATTTGGTTTTTATATATGTAGTTTTTCGTTAATATCAGCTTATGTTTTTTTATAAAAAAAAGATTATATTTTTTTTATATATGGTGTTTTAAAGTGACCTTTTATGTTAGTTGTTGGTGATGAATATTTTGATATAATTTGTGAATTTAGTAATTCATAGCCTTGGTATGATCTTATGAAGAAAGTGACACATTGTGGGTTATAATGTCTTTAAGTTATGACATTACAGATGATGCCTAGATTTAAGAGTTTGACTATCCATTTAATCAAAATATTTATAAAACTCCTCCTAAGGACTATAGTATATATTTATCTTATGAGGTTTACATTCGTAGTCATTTACTAAATTATTTTTATCTTTTCTGTTTCAAAGAATATTCTGCAGAAAAGAACATATATTGGATGTCAATGTGCCATCTTGCTAGCAGCCCCCATTCTTTAATCTGCAATTAAGAAAGTAAAAATAAGCCACATCAAACATGGAATTTCTAAAATGAAACACATCAGGTCATGAAGAATTGAACTGTTATTTATTTGGCAAAAGTCATTATTGTATTATACATCTAATAACAAGAGTTATTATGGCTTTTCTATATTATTGCTTTGGAACTCTTATATTGTTTCATGGAATTCATTGCCTAGAATATGTTCACAATATCACCTTCTCATCACCATTGCTTGTAAACCAAACCCTTGTGTCCTCAGGACAAGTTTTTGAGTTAGGTTTTCAAACCAAATGGTTGAGAAAATCTGTATGTTGGGATATGGTACAAGGACAGGCTTCCAAATAAACCTGTATGAGTGGCTAAGAAGGAAAAGCGGCTTGCAAGTGCAGATCAATTAGTAAGCTTACTATAGGAAGTGATGGGAACTTAAAACTTCTTTATGGAGATAAAAAAGTACCTTGGTCAACACTACCGGCTCAAGCAGTTCGGTGGCAGAACTTTTGGATAATGGTAATTTCGTCTTGACTGGTGGTAGTTCAGGGAATGAAACTTAGGGAAGTTTTGATCATCCTGATGATATTTATCTTCCAGGAATGAAGATAGTGATAGATTCCAAAGCAGGTGTAAAGCAACTCTTGAATTCCTAGAAGAGCGGCATCGATCCTTCACCGAGAAATTTCATTAGGGTTTACTTCAGAGATACCGCCACAAGCTTTTTATCTAGAATGCTTCCAAACCTTACTACAGAGCAGGGCACTGAAAAAAATCTAAATTTATTGCATCACTGTTTATAAATGGAACATACGATAGCAGATTTATTGTTCAAGAGGATTTTGCTGAAAAAACATTCTATATTTCGTTTAATAACAACTCTTTCTCTGGATACTTCTTCTTATCTCCCTGAGGATCTGTAAAGTTAATGCATTAGGATAATGATGTGACTACAACTTAGGAGGTATAGACATCAGTGTGGTGTGTATGAAACATGTGGTCCTTTTGGAGTTTGTAATGCATTAGAATCACCTATATGCAGTTGTTTGTCTGGGTTGAAACCAAATTTGATTGAGGAATGGAACAAAGGGAGCTGGACATTAGGGTGCACAAGAAACATAGAGCTAAATTGTGAGGAAAAAAAATACAAAACGTTCTTCATTGTCTACAAAGAATGATGTTTTTGCAAAAATGAGCAATGTGAAACTTTCGGATTCTACAAGTTACATTCCAAATATAAGAAATGTTGCAGAATGTGAAAAATGGTGCCTTATCAATTGCTCTTGTCTGGCTTATTCTTATGTAGTTTCCATAGGATGTATGGTCTGGATATAAGAGCTTATGGATATTCAATAGTTTAGCCAATCGGAACAAGATCCATATTTTTGCCTTGCGTATATTGAAAAAGGTAAAATTAAGTGTACATATTTTTATAGAATAAATGTAATAGCTTACACAATATCTATAAGCTTAAGCTTTTAAATTAGATAGTTATGGTACTAAGCTCAATATGGCATCAAGCAGGAGGTCAAGAGTTTCAATTCTTGCGCACTCATTATAACTTCATTAAAAATTAAGTCATTTACTTAGTAAGCTTTAATCAAAGTGAAAGTCTTAGCTCATAAGTGAGTGAGTGTATTATAGAATAAATATAATAGTCCACATCATATCTACATACACTTAAACTTTTCGATTAGATGGTAGTAGTACTAACTTTAATATATATTGTAAGTTGGTAATTTCTGTGTTGACTATGATATGCTTCTTTCAATGCAGGAAGGAAACAAATGACAAAACTTGTCATTAGTCTAACTAGTTTTTTTAGTATAATCATCTTAGCAGCTGCTTTATACGGATAGTTAAATGGAAAACTCATAGAAATGGTACAGTCACTAGTTCATCTTCACTAAGTATTTTTCTTCTCCATATTTTCCCCTGTATTTAAAAATTTGGCAGCTAAAACATTGATAATCAACACCAAAGCCTCTCCTCTCAATTCTCATGCTTCTAGTTTTGATTCATCACTTCATTAATTTATTATTTTGTTTTCCCTTTATGCATTTATTTGTCATGGTGAAATAACTTGTAGTATGATGCATAAACACAATCAATCCATCATTATTAATATCGGCGCTTTCCTGTTGTGGGCAAAATTAGATGACGAAAATGACTCTTTGTGGAATTGTACTGCAAAGTCGTGTATTCATGTGGTGTGCAAAGAGCTAAGTACTCCATGAATCTATTATGCTGTTTAGTGTATGAGTGAGAGATTGGATTTAGTATATACCACATTGACTCATTGTTAGGTGTCACTAATGGACTTGGCAAATTGTCCTCCTTTCAAGAATGACTTACAATGAGCCTCGCAACAATACTTTCTTCTCTACTATATACTTTTAAAACATTGAATGAATGTTACTTCTATTAAATTCTATTAGCAAAGTGTGTTAAGGCTAATCATACCCCAACACAATAGTTTATATATAAATGTAAATACAAAATTACGAGACTACCCTCTTAGACCAAGTAATACTCTTAACACACTTCCTTAAGTTGAGCATATATATCATAAGCTCCTAGCTTGTTACAAATATAATTATATGAGCTCCCTAAAGTGACTTAGCAAACAAATCTACAAGTTGGTCCTTCGATCTCACATAGGTAGTATCAATTTCCTTATTTTACAGTTTTTCACAAAGAAAGTGATAGTCAATCTCAATCTGCTTTGTGTGCTCATGAAACATTAGATTTAATGTTATATGTAGTGCAGCTTGGTTATCACATATCAATTTCATCGGTTGTGACTGTCAAAATCTAATTTCTTCTAGCAAATGCGCTTAAACCAAAGTAATTCACAAGTTGTGGATGCCATTACTTTATATTTTGATTTTGTACTTGACCTTGCTACTATGGTTTGCTTTTTACTTTCCATGACACAAGACTACCACCACCAAATATGTAATATCCTGTTGTTGATCTTCTATCCAATGGTAAACTTGCCCAATTAGCATATGTGTATCTAACAACATTCACATGTTGATGATCTTTGTATAAAATGCCTCAACCTAGAGATCCTTTCAGATAACATAGAATACGAATCACATCATTCTAATGGCTAGTGCAATGTAAGCCCATATATTGACTCACTATACTAACTGCAAATGATATATCAGGACGTGTTACAATAAGATAATTGAGTTTACCTACTAATTTTTATATCCCTCTAGGTCATCTAGAATCTCTATATTAAGCAAGAGCTTGACATTAGGATCCATAGATGAACAACTAGTTTTGCTCCAATCGAACTAGTGTCAAATAATAAATCAAGTACATACTTCCGCTGGGAGAGATATACCTTGCTTAAAGCAAGTAACATTAATTCCAAGGAAATATTTCAAACTATCCATATTCTTGGTCTGGAATTTTGCTGTAAGAAATCCTTCAATTGCTCAATGCCTTTATGATCATCTCCTAAAATCACAATATCATCAAGATACACAACCAATATAAGTATTTTACCATCATATTGTCAATAAAACACAAAGTAACCTAAATTACATTTGCAAAGACCAAATTCTATTACAATCGAGCTAAATCTACAAAACCAAGCACATGGAGATTGCTTAAGCCCATACACAGATTTCTTTAAGCGACAGACTTATCTTTTCTCCCCCTGACAACAAAACTTGGTGGTTGTTCCATATATGCCTCTTCCTCAAGATCACCAAGGAGGAAGGCATTTTTAATATCTAATTAATGTAAAGGCCAATGATGAGTAGCGTCAAGTGATATGAGAAGGCGAACAAAGGTTATTTTAGCTACTAGTGAAAAAGTGTCCCAATAATCAACACCATAGATTTGAGTATAACCTTTAGCAACTAAACGTTCCTTCAGTCAATCAACAATAGCATCAGACAAGACGTTTGCAAAGAATATCCATCTACATCTAACTATGGATTTACCATTGGGAAGAGACATAAGATATAAACCCTCAAAGTTTTGGAATCGGTTTAGCTTAAACCCTAATTCGAAAGTCAACCGGAAACCCTAAAGTCAACTAAAACTCAGGTTTAAGTCTGGCAATCCCGAATAAGCACCCCTGAGAAAGAATGTAAGAGTTTAGTATATATAATACTTCGTAATTAGCTAAGGAAGCTTAAAAAGATCATATTAGTAAAACCGCGAATCGTTTTGAACCCAAACACATACAGTTTTTGAAAAACCTGTCCTAGGGCTCGAATAGTAAAAATATTCCAAAGATATCGTTAAACTCGTAAAAATATAAGGTTTTCAAAAATATCAGTTTTATAATTTTTCGGTAAGTAAAAATAACAAATATCGCAATTATACGCATATTTTCTTACTATCGGTACTTTATTAGTCATATCTACTTTACATTATACTATTCACTACTATTCTATACTATTTTTTTATCTCTACTTTTTCTAACACCTACTCTTACAACACCATAACCTATAACCTTTACTTTTTACCTTTCCCATAACTTTATTTCACATCTACCTTACTTATTACTTCATTTAATCAACAAAAATATAAAAAAATAAAACTCTCTCCCTCTCCTCACTCTTATGGCCGGCGCCCCTCCTATCTCTCTCTCCTTCATTTTGTTTTAATTTTCTTTTATTTAAATCACACAAAAATTCACTCCTCATTTCCTATAAATACCATCCTCCTCTTTCACTTCTTTCACACAATTACTACTCACAAATTTCTCTACCAAATCTCTCTCAAATTTTCCTCTCAATACTCTCTCAAAATAATCCCAAACTACCTTCTACGTACACAAAACTCATAATCATATAATACTTCAAACACCTTCTTTAGGTAAACTTTTTCTTATATTTTCTTTTTCTCATGTCATGTAACTTCACTTGACCATGGTATGAGTTTTCAAAAAACTAAATGTTATGGAAGCTACACTATATTCATGTATTGTTCTTGTTCATGAATATCTATTTATGTTTATGTTGTTATTTTACTTTGTTCATATTATTGTTATTATATCGAAGTGTTATTATGTATCTATATATATATATATATATATTAGAGCATATAAGCTCACTTGCAATTTATTTATTTTCATGCAAAGTAATTTATTTATTTCTTCCATTATAATTTATTTATTTCTTATTGTTTTAAGACTAGTCTCAGTCTTAGACTTGTCCTCATCAAGTCAAAACAATTTTTCTTTCTTTTATTTTATTTCTTTTGGGACTGTTCTACTTCTTAGTCCCAGAAGCCTTGAAGAAGCTAAGACTCCCAATACTTGACTTTATTATTTATGCTATATTTGCTTGTTATTATTTTACATAACCATGCCCATTAAGATTGTTGTCCGAATTTTCAAAGCTCTAATTTTACTTAATAAAAAGGAAATTTTATCACTTAAGAATAGTTTTACATGAAATATAAAACCTATGATTAACAAAAGTAAAGTTATTCCTTTCCAAGTTTTAAGAAGAACTTACTACAATTTAAAAGCTACTTTTGTTTTGAAAAGGTTTTTAAATCATTTATGTATTACTTTGTTTTTCAAAAAGAAAATGATTTATGTTATACTAAAATGATTTCTATAAAAACATAAAGGAAACCTTATGGAAAAAGGAATGAGAATTTTCAAATTTAGATCTTTTCAAATAAATGGTCAAAGAAAAATTGTATAGAAAATAAATAGGAAAAGTAGTACTAATGTTGAGAATTTAGAAAAAAAGAAAATTACTTTTCGAAAAAGTCATCTAGGAAAAATAATAAGAAAAACATAAGTAATTCTTTAAAAACAAAAGAATCAAAATATTCATTTTAAAAGATTTACAAAATGGATTTCTTGAAAACTATAGTTTTCTAACCTCCTAATTAACATTGTTTTACTCAAGAACATGGTTCGACACCAAACACTTGAGTATAAATAAAATATGAGTTAATTAGCTATAAAAAGAGAATTTTTCAACTATATAGATAACTAAGTATTTATCAAACAAATTTTAAATGATTTAATGTTTGAAACAAATTGTTTTTGGGTTGGGAAAATTCGTGGTGAATCTGATCACCACTTTTTTAGAGCCTATATGATCTAGTTTGATAAAAATAGTTTCAGAAATGGGTAGATCTTTTTAAATAGGTAGAAATCGGTATATTATATGCACGATTCCGAGTTAAAATGACCAAGTTATGGCCATTTTAAATTGGAATTTTCCTTTATATGATTTTTGACGTTCTTATGACATTGTTTTGTCAAAATTCAAGGAAGTCATCAAGAAATACTCATTTTGGGTATTTTCTTTGACTAGGTGATTCCGAGAAAGGATACTCATACCCTGAAGATTATTTCGACTAAGTGGATTGTGTGAACGACTCATCCGTTTAGAGAATTGTTGATATAGCATCATGAGTTTATTTCCTTAAAATGCTTTACATGATTGCTTGTAGTCTAGTCGCATTAGAATTAAGAAAAGACAAATGGATATGTATGCAAGAAAATTTATTGAAAGGATCCTAAGAGTATCGAGGCCAGAATTGATTAAATGTTTGTTTTAGTATAACATTTGATTTGTATGAAATTCTATGATCACCTTAAATTTTATAATAATGATGCTATGATATCATAAATAAACTGATACATGCATACCACGAAGTGAGTCACATTGTATTAGGTTATTATCCTTGAGTGAGAAAGATAGTAGCTCAGGTCGAAAGCAATACTTGACGGAGTGACCGAAAGCGATTGCTTGGCGGCATGGAATTAAATGCTTGGCGTAAAGTCCGAAAGCATGGCTCAATTCAAGTAGGCTTAATATGCTTGGCAGTATTGATCGAAAGCATAAATCTTTTTAGCTAAAACTACTTATTTTGAGATTATGTATCATCAAACCCCAAATAGAGGGCGTAAATCCATCCAAGTTGTAGTTCTCGGAAAACTATATGCCTTGTTTGCCCATGTGTATGCTGCATTTCATTTGTTTGCTTAAATAACTTGTTTGAATTTCATTTCAAGAAGTCATTTATGGAAATAGTTCTCACTAAGTCTATTAGCTTATACCCCTATAGATATCTTTTGCAGTTCACCTATTTGTGGTTGAGGCCACATGGACCCTATAGCCAGGTATTTTTCCTTTTGGTTAAGGACTTTCTAGATGAAGTTTAGTGTTGAATAAGATGTAGAAATATTCTTATAATAGATTTGTGACTAGGGAATGCGCCTAAGTTTTGTAAGATCATTGTTATGAACAAACGAATATTATGAATCCTCTTTTCTTAATTTGTTATTATATCTTCTTAAGCTTCATAAATCCATATATGGTCCTCTAAATTTGTGAGAGCACGCCTTACACTTAATATCAAAGCTTCTGGGAATTGATAAGGTTGTCATACTTAAACTTTAATGTTGAGTGTGGTGGACTGTTACGTTTAGAGTACCCCTTGAGGCGTGACATAAGATCCCATGTATTATTGTCATAAAGAGCAAACATTGCTTCTTGCGTAGCAGCAAGCTAGCTAGGATGAGTTAGGGTTTTTGAAATAGGGTTTGGAATGGAAATAGCAGATAATGATGCAAGAAAAAAGGCATAAAATGGTAAGAGAAAATAATATGTAAAAACATTACAAAGAGGATAATAAATAGATGGATGCATAGTGCTTACCATTTCTTAAGGCAATGGGAGTATTGAGATCAAGTGAAGGAATTTAAGTATGGTGGAGGAGTTGGTGGACACAAGAGTCTTGTGGGCTAGTATGTTGTCGATGAATATAAACCCGCATATTTGGTTGATTAAGATGGGAAACCCTTGACGGGTGGTAAAGTAATGGAAGCACTCTCTGAGGATGGCATAGTACTGGGCATCGTAGTCAACAAGGATTGAATTATCAAAAGACGATAACGATAACATAGGGGGTGAGTACTGTATAGGAGACTTATTTCTAGAAGATGAAGACACTATTGAAAAATATGAAACGACTCAAAGAAGATCACATTAGAAGAAACATAAAACTTATGATGTTCAGGTAAATAACATCTATACCAATTTTAACTATGAGAGTAGCTAAGGAAAATACAACAAACTGATCGAGGATCAAGCTTATCAGTCCCTAGAGACAATTTGCAGATAAAACGCAAGCAACCAAAAACACAAGGAAGCAATGGAAAAAGCAGTTGATTGGGATATAGAAGGTGCAATGGAACTTTACCATGCATGGTAGATGTAACAATCCACCCTCAAATTACCCTCAGGTCGTTGGGCTTAGCAACATCACACACAATCGAGTACTGTTCCCCCCATGCCCATAACCATCCTAGCTGTAGCCATGGGGTTTCGAACTTGGGACATAGGGCTTTTGTTTGCCTTGAAACCTTATGTCCCAAGTTCGTACCGTGATGGCTGCAGCTACGGTGGTCACGAGTATGGGGGGAATAATACCCGATTGTGTGCGATGCCATTCAGCTCGACGACTTGAGAGTAATCTGAGGGTAGATCGTTACATAAAAAGTCTCTTGTAACGATGGATTTTGTTACTATAAACCCCTAGAGAATTGAAACCGTTACCGATACCTCAATGGAAGTGGGAGCATATAACGATGGATTTTGTTACTATAAACCCCTAGATTTTAAGTTACGGTTTATGCTTAAACCCTAAAATGGAAATCAACCGAAAGCCCTAAAGTCAACAAGCCTATAACAAAACCTAGTAGATTTAGATCCAATAATCCCACGTTCTTAACCCCTAAACAACATAATTGAAATAATTATGGAAAATAATTTGTAATAATATAAGGAAGCTTAAAAATATTCGTTAATAATTGTGGAAAATAATTTGTAATAATATAAGGAAGCTTAAAAATCGTGTCTCGATACACCCGACGGTAAAAATGTTCCAAAATACCAATAAACACGTAAAAATACAAGGATTTCAAAAATATCAGTTTTATAATTTTTCGGTATCTAAAAATATCAGATATAACTTAGTTATGCATATTTTCTTTATTACCAGTATTAATTTTTCTTATCTACATTCATAGTACTATTCTACACTATTCACTAGTTTTCATCTATTTCTACTTTTCTACACCTATTCTTACATTCTACCATACCTATTTTCTAACTTTTACATTTCTCATACATCTTCATTCACATCATACCTTACAACTTATTACTTTTAATTAAAAATACAAAATAAATCAAAATCAACTCTCTCTCTTCCTTTCTCCTTCTCAAACCGGCGTTATTCCCCTCTCTTACACATATATTATTTTTTCTTTTTCAATTTATTTTAATCACACAATTTTCACTCCTCAAAATTCTATAAATTTCATCTGTCCTCCATTTCTTTTTCACACTCTTTTACATTAACAAAACTCTCTCAAATTCTCTCCTTAAACTCTCTCTCCTAAAAGTCTCTTTCACTTCTCCAATTTTTCCACATTTCTTCTACACCACATACTACAAACCTCTCTTAAACTACCAACCAAATTTCTACCTTAGGTAAATATTCTTACCTATATCTTTCTACTATGCCATGTAACTTAATATGACCATGGTGTACGTTTCTTAAACATTCAAATGTTATAGACGCAATACTCTGTTCATGTTTTGTTCTTATTCATGAATAAATTACATATTATGTTGTTTTATTTATGTACATGTTATTATTATTGTTCTAACCTAACTTATATAACATATTATCTATATATATTTCTTAGAGCATATAAGCTCACTAACATAACCGTTATTTATTTGTTTATGCTTGCAATTTATTTATTTATTTCATACTATAATATTAAGACTAATCTTTCTAGTCTCAAACTTGTCCTCATCAAGTCAAAACGATTTTCTTATTTTTTTTTTCTTTCTTTGGACTTACCCATGACTAAGACCGAAAGCCTTGAAATCAAGCTAAGACTTCCAATACTTGATATTTATTTCTTGCTCATTCTTATAATTTTCTATCATATTATTATTTTTGTCATGTTACTAGCAACACACTCATACTTCATACATGATCATATTGATAGTTGTCTTAATAAAAATAAAAAAGATTCTTTCCTAAGTAAAAGAAAATAAGCTCAACTTACTTTAAAAATATAGTTTTATCTCTTAGGAAAAAGTTTCATTAAGATTTAGAATTTTATTTCAACTAAATACTTTACAAAGGATTTTTGACTAAAAATCACCTTAGATTCTAGTGATGTTGATACACAAAGCTTTTGCAAAAACAACTAAGAAACCCTTTATTTTCTTTTTAAACTACCATTAAAAGATCTTAAAATTGATAATACTTTTTTATAAGGAATTTCCTTAAAAACTTGATTATAAAATCCTTACTAGCATTTTTAGTAAAAGCCAACACACGTTTTTCAAACTTAGTTAAGAAATCCACTTACCAAGTAAAATATAATTAGAAAATGAAAAAATTGTGAATAACTTAGAAAGAATAAAGTTTTTAAATCAAAAGTCATCTTTTAAGAGTCTAAGAAAATAAATTATATCACTTATTTAATGACTTAAAAATCCTTGGTTTTTATTTTCAAACAACTTAACAAAATTTTTGCAAACTTCACTTTTTCAACTATCAAAACAAGATTGCTTTATGAAAAATCACTGGTTGAGACAACATCATTAGAATCATGTGTATATTATGAGTTGCATATGTATTAAAATGATTTTTCAATTATATACATATTCATATGTTTTTTATAGAGTTTTTGGTTGATACAAAATTAGAAAAATCATGTTATAAAAGTGGGAACTTTCGTTTTGATTCTCTACCGTTTCTTTTAGAAATCCAAATGACCTTTTATAAAGGAAATAACCTTATAAATGGATAATCTTTTCGAATAGGTAGAAAATAGTATATAATATGCGAAATTTCGAGTTAAAATGAGTAAGTTATGGTTATTTTAAGTTGGAATTTCACCGCATACGAATTTTGATGAACTTAGAGAATAGAATTACACGTTTAAGTAGAACTTTCAAGAAATACTCATTTTAGGTATTTCTCTTGTTTAGATGATACGGAGTCCGAGCTTCATTACTTGGAGGATTACTTTAATTAGAAGCTTCTTCTACTATGGCCAAGTGAGTTTAATTTCCTACATTTTTATAATTATGTTTTCGCTTATAGATTAATGGCACTAGAATTAGGAAAAGATAAAACATGATAGCACATGTGTTTTACTTATATGATTGAAATTATGATAAGTATATCGAGGTGGGAATTGTTAATTAATCATTGTATGATTTATTATAACAATGATTATCTGCAAATTCTATGATCACTTATAAAATGACTAATACTATGCCTTGATTGCTTAAATAAAATGATTCATGCATGACACGTAGTGAGTCACATTACATTCATTACTATACCTTTGGTGGGACAAGGGTATAGTAACGAGGCTTGTAGAACTCGAAAATCTACTCTATGGCTTTGATCGCCCATAATAAAATAATGGGTAGACATACGAAATAATTGCAATTTTAGCGGCTAGTAGTAACCTGTATAAAAACTACAAAGACGTCATTTGCGAATTATGGCCTTATTGCCTAAAACACCTAACCATCGAATGGAGGGGTAAATCCATTCAAACTTATGATTCCTAGAAAATCATAAGTATTATTTGCTCACGTGTTTGATTGCATCTCATATGCTTGTTAAATAACTTGTTTGAATGTTGAATTGTCTAAGCACTTTATTTGTGGAATTAATTCTCACTAAATAATAAGCTTACCCCCTTATAGATATCTTTTGCAGCACCCCTATCTATGGTTAACACCTCGGGGTTATTTCTCTCAGATATTACCTTTTGGCCTAAGGAGTTTTTGGAATAAGTCAAAGACTAAATGTAGACTTAGACTTCTAAGTAAATCTCCACGTAATTATTTTGGATAGATTTTGATAGACTATATCTTTTGATAGGGGAATGCCTCTCTAATATCTTGTAAGAACCTTTATATTTCCTATATTTAAGATGTTATGTTATGATTTTCCATTCTTAAATTGCTATGTGGATGTCTTCTTAAACAACTTGTTTCAAAGTTGGTCTTCTATGATCATGAACGTACGCCTTACGCCCGGTATCAAAGCTTATGGGATGACTAAGGTGGTCATACTTAAGCTTTAATATTGAGTGTAGTGGACCATCGCATTTAGGGTACCTTTTGGGGTGTAACAGTTACTGCTCTATCAAAGACTCAAGAAAAGTTTGATTCGGTATGGGTGATAGTTGATAGATTGACTAAAGTAGCTCTTTTTATACCAATTAAAACTGAATACAAGTTGGAGCGGTTAACAAAGTTGTACATCAAGGAGGTAGTAAGGTTACATGGAATACCAGTAACTATTGTGTCAGACAGGGATACCAGATTCGTTGGGAGATTTTGGAAAAGTTTACATGAAGCTTTGGGCACTAATGTGGTTTTCAGTATAGTCTATCATCCTTAGACAGATGGACAATCTGAGAAGACTATTCAGATTTTTGAAGATATGTTAAAGGCATGTGTTTTGGATTTCAAAGGTAGCTGGGATGAATATTTGTCATTAGTGGAATTTGCATACAATAACAACTATCAAGCATTGATTGGAATGCCTCCATATGAAGCTCTGTATGGTAAGAAGTGCAGATCACCGATTCATTAGGATGAAGTTGGTGATAAACAAATTTTGGGACCAAAATTAATACTAGATGCTAATGATAAAGTCAAGTTGATCACACAAAGCTTACAAGGTAATCAAACAAAGGTTACAAGTTGCTCAAAGTCATTAGAAAAGTTATGCTAACAAGCGAAGAAGACCTTTAGAATTCCAAGTAGGAGAGCATGTTTCGTTAAGGATATCATCAAAAAATGGTGTTGTTATATTTGGCTTGAGGGGTAAGCTAAATCCTAGATATGTGGGACCATATGAGATTTTGGAAAAGATAGGAGATGTGGCACATAGATTATCTTTACTACCTAACTTGGAAGGAGTGCACAATGTGTTCCATATATCTATGCTTAAAAAGTATGTTAAAGATCCTAATGACATTGTAGCTTTAGAACTGTTGGAAGTACAACCAAATCTATTTACAATTGAAATGCCAATGAAGATTGTAGACAATAAAGAAAAGATATTGAGAAGAAAAGTGATCAAGTATGTAAAAGTGCAATGGACAAATCAATCATAACGTGAAGCTACATGGGAGTTAGAGGAGGAAATGAAGACCAAATATCCATAACTTTTTGAAAATCCAGGTAACTTTCAAGGATGAAATTTTTTTTTAGGTTGGGAGGGATGTAATATATAAGTAAATAATGTATAAAGAAGGATAAAAGTGTCAATTGATATAAATCTTTAGGTTATTAAGGTAAAAAAATTTGATTATATTGGTATTTTGATCACATGACAAACACATAATTGAAGATAGAAATTTTTACAACTTACACAGGCTTCAATGTCGCCGGTGTAAGAACTAGCGCTGCTGTCGTACGTTGATGTGGATTAGGCAGCGTCGAGACAGTATTGGTTTGTGAAAATTGTCCAGAATTGAATACGTCTCTAAATTTAAGGTTTACGCCATCGGCATATGTTGAAAGAAAAATTACCCAAGAGCTCTACACCACTGTTATGCTGCCAACTTTACCCTTTACACTACCGGTCTTCAGTATACACCATTGGTGTACATTGTAAAAACTGCCAGTGAATCTAATTCGAAGGAGATGAAAATGTCACGTCCTGAGAGGTATCCTAAACGTAGTAGTCTGCCATACACAATACTAAAGCCTATGAATGACTACCTTAGTCACGCGAAGGCTTTCATATCATGTACAAGGCATACATCATAACTAAGGGAACACATTAGAGTAACGCAATTTTCATTTATAACAATTAAGTAACAAGGCAAGGAGAATACTTATCACAAAACATAAACATGGTTGATTACAAATCTTAGGGGTATACCCCCACTATTGTCTTCAGGTCTATATAAATACATTTCTTAGTAATCACCAAAATACTAACATAGCATACATCGCATATAAGGAAATTACAAAATAAATTCATCCTATGTTCCCATTGCTTCTATAAGAGTTTAAAATCCATCAATGATTCCTTAAACATCATGATCATTGAATAAAGCCACAGGTATACCTATTTCAATAAAGATTTATGAGGGTATAAGCTTACAGCTAGCTTAGTAAGATATTCCCTTTCATTTGCACCATGATATCAAACAAGTTTGTTTAATTCTCATGCATATGCTATGCAACAATCACATGATTATATGAATATATATATAGTTATCCGAAAACCATATGTAGAACAGATTTATTCCTCCATATCAAAGGTTAGCAAAATCGTTGAAGAAGATCTCCTCGATCTTTTACTACTAATCCCTAGGCCATCACCCAAAGCATTCGATTAGCATAGCTCCAAACCTAGAGTCGCATTCCCTAAGCGATGTGGATTCTCTAGGAAGGAGCATAGCCCATGTTCTAGCATGCTAACAACCTATCTAACTCTACATGTAGAAGCAACAGCCTTTAGAAAGAAATATGGCTCAATGGATGCTATGCGTAAATGTTTTATTTTTCTTAATCCGAAACTTATTAAGGTTCCTTAGGGGAGATCAACAATTTAGCAAATAATAAGCAATCATACATGTAGATAGACAACATACTTAAACAGACAATTCGAAATTACGATATTCTTAATTCTCATTTCATCACATAGGCATAGAATCACACATGCATACATATCCCTAAATTCCCCATACATGTCTATTTTTATATTTTATTAGAATACTAATGCTACTACTCTACAAACACAGGCAAGGTAATAAAATTAAGAGGAAAAACTCACTCATCTATTTCACAATCTTCTTAGTCATAGTAATCTTAAGAAAGAAAATCTCATATTCCTCGTCACCTAGACAAAAGAAATACCCGAGATGAGTATTTCGTAGAAGTTCTACTTAAACTTTCTAATTCTATTTTACTATGTTCATAAAAAAATAACGTAGAATAAAGTTTCAACTCAAAATGGTCTTTACTTGCTCATTTTAACTTGAAATTTCGCATATTATATTTCGTTTTTTACGTACTCGAAAATGGTCTTAACTTGCTCATTTAACTCGAAATTTCGCATATTATCATAAGAAGCCATTTGGGTTAGGAAATGTTGGGGTACATAATTATTATGAAATTTCAAGTCCTGAAAACATAACTTTTCAAATATATTATATAGAGAGAGAGAGAGAGAGTCATATTGTATGCATGATTTTAGGGATGCTGCCTCAAAATAAAGCTTGTAAACAATTTTGTGAAAGATAGTTTTTGTGAAGGGTCATTCTTTAACTTGTGATTAATTTGCTATTTTGTAAATTTGTGACTTAGCAACAAGAAAGTCATAATTTAATAAATATGTTTAAATCCTCAAAGGTTTTATATTGGTCAGAAATTCTTATTCAACAATTTCTTTCTATAAAACTTGGTTTCTTTTTTAAGAATTTTTCTAAGTTTAATCTTTAAACAAAATTCTAATCTTTAAATTTTGTAAGTGTGAAACTTAATTAAAGAAAATCATGATTTCATACTTAATTTGAGCCCATGAATGTTTTATTTTCATGTTAAACTCTTTTAACTAATTATTTTCTAAAATACGAACCTTTATGTGGTTATGAGAAAAATTATTTTATGTTGCATAAAAGATTTTTCAAGTTTACAATATGAGAATAATTTAGTGAGTGACTTATTCTAAACCTTCATTTGGAATCCTTTAGTTTGTTACAAGTGAGTGTCTAGTTACTATAAATATTATTTGTATTTTCTTAATTCTAAAAAAAAAATGGATTTTGCCTCTGAAAACTTAGTTCCTTAAGTTGTATACCAATTTTACTTCTAAGTGGATTTTAACATAGTGAGTAGATCTTAAACCCGACTTAGAAAGATTATTTGGTTCCTGGTTTTAATTATATTGTTGGTAAAAATCCTGTAACTAAGTTTTTATAAAAATTTACATAATAAGTAATTGTCACATTAGAGTTTTAATAAATCATATGTTACTTATTTTTTAAAAAAGAATGTTTATTTTCTTAGTTACTTCTTGAAGATATCCTCTTTGTTGATACTTAAAAAAAATCCATGATAAGCTTGTCTAAGTTTTTTAAAAGAATTTATTAAAAGCAATTTCCAAGTTTTTGAAAGAAAAATCTTTATTAAGTGACAAAATTTATTTTAAAGAGAACTTAGTCTCATTTATATTTTCCTTATTTAAGAAAATCTCCTCTTCATTTTTGTTGAGATAAGAATCAATGTGATCATGCATGAATATGAGTATGTACTTAGGAGAAAGAGAAAAATATCACAAAGGAATATAGGAAAGATATAAGAAGCAATAATAAGCAAAATAATAAGGTCAAGTATTGGGAACCTTAGCTTCATCAAGGTATCCCAGTCAAGTATTGGGAGCCTTAGCTTCATTAAAGCTTCCTGAGACTAAGAATAGACTAGTTCCAAAAAGAAAAGAGAAGAAAGAAAGGAAAAATCATAATAATAAGAGAAATAATAATAATAGCATATTAGTAAGAAGTTAATGAGCAATTTAGGCTCTAAGAAATATAAATATACATATACATATACATAATAATATATAAAGTTAGATTAGAGCAATAGTAATATAACAACAACATCATAAAAATAATAATAACATAATAACAATAATATAATGGAAGTTTATGTATGAACAAGAACAAAACATGAACATATTGTTGTTTCCAAAACCTTATAGGTTTAAGAAACATACACTATGATCATGTTAAGTTACATAACATGAAGGATAAATATTAGAAATTTTACCTAAAGTTTATGCATTTGTTGAAGAAGGAGAAAGATAGTTGTAGTAATATGTGGGTAGTAGTTTTGTGGAGAGACAAGAGAGTTTGGAAGAGAAATTTGGAGAAAGATGTTGAAGAGAGAATTTGATAGAGTTTTGGTAAGAAAAAAATGAGAAGTGTGAAAGAAGTTGAGGGAAATGAGGTATTTATAAAATTTTAGAGTGAAAATTAGATGTAATAAAATAAATTGAAAAAGAAATAAATTAGAAAAGAGAGAGAGGGGCTGGCATATTTTAGAGAGAGGGAGGGAGATTTGATTGAATTTTGTATTTTTGTACTGAAAAGTAATAATGTGTAAGGTATGATGTGAATAAAGTTGTATGAGAAAGGTAAATTGTAAGGAATAGGTATGGTAGAGTATAAGAATAGGTTGTAAAAAAAATTAGAGATAGTGAAATAGTAATAAATAGTAGGAATAGTACTATGAATAGTAGATTAGACAATTAAAATATCGGTAGTGGAAAAAATACGTGTAAAAATATGATATATGGTATTTTTAACTACCAAAAAATTATAAAACTGATATTTTTGAAATCTTTGTATTATTATGAGTCTAACAGTGTTATCGAAATATTTTTAATATTTGGTGCACTGGGACATGGTTTTCGAAATCCATTTCCGTTGGATCCGAAACGAACTAAATTTCGATGAATCTAATATTTTTAAGCTTTCCTATATTATTACGAACTATTATCCATAATTATCTCAATTTTGTTGGTTAGGGGTTCAGAGTGTAGGATTACCGGATCTAAATTCACCAGACTCTATTATTTCTCTAGGTTGACTTTCGATTTTCGGTTTGACTTTCGGTTTTTTTATTTATTCATAAGATAATACAATTTGGGGGTTTTTGACTATGTTATATTTTTGGTTCAAAATTTACATTTTATTTTATTTTTTACGATTTATTTAATATCTTTCAGTTCTTGGGATTATTTAACTGAGTCTAAGGTTATGGGTTGACTCAGTTTGACTTTTAGTGGAAATTGAAAATTTTTATTCTAAAATTCACTGAAAGATTTAAGGTTTTAGTATTTTTTCGTCGAGTATTATTTAGATATATCATGTTAATTTGTGTGTTAGGGATCAGATAAATATTTGGTTGGCATACGGAGGTTGAATCAAACGATTGTTGGATTTTCCATTTAGTTTTTAGGGACTCGTTTTCTTAAGGTTAAGAATTTTCATATTTGATGTTATTTAGAATTTGGTTTTAACTTATATCAGTTTTCAAGGTCTTAGTTTTGGTATTTAACTATAGAAGTATTTCCTAAGAATTATGAAAAATACAAGGATTCACATAAAAGGCATGATTTTTCCTATATGCTATCTCATTTGTTCTCTTCTCCAACACAACCCTAAACCTAGCAGACATCCTTTGAAGTGTTCCTAGCCATCAAAAGAAATTGGTATTCAAGATCAGGTAATTAAATCACCAATTTTGTTCTACTTTCATAGATTTATCAAAGTTCTTAGGGTTTTTTATATTAGCTTGAAGGAGAATTGGAGAAACGGTTCTAGTTTTCTTGGAGATCTGAAGATTAGGTGTTTAAGGAAGATTGAGGATCAAATCAGGTAATTGAATAACCATTCTTCCTTTAAGATATATAATTTTATAGTTCCTCAGAATTTTCTATTATTTGAAGAGAGATTGGAAAAAACCCTGATTATTTATAGATCTAGATTTGGTGTTAAAAGGATTTAGAATTGAACTTAGGTAAGTATTTTAAAGTTTCAATCTTTATGATTTCATAAAAATGGTAGCTGTTGATTTCTGGTATATATGGTGTTGAATGAAGTTCTAGGGTCTAAAGAATCTGTTGATGAGATTGAGTTGATTAAAGGGTTTCTATATTCCAATCAAGGAAAAAGGTGTAGATTTATATTTATTTTGAGATTTGGGTTTTAAATGTAAATGGAATTAGGTTTATTCGATGAGATGTATTTTTGAATTTGATCTATTCATGTTATCATATTTTGTTGAATTAGGAGTTGTGTTACAAAAGCATATTGGGGTGATTTAAAGTATTGTTCTTGGAATTTGATACAAGTACGACCTTACCTTGTTTTTTGTATGTGCTTGTAGGTTTAGATCTACTTGTTGTATGTGTGTAGGGTCAGAAAATCAAATTAATCTAATTCTATATGACATATTAAATTGCTTTGTTATTTGTGATTGGCTGCAGATAGTAAAGACTAGGCAGAGTGTGATACTAACGTTGACAACCTAATGATCTATGTGTGAGGTTGTCCTGAGTGGACTTATGCATAGAAATGATACCACTAGATTAGGTATTGGCAGCATGGTCGTGGGTGCGTGGAGAATTCCATCTCTCTCTCTCTCTCTCTATTATATATATATATATATTACTTATTTTATATATTGTTTGTTTTTCAAGAGTTGTGAGATACTCCAAGTTTGGAACTTGAGTACTATAGTTTTAAACTATCATTTGTTGTTAATTAAAGATAATAAACTATGCTTGCTGCATTAGGATTAGTTGCATGAAAAAATATATATGTTGTATGTCATATGCACTTTGTATGTGGTTGGCGTACTAGGCGTTTTCGCTCACTCTTTTATCATTTTCAGAGCAGGTGAAGATCTAGTGATGTTTGACCTGTCAGGATATGATATTTATGTAGATGGACTTTATGGTTCCCAAAGCTAGACTTGGAAGATTATATGAAGCTTCGAAATTTTCTCTTATAAACTATGGTTTTTATTATAAGTTTGTTGATATTTTTAAGACTTTTAGTTATGATAACTTTAGTTTATTCCATTAAGATTTTATCTTAAAAGAGTTTATTTTTATGAGATAACTTAAACAGGTACCATTTTATGTGAGTATTGGAGTTTATTATGATTGTTTATACTTGTGGATTAGATTGATAGCCTTAGTGTGTTCTTATAAAAAGAATGACAAGTGGAGGGTTTTAATGTCCTTATTTTAGGACGTTACAGTAGATGGCATTCTATTTATGAGAAAACATGCAGTAAGAACAACATCTACCCAAAATAGACAAATTCATGTGAAGCAATAATGTCCTAGCAATTTCAATGAGATGTCGGTTTTTATGTTTAGCAACTCAATTCTATTGTGGAGTATAAGAACATGAAGTTTAATGAATAATGTCATGTTGTTGCATGCATGAATGAAAGGAACTAGACATATACTCTTAGGCATTATTCATACACAAAACTTAAATTGAAGTACTAAACTAGTTCTAAATTTTAGAAGGAAATGCACAAAATAAATCAAATAACTCTAAACAAATTTTCATCAAATATAACCACGTCATTCTTGAGTAACAAAATACTTGAAACTATGAAGAGAAACAACACGACTAGGTCCCCATACATCATAATGAACTAAATCAAAGGGAGCAATAGATCTCTTATTGTCTCTTAGAGTAAATGAAACATGACTTTGTTTACCTAACTAACAAGACTGACATTGAAGACTAGAACAAGACAGTAGATGAAAACACATAAGACAAGAACTTTCAATGATGGATGACCCAACTAGTAATGCATCTCCATTGGATTAGTTTGATAGCAGAGCAAGCAATAGCAGTAGGTGTTGAATCCATGTAATATAGCCTACAAGACTCATGGCCTCCACCAATCATCTTCCCTTTCTCAAATCCTTTATTAAAAAAGAAGAGGGAAATAATGTTATGGAGCAATTATATGATCTGGTGAGTTTACTAACAAATAGTAAGTTATAAGGCAGTTTGAGAACATACAAAACAAAGTTCTAAGGAAAAGATGGAATAGGTGAGGCAGTGCTAATCCCACCAATTGGTGAAGTGGACCCATTAGAGAGAATGACATTTGGTAATAAAGAAAGTAGGATATGTGCAAAAGCAATTAAGTGTACCTAACATATGATCTGTGGCACTAGCATCGATAACCCAAGATCGTAGATGAAGCTTGATTAAAGTAGACAGTAGGATTACCTAGCTGGACTAAATATGAAGAAGTACATGTTGTGACATACTTTGATGGTGTAAGAGTCTAGAATACTCTTCCCATGATAAAGTTACGATAGATGATTAAGATTCTTCACCATGCAAATCTGACCTAGGAGCACATGCAGAACCATTAGACTGAACAATATGAGCCCAAGGGCGATGTCCATGCAAATCCCAACAAGTCTCTTTAGTATGATCTAGATGACGACAATGATTATAAGAAAGACATGTTCTATCACCTCATCCTCCAAGACCTATATGATCTCCCCCTTGATTAAGGATCCTCCACTACCATGTATCTGACTAACCAAAGCTGAACAATCTAAGGGTAATGTAATGATTGATTTTGAATCCATAGTAATTGATTGCTTGATTTATCTTCTAGACATAAGACAACTAAATTATGCAAAGATGACATAAAATAAATATCTACTGATCATTCTTGACAACAATATATCCTCTATAATCCCTAATAATTACTCACAAATGGAGAACGCACTTTGTCGTTCGCAAGTTTTTCAATAAATTGCATGGTTTAACCTCCTTCATAAATATGGAGAATGATCTTGATTCAAGAAGAAGAGGAGGAAGTTGTCTTGAAAATATGTTGGCTTGTTTGTTATTGAGGTTTAGCCATGCAACATGGCATTTGTGCTAATATACCAATATCAAAGCACGAGCATTGTTCATCTCTTGCTCCCCTTCCTTTTGAAGTTGTCATCTCTGAGGAGAAGGTTGAAGACGTTGTTGTCTTTTTACTATCACGACAAAGACGACCAAATTTGATTTGTTTAGATTCCAAAGCAAGTCTATAGTAAAGAGGATTGTTTCGAAGCAACCAAACATAATAGACGCTACAATTCAAAGTTGAACAGATTATAGATGCATTTAGCAATGGCAAACTTGAGCATAGTTAGTCTATATAGTGGGTTCAAATTAGGGTTGCGATTGAGGTTTCAATTTAGGGTTAATTTAGGGCTTAATCTAGGTTTGTGATTTAAGGTTTGTGGCTGTAGTGATGGTTAGGATTTGTGGCTGGTTTGAATTTATAGAAATTTATGATGGTAGTAGCTGGATTTTCCGTTCTACGGTAGTGGGGTTTATTTGCAAACAAACCATGCTCTGATACCATGTTAACTTCGATTAGTAAAAGTGTGTTAAGGTTAATCATACCCTAACACAATAGTTTATATATAAATGCAAATACAAAATTACAAGACTACTTTTTTAGACTAAGTAATACTCTTAACAACTTCATTATGTACAGTTTCTATTTCAGGAAAAAGTGCTTAATTACATGCTTCCTTCATTTGGTCAATGTAAATGATGCAACATGAGACAAGGAAAAGTTGAGTGAATGGAGAGACCAACAAAAGAAAAAAGATGCACCTGAATTAGACTTGTTAAGTTTTGAAGGCATATTAGCTGCTACAAACAATTTCAACACTAGTGACAAACTTGGTCAAGGAGGATTTGAGCCTGTTTATAAGGTGACCATATTCTTGCAGGCATGCGATATATGGTTTTGGTTGTTTCCATCATATACTACGCATCATATTTGAGACCAATACATCATCTGAAATCTTCTAGGGAAAGCTACAAAATGGGAATGATGTAGTTGTAAAGAGGCTTTCAAGTAACTCTAGCAAAGACATGGAAGGGTTCAAGAATGAAATTATTTTAATAGTTAAGTTGCAACATATGAATCTTGTTAGGCTGCTACATTGAAGAAGGAGAAAAGATTTTAGTTTATGAATATTTATCTAACGAAAGCTTAGATACTTTTATTTTCTTTGAGCTTCATTCTGACTATTGTTCCAAATTGTTTGCTAGTTGCATTTTGTTTTTGTAGAATAACTTTTATTCTTGTATTGAATAGATCCCGAAAGAAAGATGGAGCTGAATTAGGATATACGCTTCCACGTAATCCAAAGGATTGCAGGGGGTGCTTTATCAACATCATGATCCTCACTTGAGAGTTATTCACCATGATCTTAAGGTTTGCAATATTCTTTTAGATGAAAAGATGAATAAAAAAATATTTGAGTTTGTGATGGTAAAGATATTTGAGGGCATAGAAGAGTGGGTGAACACATGTAGGATAGTGGGGACATAGTGAGTGATCTTGCTTCCTCTATTAGTCATAACACATGGAGTGTCATCTTTTGATGTATATAGATATGAAGAATCTAATTCATGATGCATTTATCTTTAAAAATACATCATAAGGCTACAACATTAAATTGCACGATGCATCTATCATTCAGAATCAAAGGTTGCAATCAATATAAGATCCTAGACCATGCCAACTTTATTTCCATATGTTTGCTTGATTGTACATGGGCACTTGTGAGTGTTGTTTGCATAATTATCACTTTCTAGTTATAACGATCACTTTGTGTTGATTTACATTGGGTATATGTCAGCTGAGTATGCCATGGGAGGGATATATTCAGAGAAGTCTGATGTATATAGTTTCAGAGTTCTTATGTTAGAGATTGCTAGTAGTAAGATGAATTCACCATTATACTATAATGGACAATATCTTAATCTTCTTTCTTATGTAAGCATTTTTTTCCTCAAATGTTATATTGCATTTTTTGTGCTTTTTAATCTTCTTAATTTTGAGGTGGGAGGGTTTTCCAGGAATGGCAATTATGGAGTGAAGGAAGCACAATGGACATGCTAGATGAAGACTTGGCTAAAACTTCGCCCTAGCCCAAAGTCATAAGATGCATCCAAGTTTGACTACTTTGTGTTCAAGATCATGTTGTAGATAGACCAAATATGTCAAATGTGGCTTTCATGTTAAGTGGAGAGTAATATCCTTGAGAACCAAAACAATCTACCTTTACATTCTAGAGCTTATCTAATGTTCAATCTCAACTAGAGAGCATAGGGTGTGAAAACACAATCACATATTCCATCATTGAAGGCTAATGATGTGATTTCTTTTGTAAGTTTCATTACATTCTCAATAACATCAAAGTATGATTCAAGGAATAAGAAATTTCCTCCTTATGTGAGAGATGTGAATCCCATTTATAATGTGTATGTATCAATAATATTGGAAATGAATTATGGCACTGTGCAATTTCAATTTATAACATGGTCTAAATCTTCTATTCATAAAGTGTCCATTTACAACTTAGAATGAGATACCATGGTGATATCTTTTCCATCAAAGTATTTTGCAATAGTCTAGTCATGCTCATTGGTGGTAAATTTAAGATCTATAATAAACCATATGAAAGTTTAAGCTTAGTAGGTGTATTGTAGTTTTCTATTTAAATATTTCTACTCTCCTCTCAGTCATGAGTTAAGACTGTTAAAACCCATCAAGTGTACCATTTAGTTACTAAGGCTTGATAGTACTTTGACATCATGAAAAATTAGATCAATACCACCAACTCATGTGAAACTTTAACCTAATAGATCTAGGTATGATAAATCTACATAGAGTGGAAATCGACTGTTATACATGTGTGAATCTAGCTCAAATTATTAGCATGCCAACATACTTTTTGAATTAATCTAAAAATTAATAGGAAGACTAGAATAGACTTTTGTGGGCTTTGTCTAAGTCCAAGTACATTTATAGCCTATTTATATACGTCAACTCTAAAGAAGTATGTTGTAAAGATGTCAATTATGCTTCTAGAGGGAATTCATTCAAAGTATATGCATTGATGAGATATAAGTTGAATATTTTGAGTAGAAAAATCATTGAGAGAATGATTCAAAATTTGTTGATTCTTCAACATAAAGTGAGTAGGAAGAGCCAAACAACTTATGTACTTGAATACCTCATCCTTTCATAAATACTATAATTAGAACATTACAAAGGAATCATGCAAGACACTAGCAATTGCGGTGATTCTAACCTGTAAAGTCTCAAAAGCACATCTCACAAGCTAAGAATGTGCTTGCTTTTCTAATTATAATTCTCACCATTCTGTTATTAATCAAGAGGATTTTGCAAGGAAAAATAATTCAACTGTTTTTTTTTTAACAACTCTTTCTTTGAATACTTTTTTCTTGTCACCTGAGTCTCCAAAGTGAATGTACTAGAAGGAAAAATTAAAGAAATAGTTGATACCTTAGGAAGTACCAACAGATCACTACGAAGTGTATGGAAAATATAACCCTTTTTGAAGTCTATAATGCATCAAAATCACCTATATGCAGCTATTTATTTGGATTCAAGCCAGGTTCGACTGAAGAATGGAACAATGGGAACTAGACATTAGGGTGCATAAGAAATGTAGAACTAAATTATGAGAAAAGGGAGATGGCATCATCTTCAATGCCTACAATGATGTATTTGTGAAGATGATCAACATGGAACTTCATGCTTCTAAAAATTTCACTCAAGATATAAGCAATGATGGAGATTGGTGCCTTATCAAATGTTCTTACCTAGTTTCATACTATGTAGACTCTATAGGATGTAGGGTCCGGACACAACAACTCATGGATATTCAATAGTTACAAAAAATTAGGAGGAGATCCACGTTTCTGCCTTTTTGAAATAGTTGAAACCAAATGTAAATGCAAGTTAGTTGGTTTATGCATCCTCTTATATAATTCTTTCCATGTAGGAGCGAAACCAGCACTAAAACTTGTCATTTTTCTAGCTAGATTTTACTGTGTGATAAATAGTGCTCCTAATATTACTATCAGATGGTAATATTATAGATGACTGATGGTTTAACTTTTGATGCATCTGCTTTGAGAGAGTTCTGAGTAGACTATGGTTTTGCTTCTATCAATTTCACGAGCATCCTTATAAAACTGTGCAGTGAAGTAATTTGTTGTTATGATGCATACAATTGATTAAGCTGAGTTAATAGTTCTATTTTTTTTTCCCTGTAATCTGTCTACATAATATTTCTTATATGCAAGAATTATGTATAGTACAGTTGTAAAGAGTAGCTATTAAGATGATTAGTGGTTTCTTTCCTCCTACTTTTCTTTGTTAATTGACTTGGTAATTTTAGCTCAAAGTGTCTATAGCATAATTCTCATTTTGAGACCTCATATGGCTGGTAACATTTTTATATACATGTGTTATTCATGTAGAAGAAAAAAAAATGAATGTTTTGTTCATTATGTTGCTTAGGTTACTAACAATCATCAAAGTCTGGCAGGGAAAGCTATCAGTTTACTTTATTTTTAGGTAATATATGTGTTTATTAGCATGATTTTGTCAACTAATTTTCTCAATTATATGAGTTCCTTTGACTATCTAACAACAACACTCAAGTGTTAGTCCCACATTGAATGCAAAAACATTAGAGATATACTTTATTGAAAAAGAAAAATGGTTTTTTTTAAATTAGAGTAATCAAATTGAACCAACTAATGTCACAGTAGGTTGATTTTTTGTTTTAGTTTAGAATTAGATTTTTGCAATTATATGAGATGGTTCACTACAGGAAGCATAAAAGATGATAGAAATGGCTAATGCAACTAGACCACAAAACTATTGAACAAGTGCAGTGAGGTTACACTATTGAAATGCATTAATCTCACCCAAGCAATCTCTAAATTTGATGTGATGATAAGAAAGTCAATAAGATTGAGGGGTCGTATTATTGTATATTATCACCAAATTTGGAGTGATGAAAGTAGTTACTTACAAGTGGTTCGTGGGGAGAGGAGAAATGGTATCGGGAAGTATAAGATTCTATAGCTAATAACATTCTCTTATTTTCAAAGTTTAAGATCTACTGATCCTTAGTTGGATAGTTGTGTCTACTATCACCATCCCTATATGTCATACCCAGATAAGTCATAGACTATATCATCATCACCTGTACCTAATAAAAAATAAAGGAATGAGTGAAAACGCCCAGTACACCATACCATAAATAAATGTGCATAAACATGCAACATACAATTTCACATACAATCCTAAAACTAATGTAGCAAACAACACAGTTTGAAACCACTTGCAATTGCTTCTAAACCCAGAGTAACTCATGACCCCGATAAACAAGCCTTTGTATAAAATACTTTATATACATATATTGATGTTAGGTACTCCCCACACATCGTTGCATACCATAATTAAGCTAGCACGACTCCTAATCTACTAGAATATCTCTATACACGAGTCCACTTAGGACACCCATACAAATAAATCATCAGGGCACCTCGTTAGTATCACACTTTACATGATCTTTACTAACTAAAGCCAAACACAAGCAGCAAACTTTACAATTATAATCCAGATAAAATTAAGTCAATTTATTGTTCTAACCCTACAAATACATATAACAAACAAGGTAAGGTCGTACCTAATTTGACTTTCAAAACTCCAATATCAACAAATCCTTTAAAAGGATTAGAAACACTAATTTTACCAGAATTCCTTATCATCAACACATATCAAATCAGAATTCGATTTCACATTCACAATCAAATCCTAACCCTAAAATCCATAATCCAAAACAAAACATTTACAACAATTGATCAACACACCTATCTTCTAAGATCACCAGACAACGAAACCCCAAAAACACATATTTCTCCAAAACTCTTTCAAACCCTAGAATTCTCAATCAATAGAATTCAAAAAAATTTCAAAAAAGAAATAATTTTTATATCTCTACAAGGATAGAAAAGATTTACTTACCAAAGATTTTGATTCTTGATCCTCTTGGATTACAGAACACAAAACTCTAACAAGACTTAGGGTTTTTCTCCCAAAAACTTGATTCCCTTCACCCAAATGATTTTTTAGGAAAGATAACATTTTTAGACCACCAAAAGGGAATATAAAAAGTTCAATTACCTATTCATGGTTCTTCTTCCTCCTTAATGCAAGATTATAGGTTGAGAGAATGTCTTAGGGTTTTCTAAAGCATATGAGAGGTTTTAAAGAAGAAGAAATAGGGCTAGGTGTGACAAAGCATTCATAATATATATATATATATATATTATAGAGTTGACCATAAAATCCTCTTATTTTATATCAAATGATACATTTACCCTTCTTTATAATTTATAATTTTTTTTATATACTTTAGGAATCAATATCTAACCAAAACTTAACCAAAAGAGGTTGAGAGAAAAAATCATACCTAGAATTACCTTAGGTTGAGCTATGAAAAGGAAGAAGACTATGGGTCTAGTTATAGAGTTTGGAAAACTTAATAAAATAAGAAATTACATATAGATTCGTATGTCGTAAGCTGGTAAGATAAGCTGGCGGCTTAAAGATGGTCTAAATTAAAAGCTAGCGACCTTGAAAAACTCAAGCATCAGACATGTAGAAGATATGCCAGCCTAACGTTCGCTGCCTAAACTTCAACGCCGGTGACGTAAATATCCAACACCGATAACCTTCAGCCGATCTAAAGCTACTCCATATCTCCTTCACGAACAACCCTTGTTTGATCAATTTCATCTATTAAATGACAAAATTAGCCTCTTAAATATCATTATATTACCATATTACCCTTTACTATGATTTATTTATTTGTATATTACATCTATGTTAACTCTAGTACCCTTCTTCCTGCATAGGAGGAAAATCAAAACTTGTAGGTGGTTTAACTAGTTAAATGGAAAACTCATAAAAATGGTACAATCTAAAGTTCTTCATCACTAAATTTTTTCTTCTATATACCTTTCCCTTCAATTAAAGATTTGACAGCTATGACATTAATAATCGACTCCCAACTTTCCAATTATCATGCTTCAAGTTTATGTACCACATGGAGTCACTGTAGGTTCATTCATTAATGGTTACATGGCGTGTATATTATTATGTACTACATGGAGTCATTATAGGTTCATTAATGGTGGAATGGCCTGCACCAATGATGGAACTCATGACTTTTCATCTGCATAGGGTCGTGTCTAGGAATGCAACCGGGATGGGTATACTTGTCATGCCCCGGAGGGTACCCTAAATGTGGCAGTCCGCCGCATATAATATTAAAGTTAATGAATGACAACCTTAGTCATGCAAGAGCTTCGATATCACATACAAGGCGTGCTTCCAAGATAGTAGAGATCACAAGGGTATTACAATTAAGTAGATAATAAAAGCAAGAAACAACTTATAAATAAACATAAGATTTTCATAATAATATCCTTACATCATCTTAGGGGCATTCCCCTCTTTAGAAGTCTTTCAACAAAATAATAACAACTATAACACAAGTCTACTATAGAGATTTTTTCTAGAAGCCTATGTTCAAAACTTAAATACATGTAGCTTCTCCCAAAAACTCCTAGTAGCTTAAACTCGTACCTGACATACGGGGCTCCTTGGGGCCAACAAAGGTAATCGTACTGTAACAAAAAGCTAAAAGGGTATAAGCAAATCTAGCTTAGCGAGATAATTCCATCTACAAGACATTTCCATAATTCAAACAAGTATTTAATCAAGCATATGAGAATGCATCAATCATATGAACAAACAAAATACACATGATTAACCGGAAATCAAATGTAGCATGGATTTTACGCTCTCCATGTCGAGGGTTGGGAGGTTACAGGCCCATACGACCATCAATATTTGTAGATTTACCGCTCCTGCTCGCCTGTAGACTTTCTGGTTCCTACTAGCCCATGTAGACTTTCGGGCTCCTACCAGCCACCACTACCATTTCCTCGTTTCCCCACACAAAGAATAGTAATGAAACAAATGTGACTCATAAGTATGATATGCATGAATTGATTTCAATATATATTTAACCAAATGATGTTAAGTTCAAGTTAAGGCGATCAACATAATTTTTACCATATCAATACAAGAATCACAATTTATTTATCAAACTTCTTTCGATATTCTTAACTTATATTCAATCAATCATAATTCCAAGTCACACAACAATTATTCATTTTATCTTTTTCTTAATTGCTAGTGCTACTACTTACAAGCACAAAACAAGGAAATGTAACTTAAGTTAAGAATTAACTCACTCTATATTGGTAGATCCTAATCGAAGTAATCTTCCGGAAAAGTGATCTCAGGTCCTTCTCCACTAAACAAGATGAAATACCCAAAATGAGCTTTCACGAAATCTCTACTCTTGAAGATTCTAAACTTTTCTTAAAATGGCGGTAAAATCTTATAAGAGGAAATTCCAACTTAAATGGCCATAACTTGCTCATTTTAACTCGGAATTTCGCATATAATATACCATTTTCTACCTATTCGAAAAGATCTATCTATTTCCAAACTTATTTTCATCAAACTAAGTCATTTGGGTTCCGAAAAAGTGGCGACAGATTCACCACGAATTTTTATAAACTTGTTTTCCTTCTTTTATCCAAAGCTCATTTTGAAGAGATAAGTAATATAATAGCTTGTAAAAACTTTTGGAATGTATATTCATATATTTATTGACTCATAACAAATGTATGAAGTTAATGAAGTTGTCTCAAATTATGAAAAAGTAAAGTCTTTAAAGATTTTGAAACTTGAGAGTTTTTTTTTTTAAAGGAAAAACTTGAGAGTTTTTGAAATATTCATTTTGCTTTGAAAATATCTTAAGTTTATCTATAATGAGTATTTCTTCTCTTTTCCTAAATTTTATTTTCGTTATCTCTTTAAATTCCTAAGGAATGATTTTTATTTCCTAAGCTTAGCTTCCAACAGTTTTTGAAAGTATTAACACTTCTATATTTAGAAAAATAATTTCTTGATTTCTTGAGATCATTTTATTTTAATGAAAAGAATTTCTATCATTTGAAGAAAAAGTGAAGTGTTGTAAAATCTTTGTTTAATTCAAAAAGTCCTTTTTATGTCATGTATAAAATTTCTTATGAACTCCTCTAAGTTTGTTAAGATGACTTCTTAGTTTTAGAAAAGTTTACTTCCTACTTTCATTTCTAGAAAAGAATCTTTATTTTAAGAAAATGTTTCCTTATTTATTTTGTTTGAGACAAAAATCATTATGTGCATGCATGAATATGAATCATAAAGTTATGGAAACATAAGGAAACATAATAACTTGAAAGAATAAGCTAATAAGAAAATAAATCAAGTATTGGAACCTTAGCTTCATCAAGGTATCCCGGAACTAAGAAAGGACCAGCCCAAAAGAAAAAGAAAATGTTTTGACTTGATGAGGACAAGTCTAAGACTAGAAAGACTAGTCTTAAAAATAACATGAAAGTAAATAAATTGCAAGGAAGTAAATAAATTACAAGGAAAGTAAATAAATTGCAAAACAATGAGCTTATATGCTCTAAATAATACATATAGCTATATAGATATATTAGATAGTTATAAACATAAAAGCAACATAAAGGAATTTGATGATGAACAAAAACAAAGTATAACCTATTGTTGCTTTCCTTAACCTTCATGGTTGAGAAAACACACACTAAGTTCATACTAAGTAGATGAACATAAAGAAAACTTGAAGAAAGTTTACCTAAAGGAACTAAACTAGAGAGAACTTCTTGAGAGGAAATTCTTGAAGAAATTTGAGAGAGTAACTTTAGTAGAAGAAAGGTGTGAAAGAAGTGGAAGTAAGAGACGGTATTTATAGGAAAATGTGGGAGATAATTTGTGTTAATTAAATAAATGAAAAATTAAAAAAAATTGGGATGAAAGAGGGAGGGGCCGACACTACTTTAGTAGGAGAGGGAGAGAAAATTTATTTTTTTGTATTTTTGTTAATTAAAAGTAAGATATGAAAGATATGAAGTTGTATTGGAAATGAAAATGTGTAAGAAATAGAGTATGGGTTGTAAGAGTAGGTTGTGAAAAAAGTAGAGATAGATAAATAGTGTAAATAGTAGTAAATAGTGTAATGTAAAGTAGACATGACAAATTAAGTACCGGTAGTAAGAAAACGCGTATAAATATATCTGATATTTTTAGTTACCAAAAATTATGAAATTGATATTTTTGAAAATCTTATATTTTTACTAGTCTAACGGTATACTCGGAATATTTTTACTATTCCGAGCTCCGGGACACGTTTTTCAAGAACTGTGTCCGATTGGGTTCAAAACGAGTCACAATTTTACTAAACCGGTCTTTTTAAGCTTCCTTGGATAATTACGTACTATTCTACTTACTAAACTCTTTCTTACTCTCTTAGGGTTTCTTAAACAGGAATGCCGGACTTAAGCAGTTACGGTAAACTAGGGTTTTGTTGACTTTAGAAATCCGGTTGACTTCTAATTAGGGTTTAAGCTTTAATTTGAATCTAAAACTTCAGGGGTTTACAATACTAAAACCCGAACCCGAACTCGATACCTAGTAGGGTTCCCAAAACCCGTCCCAAACCATATAAGGTTTTTGTCCGTGAACTCAAAACCCGCTAAACAAACCCTATAGGGTTTTTTCATCTTTTTCTATTTCCAATGTTTTCCTACTTCACTAGTAAGAAGAAAACTCTTATCATTACTTATATAATCCTCTTTATAATATACAATTTTCATGAGAAGAAAATCAAACAATCCTTGGGCTCCGTTAGTTTTTCCTTAAAAAAGTTTGTCGGATCTACGAAAAAGAACAATTCAATTTTCACCAGATCTGGGAAAGAGAGAGTCATCTTCTTTTAATGCACGAATAGTTCACCAAAATTAAGATAAATAAATTCATATGACATGCATATGAGAAAACAAAACAGTTAGAGTCATGCAATATCGAGATCCTCGAGCAACGATTACGAGAAGGAAAATAACAGCAGATTTATTTGTTATTCCAAGCCAAAGCGATGTCCGACGTCCTTGAGCTATGATTGTGATGCCAGAAGGAAAATAAAAGCTGGGTTTGGGAGGAGAAGGAGTGGAGGACTGAGGTCTGACTTTTGAAGAGTGCGGTGGCGAATGAGAGGAGAGGAGATTGGAGAGTGAGGACTAAGGATTTAGGGTTTTTTAGTTTCTTTTAATAATTTAATAAAAACAAAAAGAAAATAAAAAGCTGCCTTTGACGTGATTGGACGAGAATAGAATTACAGGATAGCCAGAAGAATCAAAAGATTAAGTCTGATATATATATATATATATATATTAACGGGTTCGAGTTCCCAACAGGTTTTGCATCTGTCCCAAAACCCGTCTCAAAACCCTATAGGTTTTATTATTAATCCCAAAACCTCCAAAACCCTATAGGGCATTATCCTATAGGGTATTTATCAGGCTGGGCGAGTCGAGTACCCTATAAAAACAGACCCGCTTGCATCCCTGGTCGTGTCCTTTTAGGTAGTTAGCCTATGTCTCCGCCAAACTTAGTTCATGAAAATATAATATATTTAAGATTTCAACTCTAGTCTTAATTACTGTACGTTTATTTGGATTTGAATTTTTTAATTTTATCCTATTCTTTTAATACTAGGTCTGGTAATATGTTTTAAAATTTCCTTTAATTCAGGCTTAACGGAATATTTTATTATTATCATATATTAAAATATATGTATATATTTATACATTTTTAAAATCTTAACCTAAAAAAATGGGATATCTACACAACTTTTACATAGAACGAAGGAACAACATATGAAAAACGAAGATGCGTAATTAGAGACTATGAAATCTTAACCAAAATAATAATAATTAATAATAATAATAAAGTACAAAATTTAAGTACAAATAGCAAATATGAGCGGAAGGGAAAAATGGATAATCACTAATTTCATTTTCACAGCAAATGTCCTATCAATGAATAATATTTTAAGCATTACTAAAAACTATTATGTGACATCTTACAATACTTAATGCAAGTCATGAGCACATCTACGAAATCGTAGAAAACTGGAAATTTTAAGAAAATTTGCAAAATCCATAGAATATATTTTGAAGATCAATTTGGTGCGTTAAATACAAAACTTATTGGTTCGATTAAAGCATTTCACTATAACAATACAAAAGCTTGTACTATGACTACAACATTATTATTAAATATGGACTTCGAAGATTATTTTCCCACCATTTTCATTGTATACTTTTCCTATTACAGTGGATGACATTTGAACGAATCAAACTAAAAATAATGGCATTAAAGGAATGATGGTACTATGATAGGAACCAGGAGGTGGATGATGGCGATGGGAGTTAATAAGACGAGAAGAGAGATGTGGTGGGCATTGCTAGTAAATACTTCCCTTTGTAGATTATTGGATTTTCAATATGTTCGCTATGACCTAGACTGAGTCAATGAAAGAAACAATGCACCACGTATTAACATCATGGACTTGTCTATCCTTCAAATAATTGGAGTTTATTTGCTTTACTTGTACTTGTGTTGTTCTTTAGTTTCAAATACAAGCCTTTTTTTAAGATTTTAAATAGGATATACATAGTAGCACTAACAATTTAGAACCTCATCAGTGAATTTGGACACAAAAAGACACAAGAATTTGAATGTGTTTGGATTTTGGTATAGGACCCAAAACCATTTACAAATATGTGAACTTATTAAAATATAATATTGCTTTTTATATTCTTGTTTTGTGAAAATAATATTATTACTACTAACTAAATTATAAAATGACAAAAATATCTGCTTAAGGAACAAATTATATATGTACAACATATTATAAATTATGTATAGAATCTATATATAACATATATAAAATATGAATCTTATTTAACAAGTAAAATATATATAATATATTAATATACAATTGATTAATTTTATAAAAATATCTCATATGTACATATATATACACAATATATATATATACCATATAGAATGTAAACCATATTTCTATAACATATAAATTTATAGATTTAACACACACATACATAATGAAATCAATAGGTTATCAATAGATATCTATATGTTATATAAAAATTCTGCATATAACATATTATACAAATGTCTATGTTGAAATAGAGATTGCATATAGAACATTTATAAAGTGCATAAATTATATATGATACGTATATGTAATTTATAAGGTACATATAAAGCATGAATTACATTTAATATATAGGCTAGATTACATCAAAAGGTTTCAATGTTTAAGGGTAAATTCATTTTAGGTCATAACATTTCAAAAAGTTCAAAAGAGCTTATAACGTTTAGAAAAGTATCTTATGAGATTTGATTAAGAATTTTCCCTATTGATATATGTTAACAGGACATTAAAAGAAGGGTTTCTTGAGTTTTAAATAAATATTTATATTGTTGACATGTGTCAATAGTGACCATAATTAACCCACTTCTCTAAACATTGTGACCTATAAATTTACCCCCAAACATTTTTGACATAAAATGAACTTACTTACCAAGCATTATGAATTATTTTGAAATTTTCAAAACGTTGTGAGCTAAAATGAACTTACTCACAAACGTTATGACATTCTAGTGTAATTTACCCTTAATATATATCACATAGTTATATATAGCATAATCTCTCTCTCTATATATATGTATATATATGTCACATAACATATATATAACAAATATTTATAATATATATGTGTATGTATATATGTTATAATTCATTTATTACACGAAATAATATGTTATATATGTTTGTATACATGTCACAAAATATAGATCATATATAAATATAAATTAATATATGGATTTTGTATCTACATTAAACTATAGATTTTATATATAACATTTATGATTTGAAATAACAATATAATTATATATATATAACTTAAGGTGTATATAAATTATAAATTATGCATAATATACATAACAATATATATAATATATATGTTACGTATGTTATAAAATCATACAGTACTTTATGCAAGTCATGAGCACATTTACGAAACCGTAGAAAGCTAGAAATTATTAAAAAAAAAAGAAATTGCAAAATTCTTAGAATATATTTTGAAGATTAATTTGGTGCACTAAATACAAAACTTATTAGTTTAATTAAAGCATTTCACTACAATAATATAGAAACTTGTACTGTGATTCTAGCGTTATTGTTAAATATGTATTTAGAAGATTATTTTCCACCCACTTTCATTGGATACTTTTCCTAGTTTAGTGGATGGCATTTGAAGATTGGTTTATGAGGAGATGAAAGAATCAAACTAAAAATAGTTGCATTAAAAGAATGATAGTACTATGATAGCAATTAGATAATGGATGATGGCGATGGGAGTAAATAAGACGAGAAGAGAGATGTGGTGGGCAATGCTAGACCATACTTTCCTTTGTATATTATTGGATATACAATATGTTGGCTATGACCTAGACTAAGTCAATGAAAGAAACAGTACACCATGGATAAATATTATGAACTTGTTAGTCCTTCAAATAATTGGAGGTTGTTAGCTTTTGACACAGCAGAAGAAAAGAGATATAAATATCTCGATCCATTGATTTACAAATACATAGAAAGTAATAATTGATAAAATCAAAATCTGTTGAATTGCGAACGATTATCGAAAGAAGATCTTGTATGTATTTGTTAATTCTGAGAATACCAAGACAAATAGACATCAAAATTTAAAAACTCAATAAGAGTGCAAATTTTGGAAAAAAGGTAAACATTGCAATCTGTTAATTTGCACACGAATACCAGAATGCAATATTCCATCAGCCTATTGATTCCATAGAATACCAAAAGAGATAGAAGAGACAAAAAAATATTTTTATTCCATCATAATTCTTTATCTCAATATTTACAAGTGTAGTCTATTTATATGATTAAAATTGAATATAATTAAATAACTTGATATAAATAGAATAGTATTAATCTTATTAAGAAAGATTATGCTTCTATTAAATTAACATTAATCCTATTAAAAAATATACTGCTATTATTAAAATAATATTAATCCTATTAAACGTAGAAAAAAGAAATTGCAATCTTCCTAAAATAATAATATTTTATTCTTATGCTTGCACTTTGTTATACACCCCACATCATTCTCCCCATTTTGGACAAAATTTGCCTTCGAACTTTCATCATCGACTTGCCTTCATGGTGTGATGATATCCTAAGATAAACATTAGCTTTGATGCCCACTATGCAGCAAAGCAAAAGAGAGATAAGTATTACGATTTGTTAATTCTATGAATACCCAAAAAGTGGCAATTGATAAAATCAAAATCCATTGAATCGTGAACGATTGCCTAAAGATGATTTTCTATATGTCTATTGATTCTGGAATACTCAAACAAATAGGCACAAAAATTCGAAAATTCAATAAGAGTGCGAATTTTGAAAAATGGATAAACATTCCATTTTGTTGATTTGCACACAAATACCATAAAACAATCTTCCATCAACCTGTTGATTCCATAGAATATCAAAGAGATAGGAAAGACAAAAATATTTTTTTATTTCATCATAAATGTCTGTCTCAATATTTACAAATCTAGTCTATTTATACGGTTGAAATGGAATCTAATTAAATGACTTGATATAAATAGAATGATATTAATTCTATTAAAAAAGATTATGCTCCTATTAAATTAACATTAATCTTATTAAAAAGACACTGCTGCTATTAAAATAATATTAATTCTATTAAATGTAGAAAAAGAAATTACAATCTTGCTAAAATAATAATATTTTCATCTTATGCTTGCACTCTATTATGCGCCCCACATAAGCTTTATTTCATATATGCTTTGATTTGCATTGTTCTTCTATTTAAAATACAAGTCTTTTTTCATGATTTTAATCAGGATAGACATAGAAGCACTGCAATTTAAAACCTGACATATGAACTAAAATACGACATGAGATGATTATAAAAGACTTTGGGTAAGAAAAAATTGATATGAATAATAAACAGGTCAAACTTGGAAACGATACGAATTTAAATGTGTCCAGGTGTGAATTTAGGTCCTAAATTGTTTACAAACCTGTGAACTCGTTAAAATATAATATTTTATGAGGTAGAGATAGTAGCGAATAGGTTCCTAGAGAAGTGGGATAGAAACTGGTATGTCGCTATTAGGTGATTTGAAGACCCTATCATGAAAGAAACGAGATAACTCAAAGAAGTTAGTACCTTTGATACTGAGCTATGCCACTTTTTGGCCAAATTCCTTCATTTAGGGCTTAAACAGCCATTTTTAGTGTTTATGGCAGGTTTATTTTTCTTATATCTATTTATAGAAGTGTCACTTTTGCACGACATCCATGGCGTTAGTCTTGTCTTTTCATGTACTTTGTTTTAAGACCTTTTTATTTTTTTATCAGTTTCGATTTTATTTTTAGCAACTTTTAAGCTAGCCTATATATTGTATGCCATAAGGCAAATGGACAGTCACTTATCATTTTTTTATTAGAAATACACTATTTGAGCTGTCTTTGCTCTCTTTATCCTAAATCTCAATTTTCTTGCATAGAATCTCGAATTTGATGCCAATTGCCGAGGAATTCTCATAATCAATAGGCTTTTGAAGATCTTAAACTAGCATTTGTGAGAGAATCAACGATTTGTGATAAAACCTTTCGTATTCATCTGCATCAAATGGTACCAAAGTTGTGTTCACTCTTGGTAGCATTGGCACCCCAAAGATAAGCTAATCAATGTCATGTTACACTAGGTGAAATCTACGGTTGCGAAGATCTAGATCGAAGGATAAGGCAGATGATTGATCAAAGGTTGGATGTGGTGTTGGAATTTAGGTTGGAGGTAGTTGTGGATAGTTTGATAGAAAGAATGGGTGTGTTAATGGGAACCTAAAGGAATGAAAAGCCTAGATAGGGACCAAACTCTAATTCGATCACAGATGTAGGTGAGGTAGAAGATGGCCCCTGTTCTATTGAGAAGGACAAGCAACATGATGAATTACCTCGTAGGCATGGTAGGCCATGTGTAGAGGTAGATAAGAGGCGTTGGGAGTTGCGTATGAGGGAAGAGATACCAGAGTTCCATGGGAGTCTACAACCGAGGAGTTTTTAGATTGGTTGGCCACAGTGGAAGAGATTATTGATTCTGAGAATGTCTCTAATGACAAACGAGTGCAATTGGTCGTAATCCGACTCTATGGTAGGCCTACATCATGGTGGCAATAGACGAAACTGACCTAACTTAGATTAGAAAATTAAAAATCACTTCATGGGAGAAGATGAAGAAGCACCTGCATTCTACGTTTTTACCCTACAATTTTCAACGCATCATGTACTAGAGACTGCAAAACCTGAAACAGGGCAACGGGTCAATTGATGATTACACTTCTGAGTTTTATCAACTAGTTGCTAGAAATGAGATTCAGGAGATGGATGACCAATTAGTTGTAAGGTATATTTAAGGGTTGAAGGTGCAGATATAGGACACTGTGAATATATTTGATCCCATTAATGTGTCTAATGCTCAAAGAGGGCTTTAATAGTAGAGAAACAACAAAGAAGATCAAGTAATAGGTTGTAGGGTTGTGGTGTGACTACGAGTAGTAGTAACAGGTTAATCATGCAAGTACTAGGGTTACAGGTAGTGGAATTACTGGTAGTAGTAGCGCTGGATGGTTCAATAAGCCTAATGCTAGTGGACCAAGTAGTAGTGGAATAAAGTGTATCAAACGTGAGGAGCCTGGTCATTGATAATCTGAGTATAGGAAGGCAAACAAAAGGGAACTATTTGTTGATGAAAATGAGGAGGAGGATGATGGTGATGTCTTTGAGGCTACAGGGGATGGAGAACCTATATTTGATACATACACATGGAAGAAGAGATTCTCACAGGTGATTGTAGGGAGAATCTAGTACTGAGAAGATCCTATATGATACCAAGGGCAATTGATGAAGATTAACTTAAAAACAATATTTTTCAATCCACTTGTACAATTCTGGGTAAGATGTGTTTATTCATGATTGATATAGGAAGCTGAGAATATATTGTTTCAATTAAAGTAGTATAGGTGTTGGACATAAAGTTGGAATAGCATCCTAAACCTTATAAATTGGCCTAGTTAAATAAGGGAGGTGAGGTAAATGTTTCCAAACGAGCATTGATAACGTTTTCTATTGGTTCCAAATATAAGCACTCAGTTTGTTGTGATGTGGTCACAATGGATGCGTGTCACTTATTGTTGGGAAGGCTGTGGAAGTTTGATAGGAGTGTGAACCATGATGGAAGGGCCAATACTTACAGTTTTATATATAAAGGTATGAAAATTGTGTTGGTGCCAAACAAAGATATTGTTGAGCCTAAACCTATGAAGGTAAGTGCGAATGTGATGTGATCCTAGAAGCATCAAATTTAAATCCAACCAAGATCAAGTCCAAAGCTTTGCTTCAAGGGATTGAAGATTCAATAGCTAGAGTTTCAATGTTGAAGACCTGAGTCAAGAAAACCAAGGAAGTTTACAAAATAGTTTGGGACTAGAAAGATTGAAGTTGTGGAGCTACGGCACAGTACACCACTAGCCTTCATTGATTAATCTGTTGGCCTCCATTATAATTTGATAACTTTTGGAATTTCTTTTGTGGCTTTTCAAATTTCTTTATTTTTATTGATTTAGGATTAATTATAATTATGTTTATCAATTACGTTGTCAATTATATGACTACCATGATTATGTTTTTCAATTACATTATCAGTTATGTAACTGCCACAATTACAATTATGTAACTGCCTTGTAATAGCCTATATATAAAGGCTAGTAGACACTTAATGTAAAAATCAGATTATGCGATCATTTATATGAATGAAATTTAGAGTTTTCTCTCTTGATTGCTTTGATGAATATATTGAACTTATCAGGAGTTTCTTGTAGCATTCAACCCCCAACTTATCAATCGGTTTGCCATCATCGATTGTGGCATCTTCAACTATACCAAGGTTTCTGCTTAGTTATAAGTAGCGAGTTGTGATTTCCACCAGAATTCTTAGACGGTCCTTCGATTCGAATTCCATCGTTGATCGTTGGGTCTTTGGATTAATATACCTAAGGTTTTTGGCATCATTTAGTATCAGAGTCTAATTTTTTTCTATGAATCCATATCCCAGTTCAATTAGAGGTAACTTGAATCATTCATATTTTTTATTAGTTTTCTTTGTGGGTTTTGGGAGTTATTTGATTTGGTTAATTTTTTATTATTAGGATTTTAGTTTTTGGTATCTTTATAATTTAAAAAAAAAAAAAGGAAAATTCGTGCAAAAAAAAGAAGGAAAAAAATGTCTTTTAGGGTTCTTTGGTGAAAGTTCTGATTTTTAGATCTAGGGTTTGATTTAAAAAAAAAAATGAGTCAAATACGAGTGGATGATAACAAACCCATCTTTCATACAAGATGTTTGGTGAATGACAAGGTCTACAACTTGGATATTGATATTGGAAGTTTTATAAATATTGTTAGTACCTTATTGGTGGAAAAATTGGGTTTGAGCACTTTGAAGCTTAGAGCACCATACAAAATACATGATGATTGTGAAGAATTTATGGAGACTGAGAAGGTTTAGATTGCCTTTTCTATTGGAAAATATTGTGATGAAATTTGATGTGATGTAATTATAATATAATCTGGTCATATTTTGTTAGGGTGACAATGGAAGTCTAAAAGAAAAGCTAAGTATGATGAATGCAAAGATTGCTATTCTTTGGTTTTCTACCAAAAGCGAGTGATTATTGTCATGCCCTAGTGGGCACCCTAAGCGTGACAGTCCGCTGTACATATTATTAAAACTTAAGAATGACTACCTTAGTTACTCGAAAGCTTCCATATCGGTACAAGGCGTACATTCACATCAAAGAGAGACCGGTGGAGTAATGCATTTTAAGATATTGGCAGTAGAACATGCAAAATAACACTTAATATAATTCATTGAAATATAAAGTCTTACAACTTTTATGGGTCATTCCCCCGATAATTCTCATAATAACATGGTCTTACTAAGAGAAATAACCAAAGCTAGAAGATTTTAGAAGAAATCCACTCTAAGACTTCCAAAACAGAATTCCTCCAAAAGCTTCCAAAAATAAAAATTCTACTCGGGTGATCAAGATGGTCTCGGGTGTAAAAAGATAATCCTGTAATATCAAAAGTCTATAGGGGTATTAGCATAACTAGCTTAATGAGATATTCCTTACGTAAAAGTACTCATAACAGGCAATTAACCAAGTTTATTAATCAAGCATATGAAATGCAACAACCATATGATCAAACAGTACATATGACTATCCGGTTTCATATTTGTGATGGATTTACCTCTCTATCGGTGGTTAGGGAATGCTTTGAACTGGGCCCCAAACGACCTCCTTAAAGTTGCACGCATCTTAGGGTTCCAACGAACCGTACTACTACTCCCCAGGCTTTTCTTACCCAAAGCGATCGATTCGGCTCGACTACAACTTAAGACCGTAATCCCCGAACATCCTAAACTCTCAAGATTTTAGCAAGGCAGCTTACCTTTCCGGTCCCACGCTAAGAAGTGGTAGCAAAACTTCGAAATGATATTCTAAGTTATATGCATGAGCAATTTATTATATGGGGATTCCAATATGACATTAAATCATTTAAAGCGATCAAGCAATATTTGCACACATAACAATACATACATAGAAACATTTATATCAATCACAAATCGGGTTCTGATATACTTATTGTTCACTGATCGCACACAATGATTCACATACATAATTCCCATGATAACCCGCATGCATATCAATTTTATCTTTTCCTAACATCTAGTGCTCTATTCTATAAGCACATGCACGAATACATAAACGTAAAGGAAACTCACTCGTTCATAGCGTTCTTCTAGGAGTCGAAGTAATCCTCGAGGAAGAGAAGATCTTGGTCCTCGACACCTAAACAAAAAAAATACCCGACATGATTATTTCATCCAAGATCTATTCAAACTCTATAATTCTATCTTATTGAATTTGTCAAAAATCGTATGAATGGAAATCCCAACTTAAAATGGCCATAACTTGCTCATTTTAACTCGGAATTTCGCATATTATATACCGATTTCTACCTACTCAAAAAGATCTATCTATTTCCAAGGTTATTTTTATCAAAAGAAGTCATTTGGGTCTCGGAATAGTAATGTACAGAATTGATACGAAAGTTCAAGATTTCAAAACTAGAGTTTTCAAACTTTTCTTCATTCAAGAATTCTTGTACAAAAATATAGATAATTGTATGGTTTGAAAAATCCTTTTAATACATATATATAGACTCAAACCATATGTATAAATTTAGTGGTGCTGTCTCAACAATGATCTTGTAAAACAATGTGTCTTGAAAGTGAGAAAAGCTAAGACTTGAAAATCTCCTTTTTATTTTTGTTTGGAAAATTTATTAGTAAGTATTTCCTTCTTTTAACTCCATTTCATAATTTTGAGAATAATTACATTTTCAAAAAGAAATTTTAATCTTTTAAGATTCCCATAACTTTATTTGTAGTGGTTTGGAAGACATAGTTTTTCTAAATATTTCATGGTTATATGTTCTAAAGTTTTTCTAAAGTTTGACATTAAGAATACTATTAATGATCTTATAAGTTATTTATTATTTTTATTTCCTAAGCAAAGCTTATCCTTAGAAAGGTTATTCTTTAATAATTTTGTAAAACTTATCTAAACTTTAGTATGTTAACGAAAACTTTACATATGAGTTTAAGAAAACTTTTGTTTAAACAAAGAATTAAGTTTAAAGAATCTTTCTTATTTCATTGGTTTAAAAAGAGAGTTTGTGATAACTTTATTTTTATGTATTCATTGATAAAATACCATATTATTACTAAAACTTGAGCTAAACTTATCTAACTTTAGAAAATATTTGTTAAGATAAAACTTTAAGTCTTTATGATAAAATAATTTCTTATGTGACAAAGTTTATTTTTAAAGAGAGTTTATTTTTATTACTTAAGAAAACTCATTTTCATTATGGTTGAGACAATATCAACATGCTCATGCATGAATGAGAATATGTAACTATAAGAAATATGATAAAAACAACATAATAAGATAAATTATATGAGAGCATAAAAGTAAAGTAAAGTATTGGGAACCTTAGCTTCATCAAGGTATCCCAAGACTAAGAATAGACTAGTCCTAAAAGAAAAGAAAAGAAAGAAAATTGTTTTGACTTGATATGGACAAGTCTATGACTAGAAAGACTAGTCTTAATAATTGCATAAAACAAGCAAATAAATAAATTGGAATACATGAAAATAAATAAATAACAAATGAGCTTATATGCTCTAAATAAATGTATATACATAATATACATAATAATTTATATAAGTTAGATTAGAAACAAATAATAACAATAATAATAACAACATAATAAAAAATAGAAACATGAACAAAAATAAAACATGAATATATTGTTGCTTCTTTAACTCTCATGAGTCTAAGAAACATACACTAAACTCGTGTTAAGTTGTATGAACATGATGAGTGAATAAGAGAAATTTTACCTAAGGTTTATATGTTTGTTTAAGAAGAATAGAATGGTTTGTAGTGATAGGTGGGAATTGGTTTTATGGAGAAAAGAGAGAACTTGGGAGAGATTTTGAGAGAGGAAATTTATGGAGTGATTTTGGTAGAGTTTTAGTAGAAAATAAGATGTGTGAAAGAATGAAGGAGGAAGGGGGTATTTATAGAGTTTTGGAGTCGAATTCAAATGTGATAAAATAAAATAGAAAAGAAAACAAATTGATGGATGGAAGAGGGAAGGAGGCGCCGGTTTTGGTTGTATTTGGGGGGGGAGGGGGGGGGGTTGATTTATTTTGTTTGTTTTGTAATAAAAAAGTAATGTGTAAAGTGTGACGTGATTAAAGTTATATGGGGAAGGTAAATTGCAAGGTATAGGTATGGTAGTGTGTAAGAATAGAGTGTAAGAAAAAGTAGAGATAGATGAATAGTAGAAAAGTACTATGAATAGTAGAATAGACAATTAAAATACCGGTAGTAAAGAAAATACGCATAAATAAGCTACATCTGATATTTTCAGCTACCGAAAAATTCTAAAACTAATATATTTGAAAACCTTATATTTTTTACGAATCTATTGGTGTTGTCGGAATATTTTCACTATCCGGTGCATTAGGGCATGGTTTTTGAAAACTGATCCCATTTGGATCCGAAGGACACTTGAAAATTATGAATCTGATATTGTTAAGCTTTCCTATATTATTACGAACCATAATCCACAATTATTTTAATTTCATTTTCTAGGGTTTAGGAACACAAGATTGTCGGATCTAGATTCAGTAGACTAAACATAAAACTAGGTCAACTTTAGGGTTCCGATTTGACTTTCGGTTCTAGGGTTTTCTTATATTATCGAAAAATCTAGGGCTTACAATTATAGTACCTCTTGATCCATAGGAAGCTATTGAAGATCAGATGAGGATTGCAAGGCAATTCAAGAAAAGAGAATAAGAAAAGATCGCTCTAGAAAAAACAAAAGAGTGAAGAAAAGATTGAGAAAGATGAAAAAAATGAAAGGAGTGTGAGAGAGGAAAAGAGTGATGAAAACACTTTTGTGAGCACTGAGGAAAAAGAATGTGAAACACTGGAGAGTGATATTTGCTTATCAACTAATGATTTTTCTTTTCCTAGTAAAATTGATTCATCACTATAGGAACTCAAAGAAATGTGTCATCGAGTAGGTCAAGATGAAATAGAGCCTCAATCTAATTTCCTTTCTTACAATTTAGAAGAGTCCAAGAACGAAGATTCGAGGATGAATCGTTTCGAAGAAGAAGGGAATGACATGATCCTAGAAGCATCAAATTTGAATCCGACCAAGATCAATTCTAAAGCTTTGCTTCAAGGGATTGAAGATTTAATAGCTGGAGTTTCAATACTGAAAACCCGAGTCAAGCAAACCAAGAATGTTTACAAAATAGTTTGGGACTCAAAAGATTGAAGCTGTGGAGTTGTTGCACAGTACACCTCCGGCCATCATTGATTAATTTGCCGACCTCTATTATAATTTGATGACTTTTGGAATTTCTTTTGTGGCTTTTCAAATTTCTTTATTTTTATTGATGTAGGATTAATTATAATTATGTTTTTTAGTTACGTTGTCAGTTATGTAATTACCATAATTATGTTTTTCAGTTACATTGTCAGTTGTATAACTGCCACAATTCTATTTTCAGTTACAATTATGTAACTGTCTTATAATAGCCTATACATAAAGGCTAGTACACACTCAATGTAAAAATCAGATTATGAGATCATTTCTATGAATGAAATTGAGAGTTTTCTCTCTTGATTTCTTTTATGAACTTTTATTGAACTTATCGGGAGTTTCCCGTGGCGTTCAACCCTCGACTTATCAATCGGTTTGCCATCACTGATTGTGGCGTCTTCAACTATATCAAGGTTCCTGCTTCGTTATAAGCAATGGGTCGCCGTTTCCACCAGAATTCTTAGACAATCCTTGGGTTCGAATTCCATCGTCGATCGTTGGGTCTTAGGTTTAATATACCTAAGGTTTTCCGCATCATTTGAGATCACTCCCTTACGTGTTTACACTCAACAAGATGAATCACTCAAACTCTCGTATTTTCACACAAAAATCATATTTCGATCCTCTCTCAAATTCCTCTTTTAGTTCTTTAAGAACTAATTCGAACAATCTAAGCTCTAATCAATGGAATCAATCCAACTTATCAAGGAAGAAGATGAATGAAAAATTAGGTCAAAGAATAGCAATTGAGTGTTGAAACTAAGCAAGAAACAATTTTTTTTTTTTACACCCCCAATCAATTGAACAACTATTTATGACAAATCTCTCAAGAATTTCAATCTACCAATTTTTTTGTATTTTTTACATGATTTTTTTCATTCTTTCTCTTCTCTTTTTTTTTTAATCACAACTATGACTATCAAGATCGTATCTTTGATTCAATCAAGATCTAACAAAAACTGAAAGAACGTACCTTTGAAAACCCTAAAGATTGATCTATGAGGAATTATTTATTTGCTAATGGTGTTTCTTGCGGGAAAGAAATATGTCGTAGAATGAATCAACTAAAGGAGAAAAGGGAAGAGTCGATATGAAGCTCATCTTAGATGCATTGACGACAAAGATGGATAAAATGTTTAGAGAGAGAATGGAAGAATTTCATGAGAAGATTGAGAAAAGCTTAGAGCAAACAAGAGGCACTCCACTAGTAAATAGATGAGAAAGACTTTCTAGGAGAGGAATATGGGTTCAGGAAGGGGAGTATGAAGGTGTTGGATTTTGTAAGGAATTTGACCGAAGTTCTAATGATAATAAGAGAAGATATGATAGGTTTAGAGGAGCTAGGAATCAGGAGGATGACTACCTAGGAAACATTAAGATGAAAACTCCATCCTTTCAAGGGAGGAATGATCCTGAAGCATATCTGGAGTGGGAAAAGAAGGTTGAATTGGTCTTTAACTGTCATAATTATTCCGAACTCAAAAAGGTTAAACTTGCTGCGATGGAGTTTTCGGATTATGCCATCGTTTGGTAGAACCAATTGGTGTTGAATAGAAGAAGAAATAGGGAGCCACCAGTGGAGACATAGGAAGAGATGAAAAGGATCATGAGAAAGCGGTTTCTACCAAGCTATTTCTATAGAGACATGCACAACAAATTACAAAATCTTCGTCAAGGAAATAAGAGTGTAGAGGAGTATCACAAGGAAATGGAAATTACAATAATTAGGGCAAATATAGAGGAGGACCGAGAGGCCACTATGGCAAGATTTTTGGCAAGGTTGAATAAGGAAATCCAGAATATAGTGTAATTGCAGCACTATGTTGAGTTGGAAGATATGGTACATATGGCCATTAAAGCTAAGAACCAACTTAAGAGGAAGGGAAGTGGTTCCATACATTTTACATATGGATCGGGCTCATCCAATTACAAGTCTAATTATTTGAAGAAGGAGGAGGAGAATCAGCCCATTTCAAATCCAAAATCTGAATAGAAGCAAGAGGTGACCAGCCATGGATATCAAGGTAAATCCGATTGTTCTACTCTTAGAAATTGTGATATAAAATGTTTTAAATGCCAAGGCAGGGGTCACATTACTAGCCAATGTCTGAACAAACATGATCATACTTGGTGATGGTGAGTATGAGACTGAAGAGGACAATGAGAATGATGAGGATATACCACCATTGGAGGATATTAGTGATGAGGAGCCTGCTATAGGTAAATTAATTGCTAAGGTAAAGCGTGCTTTGAGTGCACAAGTGAAAGAAGAGGCCGATATGTAGAGAGAAAACATTTTTCATTCCCAATGCTATGTTGGAGACAATATTTGTAGCTTGATTATTGACGGGGGAAGTTATACAAATGTTGTCAATGCATTCCTTGTAGACAAACTAAGGATCATGACCACTAAATATGCTAGTCCTTATAAGTTATAGTGGCTGGATGATAGTGGTGAGACTAAGGTGACTAGACAAGCTAAGATTGCTTTTCACATTGGAAGGTATGAAGATGAAGTGTTGTGTGATGTCATACTAATGTAGGCTTGTCATGTGTTGTTGGGAAGGCCATGGCAATTCGATGGGAGGGTGATTCATGATGACTTTTCAAATAAATATGCACTTATTCACCATGGTAGGACTCACAATCTCAAGCCCTTTACTCCTAAAGAAGTATATGATCATCAAATGCAATTACAACGATCTGTGGGTAAACACAAGGAGAGTGACACACTGAAAGAGAATGAGAGAACAAAAGAAAATGAAAATGAAAATGAGAGGAAAGTTGGAATGAGTGAGAGAGGCCAAGTTGAAAGGGGTTTGACTTTGGTGGTGAGCAAGAAGGAGAGTGCAGTCTTGCAAAAGGAAAGTTGTGTGGCTAGAGTGAGTGTTGTGAGGTGAGCATTGGTAATGAAACAGCCTGTGTTGTTGATGATTTACAAAGAAACTTGTTTGAATACTAACGAAGTATCTAACACTTTGCCTAATACTGTTGTGTCTCTTTTGCAGGTTTATGAGGATGTCTTTCCTGAGGAAATCCCTAGAGGATTACTCCAATCCGTGGAATAGAGTACCAGATCGACTTTGTACCCAGAGCTGCAATTCCAAATAAATCAGCTTATAGGAGCAATCCTAAGGAGACTAAGGAGCTTCAAAGGCAAGTTCAAGAGGTGATGGAAAAGGGGTATGTAAGAGAGAGCATGAGTCCATGTGTAATACAGGTGATTCTTGTGCTTGAGAAGGATGGATCATGGAGGATGTGTGTTGATTGCCAAGCCATCAAGAATATCACGAAAAAGTATCGCCATCCCATTCCTCGCTTAGATGATATGTTGGATGAATTGCATAGCTCATGTGTGTTTTCTAAAATTGATTTAAAAAGCGGATATCATCAGATTAGGATGAAGGACGAAGATGAGTGGAAAACCGCATTCAAAACAAAGTATGGTTTATATAAATGGTTAGTTATGCCCTTTGGCTTAACTAATGCACCGAGCACTTTCATGAGATTGATGAACCATATTTTATATGCTTTCATTGGAAAGTTTGTGGTTGTTTATTTTGATGATATTTTGATCTATTGCATGAATTTGGAAGACAATGTGAAACATTTTAAATATGTTCTTAATGTGCTTCGAAAGGAGAGATTATTTGCTAACCTTAAGAAGTGCACTTTTTGCATAGATAAGCTTATATTTCTTGGTTTTGCTGTTAGTGCACAGGGAATACAGGTAGATGAAGAGAAGGTTCGTGCTATTCAGGAGTGGTCTAGTCCAACAAACGTGAGTCAAGTAAGAAGTTTTCATGGACTAGCTAGCTTTTATAAGAGATTTATGAAGGACTTCGATGGTATTGCAACACCAATCATTGAAGTTATCAAGAACAATGTGAGCTTCAAATAGGGAGAAGATTAAGAGAAAGCTTTCAAGTTGATAAAGGATAAGCTTACACATGCCCCTTTACTTACTTTACCTGATTTTACTAAAACTTTTGAAATTGAGTGTGATGCTTCAAGTTTAGGAATTGGAGTAATTTTGATGCAAGAAGGACGACCCATTGCATATTTTAGTGAAAAGTTAAGGGAGGCAGCCTTGAAGTACCCTACTTATGATAAGGAATTATATGCATTGGTTAGAGCTTTAGAAACCTGGCAGCAATACCTATGGCCAAAGGAATTTGTGATTCATACGGATCATGAATCCTTGAAGCATTTGAAGGGTCAACAGAAATTGAACAAGAGGCATACACGTTGGATGGAGTATATCGAGACATTTCCTTATGTCATTCGCTATAAGCAAGGTAAGGAAAATATTGTTGTTGGTGCGCTTTCCCATAGGTATGTCTTAATCTCAACACTTGATGATAACTTACTTGGTTTTGAACATGTTAAAGAATTATATGTTGTAGACAAAGATTTTGCTTAAACTTATGCAAATTGTGAAAAGATTGCCTATGGAAAATTCTTTAGACATGATGGTTATTTGTTTAGAGAAGATAAATTGTGTATTCTAGATTGTTCAATAAGGGAGTTGCTGGTGAGGGAAAGTCATAGTGATGGATTGATGGGACATTTTGGGGTAGCAAAAACTTTATCTGTTTTGCAGGAACATTTTTATTAGCTCCAAATAAAAAGAGATGTTGAGAGGATTTGTGAGAAGTGTACCACTTGTAGGCAAACTAAATCCAAAGTACAACCACATGGTTTGTACACACCATTGCATATTCCTACTAAGCTTTGGGTTGATATTTCGATAGATTTTGTGTTAGGATTGCCCAGGTCTAAAAGTGGTAAATATTCTATCTTTATGGTTGTGGACCAATTTTCTAAAATGGCACACTTTATTCCATGTCACGAAACTAATAATGCTTCTCATGTTGCTGATTTGTTCTTTCAAGAAATTGTTCGTTTGCTTAGTATGCCTAGGACAATTGTTTCTAGGGATATAAAGTTCTTAAGCTATTTTTGGAAAACCTTATGGTATAAGTTAGGAACAAAATTATTGTTTTCTACTACTTGTCATCCACAGTCTAATAGTCAAACTGAAGTAGTAAATAGGACTTTATCGACATTGTTAAGGGCTATTATAAAAAAGAACATCAAACTTTGGGAGGAGTGTTTACCACATGTTGAGTATGCTTATAATCATACCATTCATTTTGCTACTAAGTATTTACCATTTGAGATTGTGTATGGTTTTAATCAATTGACTCCACTGAATTTTTTGCCTTTACTAGTTTTTGAATTTGTTAATTTAGATGGTACAAAGAAAGCGGAGTTTGTTAAGCGGATTCATGAAAGGGCTAGGATTAACATTGAAAGGCATACTGAACAGTATGCTAAGCAAGCTAACAAGGGATGATGTCAGATGGTATTTGAACCTGGTGATTGAGTTTGGTTACATATGCGAAAGGAACGATTTCCTAAGCAAATACGTTCCAAGTTACTTCTAAGAGGATATGGTCCTTTTTAGATCCTAGAGTGCATCAATGACAACGCTTACAAGCGTGATCTATTAGGTGAGTATTTTGTAAGTGCTACATTTAATGTTTCTTATATGAGTCCTTTTGATGCAGGTGATGAAGATTTGAGGACAAATCCTTCTCAAGAGGAAGGGAATGATGAGAACATGGCTTGTAAATCAAGAATAGACCCGCTTGTGATGCTACCTAGACCCGCTTCAAGGACTTGGGCTAAACGATTCAAAGAAGCACTCAACAGTTTGGTTCGAGCAATTTTGAAGGAGTTACACACCATCCCAAATGATCCTAAACTAATCAATATCATCAAGAAAAGCTCGGGAATAAACTAAATCACGAATCAAGCAAATTGGGGCATAGTTAGACTTTATACCGCTGGCCTACTTGATTGAAGACGGCCTAGAAAACATCAAATTCGAACGGCTTAAGATGGAGGACTTCAATGCCGCTGGCCCTTCTTTTGTTTTATTTTCTTCTAATTGAAATGGCCACCATCCTTTATTTTAGGCCGCCAGCTTATGTTAAGCTATGAATTTTCCTTATGACTTTTGGTTTTCTTTCTTGTTTGTCTTTATAAGTAAGTCTTATGGGTTGTATGAACATATAGAATATATTTTATAAAAATTGAGAGAATTTCTCTTTGGTTCTTGACTGAACTAACTCTGAACTTATCGGATCTTATCCATGGCATTTCGTTCTAACTTATCAATCGAGATTTCCATCTTTCGATTATGGCGTCTTCACTTTATACCAAGGTTCTTGTCTCTTTATAGACAACGGGTCATGGTCTCCATACAAACACAGACGGTCTTGGGAATTGAAATCACACAGATTGATATCGGGTTTCGTCGATAGATTAGCGTGGTTCATATCAGAGTGCTAATATGTTATCTCTAGCACAATTTGAAGAGGAGTTGCAGGAGTCTGAAGTGATATTTGCTCTAGTAGGCAAGGTAAGAGTTGGAGCAATTTTGAGCCAGAATAGCAAGCCAATTTCCTTTTCTAGTGAGAAGCTAATGGGGGTAAAGTTATGGTATAGCACATATGATGTTGAATTCTATGCCATAGTGCAAGCTGTGAAACATTAGCGTCACCATGGTTGTCAACTCGAGTTTCTACGTAGAATCGCTAAGGGTTCGTAGAATCGGAACGTAAAATCGAAACGTAGAATCGAAAGATTCTATAACTAATGTAAATTTACTTACAAAAACTATTGATGTACTTACCGAAATAATAAAACTTTAAATAAATTACGAAAATAAAGAATTTAGTATTAAATTAATTATGTAAAACCAAAATTTAAGTTTTATCAATCATAATTCACATACTGTCATTAATATTTTACTGCAATTTTATAATTAAAATAATTATTTTTATTTAATAATGATTCATAATCTATAATTATTAAGATGTATTGCAAATCATTTAAATTATCATGTGTGAATAGCTTGTTTTGTTAGTGAATATTTTCATATTCACTATATATTGCACAAAAAATCATTATATTTATGGCAAATATATTTATACATAGAAAATTATTAAAAAAAGGAAAAATTAGCACTGTATATATTAGTTTAATTTTCATTCAAAATGTTTCAAAATATATCATAGTATATAACCTAAAAGAAAATAACTCTCTAAAAAATACAAAAAAAGGAAATAAAAGGAAAAAAATATTAAAAAAACTAAAATTAAGTTAGATTAAGATAAATATCAAGAACCAACCCCAAAAACCCTAAATTTAAATTTATTAAATTGATTGCATTTTAAAGTTCAAATAGAAAAAAATAGTGTAAAATTACACTTTAAGATTTTACTACGATTCTACTTACGATTCTACTACCGATTCTACCACCGATTCTACCGTTTCTACTCACATTCTACGATTCTACTTACTGAGTTTACTCAAAAAACGATTTTGAATGCGAGTTGAATCGAAATATCATCATCAACTCGTAAACTCGTAGAAACGTACGAGTAGACTCGCGAGTTTGACAACCATGAGCGTCACTATTTGTTTTATAAAGAATTCATCCTATACACTAACCACGAGGCTCCGAAGCACCTACACAACCTGGATAAGGTGTCAGCCCGTCATGTATCATGGGTGACATATCTAGAGCATTTTACTTTTATGGTGAAGCACAAGAGTGGGATTAACAATAGGGTTGTTGATGCACTAAGTTGGCGTAGGAGTTTGACTATAGAGGTAATGGGTTTTAACTCTTACTCTGAATTATGTGGGATGATCCTTTCTTTTCTAATATACTTGCAAGAGTCAGAGTTGGTGAGAGAATAAAATATGTGCTACAAGATGGTTTTCTCTTTAAGGGCAATTAGTTGAGCATTCTAGACTGGAGTTTAAAGGATTAGATCATCCAGGAGTTACATGGTGAGGGTCATGTAGGTAAGACCGAACCTTGCAATTGGTGTAGGCATCTTTTTTGGCCTATTATTCGCAAGGAAGTAGAAAGGTATGTATAAAGGTGCTGGATCTGCTACGTATTCAAGGGGACAGTGACTAAACATAGGGTTATATATGCCACTGCCTATTCCTTCGTAGCCATGGATGGAAGTGAGCATGGACTTCATTCTAAGCTTGTCACTTATCCAACGAGGTAATGATTCCATATTCTTGGTAGTCGATAGATTTTCCAAGATAGTGGACTTCATTCCGTGCAAAAAGACCATAGATGTTGTGTGTGTTGCACAATTATACTTCCAGAAGGTATATCGATTACATGGTTTGCCTAGTTCCATTGTTTTAGGCACAGATACATGATTTATCAGTCACTTCTGGCCAAAGTCTAGGAAGATGGTTAATACCCGACTAAATTTTGGTAGTGCTTATCATCCATAAACAGATGGGCAAACTAAGGTGATGAACAAATCATTAGGAAACTTGTTGAGAAGCCTAATGGGAGAACATGTGAAGAGTTGGGATCAAAAGCTGAGTCAGGTAGAGTTTGCACATAATCATGTAGTTAACCATAGTACAAGGTTAGTCCATTTCAGATGGTTTACTTTGTTGTCCCACAAAATCCACTTGATTGGCTACCATTGCCTGATGGACCAGAATTTATGGAAAGGTAGAAGATTTTGTCCATAGCCTGTATTAAGTTCACAAAGTTGTTTAGAACAATTTAGAACAAACTGCAGGTAAATGTAAAGAAGTTGATGATGAGAAGAGGCAGCATGTGGAGTTTGACATTGGAGATTATGTTTGGGTTGTCCTTTCCAAAGATAGGTTTTTCTACTGGTAAATACAATAAATTGTCAACTAGGAAGATTGGACCAATAGAGATCATAGAGAAAATCAACCAAAATATAGGTTTTTTGCTGGTGAATACAATAAATTGTCAGGTAGGAAGATTGGACTAGTAGAGATCATAGAGAAAATCAACCAAAATGCATACAAGTTGAAGCTACCTAGCCATATTCGAACTACTGATGTATTTAATGTGAAGCATCTCATCCCACACACTAGTGATAACTTAGATAAAGACAATTCGAGGGCGAATTTTGTCTACCCAGGGAAGGATGATGAGGCAGAGATAGTGGCAAACAAGTACCTAAAGAAGTGGGATAGAAGCTAGTCTGTCACTGTTGGGTGATTTGAAGACCCTATCTTGAAGGAAATGAGATAACTCGAAGAAGTTAGTACCTTTAGTGCTGAGCTATATCGCTTTTTAGCCAAATTCCTTCATTTAGGGCCTTAAACTACTATTTTTAGTATTTATGTCAGGCTTCATTTTTCTTATATCTTTAGCGTTCGTTTTGTCTTTTCATGTACTTCGTTTTATGACCTTTTTATTTTTATCAGTTTCGATTCTATTTTTCGCAGCTTTTGTGCTAGCTTATATATTGTATGCCCTAGGGCAAATGGATAGTCACTTATCATTTTTTTATTAGAAATACACTATTTGAGCCGTCTTTGCTCTCTTTCTCCCCAAATCTTGATTTTCTTGCATAGAATCTCGAATTCGATGCCAATTGCCTAGGAATTCTCACAATCAATAGGCTTTTGAAGATCTCAAGTCGGCATTTGTGAGAGAATCAATAGTTTGTGATAAAACCTTTTGTATTATGCTACATCAATATTACTTTTTTATATTCATGTTTTGTGAAAATACAATATTATTATGGCTAAATAAATTACAAAATGATAAAAAAAAATCCACATAAGAAACAAAGTGTATATATATTATAAATTATATATATAATGTACATAAAGCATATATAAAATATAAATCTTATTTAAAAAATAAAATATATTTAATATATTAATATACAATTGGTTCATTTTGTACATATATTGCATATGTACGTATATACACAATAGATATATCATACAAAATGTAAACTACATTTCTATGACAAATAAATGTATAGATATAAGACACATAAATAATGAAATCAATAGGTGTAAACAGGGATGGGTGCAAGATTAAAACACGGGGGGGGGGGGGGGGGGGGGGGGGTGGTGGTGTGTGAATAATCAATACTATAAAAGTCACCTTCATGTTGTTATTATATAAAGTAAAAATTACAATAGTTAAATTAATATATATATATATATATATATCAACAAAGCTACCTCTATTATTATATAAAAGAACAATAAAATCATTAAATCAAAAAATATATATATCATTGAAATCTAACTTTTCGCTCTTTCATGTTGTAAAATTCATCTATGATGGAATATATATTGACTTTTTTAACAATACGCCTCTCTATATGTTGGTCCCAAAAGAATAACAAAGAGGGGGGTGAATTGGTTTCAAAAACTCAACTTTGCCTTTTTTAAATTTAATCACAACCTCACTTAGTTAAAAATAAAATATAGCTTTGAGTTTACTTTGCAATCACTAATTCAGATAATATTAATTTCAACTTAAACAAACTCAGGTGCAATTAAGTTCACAGAAAGTTAAGCAATTGTTTAAAAAGAAAAACTTCCAATTACTCTCTGACTTAGTCTCTGAGTTTAATGTACAGCAAAAATAAATAAATAAATATGCACGAAATTAAAAAAATAAAGAAAGAGAAGAGTGCAAAATTGATTATAGAGGTTCCGCCTCGAGCATCAGACCTGTCTTCTAGCACCAAGCTAGGGACCCGTATTCCACACTAGTATGTTGCGCTATATCCAATCAAAAAAATGAGAGTACAAGCTCGTCCAACTACAATGAACTTCAATCACTCTACTCAGCCTAGCTATTTAGCTTCACTCAAGCTATTTATTGATCTATAAAGAAAAGAATGTCACTCTCACTCCTCTACAAGCTCTCACAAGAAATCTAAAACAATGAGGATTAAAGGATAAATAAGTTCCTCTCGAATTCAATACAAGGAAGACAATATAGAGTAACAGTATTTGGCTTAATAAAATCCGCAGCATTTTTGTGCTTGTTCTTTCTCATGTGTTTATTTTTTAATCTTGGTTTGTTATATATATATTCATCACTCCCAACGGCTAGGAAAGGATAGACTTTGTTCCTTATATTATTTCTTCTTCATTCGAAACTTTATAATGGAAATCATGCTGGAATTTCGTACTTCAAAATTTGAACGTGATATGACAAAACTAACTTGTTCTCATTCCTGATATTAAGCATCCGATGAAGATAAGCTTGAAGATGACCGTTGCTTGATATTGTTGTTGTTGTTATCGTGATCTTCTCCAACAGAAAAAAGATAAGGTTGAATATTCTTTACTGAGATAATAATTCTTATCATGTTAAGGATGAATTTTGAATCCAATATATGAATGTTGATGATGTCTTGATGAATATTATCCCCTAATGTTACTGTCACTTGAAATATACTTGTATTCCTTCAAAATAAGACCATATCTTTTAGTTCCCCAGTCTTCTCTTGAAACAAAATCCTTGATTTGTTGAAGCATTTTCTTAAGTGGGTAAAATATATCAGATCAACATTTTATAACATGTCTTATTCGAATCTTGAAGATGTCTAAAAAAAACTTGAATATATGAACTTAAACTTGCTGTCAAAAACTTAAATCATCAGAAAAATAAAACTTTAATCCTATGAAAAACTTGAATCCCCTTAGATATTTAAACCAACTTAGTGAAACATTTAAATGTATTACCCAAATACATTCAATTTTGGAGCTGGGTCTTCAAAATGATGAAAGAATCAAAGAAAACTCAATGTATAACTTGTTGTTCATAAACTACAGATTTTGTTCATGATAGCACATCTACTCTCTGCGTTACTCTCAGAGTGTTATTGTGTTGTTGACAAGTAGCAGGTTTATCTTTTGAGTTACCTTCTGAGTGATATTATTTCTTTGAAAAACTTTCTAAATTTTCTCTAAATTACTCTCTAATTTGGATCTTTTTTGAAAAACATTTTCATAATACCTTTCATCATACTTGATTTTTTTATCTTATCATTCACAAACTGCACACTCAATAATTTTGTTAGTAGACACTTATACATGTTTGTTATCATCAAAACCAAACTAGGTGACTTAACACTATGTAAATGAAAAGACAATCGTGGGAAAGATATCATCCATTTTATTTCTTTGTTAATTCTCATTATATTCATGGTAGAAAAAGTGCATTCATTGTTACAATCGAAAATAGTAGAGTCAATTAAATCGAATCAAACGATCAATTAGAGGTTAGATGGTAAATGCCTAAATTTTAAAGTAATTTCGAGTTAAAACCCTAAGTAGAAAGTCAACCGGAAACCCTAAGTCAACATCCCTGGGAAATACTAGCAGTTTGATCCGATAACCTGTGTGTTTTTAAACCAAGAAGCCGAAATATGTGAGTGTGAAGAATATGATTGGTTCGTAATAATATTAGGATGCTTTAAAAATATCATATTAGTGAATTTTCGACTATTTCGAACCTAATCAATACAGACTTTAAAAGAGTGTCTCGAGACTCGAGTGATATTAGAAATATGTTATTAGTTCGTTTAGACTCATGATTTCATAAAATTTCTAAATATATCAATTATATAATTTTTCGGGTTATAAAAGTTACAGTTATAACCTTTTTTATTTTCATTACTGCTGGTACTTTAATTGTCTAATCTACTTTTTGATTATTTCAAACTATTCATTAAGACAACTACCCATACCTATTCTTACATCCTTACAACTTTTTACAATATTTCATCATTTTCCTTACAATTATTTTTTAATACAATTTTTACTACTTATTTATTTATTAAATTTGAATCTTACAACAACAAACAAAACGTCTCTCTCTCTCCCCCTTTAACCCAAAAACTGGTGCCCCATGCCTCCTTTCTCTCCAATTTTGTTTTATTAAATTAAAGCAAACGCTAATCTTATTTTCTATATATACCCCTTTATGCCTCATCATTTAATTTTCTTTCGTTCCTCATTTTCTCTTTTGGAAAAAATTTACAAAACACTCTCCTCTCCTCCTTTGCCGTGATACCCCCTCCCTCTAGCACACACACACTTTTGTTTTCTTTAAGTTTTCTTGTTCCACACCATTAATAGGTAATAGATTTACACTTTACCACCTTAAAAACATGTAATGGCAAGATCATTCATGTGTGATTCCACTCAAAAAGCTCCATGAGCTTCAAGCTAGGGATGTGGAAATACTAAAACATCAAATCCTTGCCATCACAATGCTGTAGATCTTGTTATTTAGGTTATTTTGCTATTATTTCTCTTTATTATTAAGATAAGTTTTATTATTGATGTTTTATGCACATATTTCATTATTTAACCATATCTACATAATGATCATAGTACCTTTGCATTTATGACTAGTATAATAAACTAGATCTAGTTGTTTTGAGTTCATAAATGCCTTAGGTCTTGTTTTATATACATAAAGAACTCGTAGTAACATGATAATAGTGGGAAAAGGTTAGAATGCTTGAGATCTATTTGGTTTCAACAAAAATGGATTTTTGAAATTCGGATAAAAGGAACCCTATTTAGAAAATTATTTTTCAACTACAAAATGAGTATTTTACATTAAAAATGAAAGGCTTAGGGAATAGGTATGATAAATAAGTGATTTTGATGAGTAACACTTAGATCTACTAGGGGATATTTTTCAAAACAAGAAAACTTTACAAAAGTCATGTTAACATTATATCTCAATCCCAAAAATAACATAAAATTCGTAATAAAGAAAGCTTGTTATGTAATACCTATTTTTTAGCCCTAAAACAAATTTTTTACTAAATGAATAGAAGCCTTAAGGAGTAGTTTGGTTAGGAATTAATTTTTGAAAGATTATATGAGTTTTACAAAAAAAAAAAACAATCTCAAATATAAATTTCAAATTTTGGATTTGAAAAGAACCTCTATTTAAAACCTATTTCCAAATGCCAAAATGAGGATTTTTATGGAAAAATAGAAGTCTTAGGGAATACATGTAATAAAGACCTAATTTTGACAAGGATAAATGAAATTTAACAAAGTATAATCCTAAAACAAAAAGTTTTTAAAGTATAGATTAAACAATATTTTCATTCTATAAAAATTTTGTAAAATTCGTAACTAGGTAAACCCCCTATTTAAACATCTCTTTTCCAACTCTAAAATGAAGAATTTTATTAAAATAATGAATGTGTTAGGCCTATAGGTCATTAAGGTTGAGTTTTGATAAAAACAAGTGTGATTTTACAAGAAATAAAACTAGTTTTCTTAAGTTTAGAGATTTCAAAAATTTTGCAAAGCAAAAGTTTTCTAAAAGAATTCTAGATATCATATATCATTGAGGATATACATATAGATAGCTCATCTCATGACATTCATGATAATAACTTATAGATATTGCATGTACACATAATGCACTTGGTAGAAACAAAGATAGGAAAATAATGTATTACACATTCTATAGAGCATTGTCAAAGTACATGAAGAGATAGATTGACTAACCTCCATGAATCATGTATGATATTGAGTTATATATGTATATAAAAGGTCTTTAAGATATAATGATAGCTAAGTAGCTATCAAAGCTTTGGAATGATGCTGGGGTTTAAATTAGAAATTGATTTATGGGTTAGGAATTTCGTTATAGCATTTTGTACCTTACGTTCATGGACTAAACGACCTTGTTTGATGAGAAAAAAACATTAGAAATAAATAGCTCTCATCAAATAGGTAGAAATTTAGTATATAATATGCGAAATTCCGAGTTAAAATGACCAAGTTATGGCCGTTTTAAGTTGGAATTTCCTCTTAGACGAGCTTTGACGAACTTATTAGAATAGAATTTATAGATTCATTCAAACTTGGTAGAAATACTCATTAGAGTTATTTTTTTTTCATTAGGAGACTTGGGAGACGGACTAGACCTTCCCAAGGGCTATTACGATTAAGTAGATTTTCGCTATGACAAAGTGAGTTCACTATTTTCAAATTATATGCTTATGATTATGCTTGTAATGATAGTGGCATTAGAATTAAGGCAAGATAAAAATTGGAATGTGTATTCTATTTGATTGAATCGATGATAAGAATATCAAAATGGAAATGTTGTAAATATTTGTATGATTTAGTATATAATTTAGTATATAATTGAAGTGTCTGCAATATCTATGATTGCCAATAAATCATTAATTAATATGCCATGATCTTATAATCAAATTGACCATGCATACCATATGTTGAGTCACATTGCATTTGTTATTATACCTTTGTGGGAAGAAGGCATAATAATTGGGCAACGAGGGGCCTGAAAACTCAAATGTTGGCATAATGGCCTGAAATAAAATAGAAGTGGTGTAGGCACTTATATCAACTACAAAGTTGTGAGTGGGTGGGCACCTGAATCAACTACAATGTAAATGAGAAAAATTGAAATCTATGGTCGTATGGGCCTAAAACACCTAACCCCGAATGGAGGACATAAATCCATTCAACATAGGACTCCTGGAAAGTCTTATGTATTGTATGCTCACGTGCTTGTGCGTTTCATATGATTGATAATATAACTTGTTTGCCCTATTGTATGTTGAAGTATTTAATTTAGAGGTGAAACTCACTAAGCTCATACGCTTATACCCCTATGGTTTCCTATTGCAATATGATTATTTATGGCTATCTCCAAGAGGCCACTATCTGCAGGTATATCTTTTGGAAGTTAAGGAGCTTTTTGAAGAAGTCGGGACCTAGATGTTAAGCATAGACTTATAGTTAAATCTCTTATATCTTATGTATTATATGTGGTTGTAAGAGACTTTTGCAAACCTAAGGACTCGTAATATTTTGATAGGAGTATGCCCTTTAGATTTTTGTAATAGAATAAATCTTGGTTATAATTGTTATGATTGATATTCTTATTGCTATGTATGTCTCCTTATGCTATTTCGATTCAAATTACAGTCCCCTATATGTTGAACGTAAGCTTTACACTCGGTGTCTAAACTCATGAAGTGAATAAGGTTGTCATGCTTGAGTTGAAATATCAAATGTGGCAGACTATCGCATTTAGGGTACCCTTTGGGGCGTGACATAGATCAATACTTTTCTGATATCCACCAATTTAAGACATAAATAAAAAATAGTAGGTAAGCCCTTAAATTATGAATGATGAGGAATATCAGCTTCATAATGGTACACTTGTATTTTGAGATGAATCTTTTCTTGCTCATTGAAATCCTTGAAAAAAAAAAACTAGCACCACTAGGCTAATATGCAGAAGTGGTTTCTAAACCAATTTTAAGCTTACTTAATCCAATCATTATCTCTTATGTCAATTAATGCTCAATTCATGCAATTTCAATCATAATAATAAAGAGATAAGGGCATGAAATCTTGCATCATATTTAACATGGACTTCGGCTCGCCTCCTAGTCTTCATGGTCCACAAAATGCCTCACTCAACAAGGATTTCACATCATCCATTCAATTCAAACAGTGCCTCAACAAGAGGTCTTCAACAAATGCCTCACAAGAGGACTTCACTTAATTACCTTAATACATGATGACTTCACTAATGCTTCAAACACATGAGGACTTTTCTAAAACACACAAATAAAATATAAACAATCATGTGAATAGTGCCTTACGATATTTACTCACAAATCTCACATGGCACTATTCACATTTTCACTCAACTAATATAAATATAAATTGAGAGTGTGTTATGACATAATCTATACCAATAAAGCCTCACTCTCTTGCAAAAGAACACCCTAAACACTTTTATTTATAAACACACCAAAAAGCTAGTCATTATCCCTAAAAATCTTCACCAATTGTCGAATTAAAGAGTCTGCAACGTCTAGTTTTTCACCTACTAGCTCTCTAATCCAAAACTTACCGACTTGCCAGTGAGACATCCACACTCGAAGTCTAAGTTGTGTTCTCTTCTGATCAACCAATAGATTTTCTTGTTCCAATGAGTCGGTGCATTTTCCTTGCACGATCTACAAAAAGAAAACACAAAGCTCAAACAAACATTGCACAACAAAGTGCAAACATATTATAAACACATTTTGCTTATTAAATATAACTTAACTAAGTGATTGAGCATTTGTGCAATACATTTTCTCATCGAAACAAGATTGTAACCTCTCTTGGTTCAACAATTCTCCGGGTAAACTTATAAGCTAGCTCACAAATTCGATCAATATTCAACATGTTGCAATTATTACTTAGATCAAGACACGAACTAAGAGTAAGAAGATCCATCATGCTATCATTAAACTTGTGAATTATATCTTGCCGTTGGGTGTGAATAGTGATATATAACACATTGATTCAATAATATTCTTCCATGGATAGATTGTTCCATTGCTATCGTCGACCTCCATGAGAAGTAAATTGAGAATTCATTTCAAGAATAGTGATATCATGCTTCTCACAAGATGTTGTAACCTCTTTAAGAAGATCGTTCCATCTTATTTGTCTCATTTCTTCGAGTAAAGTTTTCGTTGTTAATAATAAAGATATTGAGTTCAATATATCCTAAGATTCATGTTGCAAATCTTGATAAAGGTCACGAGTGATTATAATAATACTCCTCATCATATGAAAAATAAGTATAAACTTGAAGCATTTCATAGCATCAAGAGCAGCTTTTGCTTCACCTCGTTGAGAACAATTCTCTTCTTTAGTAGTTTTTTCAAGAACGTTCTAAGTAGCATAAGACATATTTAGCAAACTCTTGATGGAAGAAAAGTGAGAACCCGAACGAGCATATCCAGCATATTGTAACATACTGACTTAATTGACTCCATTACCCATTTTTAACTTATCATTTATAATTCAATCAATTAGATTACAAGTAAAAGCATCTAATAATTAATCTTTTTACTTAGGAGAGGAACATATGACATTGATAATGTAATTCAACTTGGAAAAGAATTGATAAATGGGATTAATTTCTCTTCCTACCCCAACTAAGGCTAGTTGAAGGTGATGAGCAAGATAATGGACATAGTATGCATAATGGCATTCATTTAAAATCAATACTTGAAACCCCTTCCATTTGCCACGCATGCTACTTGCTCAATCATACCCTTGTCTCAAATATTATGAAAACTCTAGTTCTATTAAGATAATGTAGATTTTATATGATTCTTCAAATTTGAGGCCTTTATTCTGTAGCATAGACAAGTGTGAAGAATTTTTCGTTTATATTCCTCTAGTATCGATAAATCTCAATACAATTGCCATTTGGTCTTTCTCATATTCATCTTGAGCTTCATCCATAATAATACTATATTTGGCATCACTAATCTCCTCACAAATTTTCTCATGTGTTTTTCTTGGCAGTATATGTAGTATCTCCTATTGTATCCTAGGAGAATTATATTGAGCATTAGTCGAAGCATTATTGATAAGTGTCAAAAGACCTTATTATTTGTATTGATTTTGATATTATATTATCTGGTTTTTTTTATTTATTAAAGAAAAGGATGTTTATTTAGTGAAAATGTTAATTTAAGGAATAAAAGATGATAATGAGCTTAATGAAGACATTTTGATGAATTAAAGAAGGTTTTGGTGAAGAAATGTGCAAATTAAAGATTTACAACATACATGACTTTATGCACAAGTTATGCAGTGTAGGAAGCAAATTTTGACCAAAATGCAACTTAAATGGTGCACAAGGAGCTATACAAGTTGTGTAGAGCATTTGTGTGGAGAGAAAAATGACCAGAAGCATATTAGGACCTACACAAGCTGCTAACACAAGTTGTGCTTGAGGTTGTGTAGACCTTTTTTTGAAAAATTCTCCTACTTTCAATCCTACGTGGCCTTGAACATAGGCTGTGTAGGATAGTCATTGTAAACCCCAGAAACTTCCACAATATGATACGACTCTAGATTAGAAATTATGAACTGACTAGTAAGCCTAGAAGTTAAAAAAACCCAAGATTAGATAGATAATTTAAATTTGGCTGGGTTATGATCCATAAACTGAATAAAGAACTTTGACCTCGAATGATACAAAAACAAGATTTCGTATCTTGAATTGATAATTCAAGATATGATTAAAGGAAATTTCAAATCCCGAACCCGAATCCTTGTCAAACAGACAGATTAAATAGGAAAACCTAAGTATAGAAATTAAGTAACCACTTTTGTATTCAACAAAGACCTGAGATTAAAACAAGGAATAGTAATGAACCTATACTTGGACTTGAACCTTAAAATTCGAGATTCCTAGTTAGTAATAAACTATATTGATAAGATTTCATAGTGGGTATCCAAATCTAATACATATAACTAATTTAGCTTATATATCAGTAGAAATATTAAGTAAACGACCCAATATGTTTATAGTTAGAAAATCGTGATCTTAAGATAAACCGTTAGAATTATAAATACCTAATAAAAATATAAACTGATACATAACTCAAGATCTAGACTTCAAACAAAGATTTGAATCATACCAGTATTCAAATTAGGGTTTTCTTAAGCCCTTGGAGCCTGAAACGAAAATTGACCCAACAAGCTTAGAAAACCTAAATCGCGGGAGATAAATCTTTCTTAAACAAATGATCACGTAAAATTAAAACTTAAATTTGTACTGTTTGATTAACTAAACATTTTGTAGGATCCATTAAAAATATTTTTGTATATAAACTTACATATATGAGCTAAATTATACCCTATTAGTGTAATAAATTACCCGAAATTTAACTAACTAATATCTAATTAATATCTAAATAATATAACATATAATCAATTTGCAGGAGACGTTCTTCAATTGTTTTAAAGGGCTTTGATCTTCTAGAATAATGTGAGCCGAAAACTTCCTCAATAATTCAAACCAAAGTCAATACAAATCTACCTCTAACCCAATCTAAATTTGCCAAATCATCCATGCATTAATGACAACAAAACAAGCTAATGAAACAGCCACAATTATATGCAACTCGGATCATTTATGAAGGAGAAAACATAGCCTACATTCATTTTTTTTTCTCTATATATATATATATTAAGGACATTAGAAAGATAAGCAAACGGACCTCAATCTCTCCCAAACTTTCCAGAATCAAACCACTCAATATTAGTAGTCGAATCAGCCTGAGAAATGGGATTTTAAACACATCAACCAACCCAGTTCGAAAATTAAGAACAAAAACTGGAAAAAAAGTTGAAAACGAGCTCAAGGTAAGTTGATGTAATTCCATGTGTTTTCTTTCGAATCTAAGGATTGGGATTGATTTCTGAACATCATAGGAACCTAACCAAGTCCATTAGAAGCTTCGGATTTCATCGAGGAGCCACGACGAAGGTGATTTTCGAAAACCTTAACCTATCTTGATGATTCGAAAAAGCTTGTAACATGTTGTTATTTTGTTGCTCTAAGGAGATATTTAAGTAAAATGATGTTATAGGAGCTTAATGGAGCAAGAAAACTGACTTTCCAATGTCAAAATCGATCGGAAATCGATCGTGTTCATCCGGGAACACGATGAACAGTGCCCCGATGAGCACGGGGAGGAACACGGGACGTGTTCCACCCGTGTACCTCTCAGAAAAATTCAAAAATAAAAAAAAACGAAGTTAATTAAATTTAATTATAGAATAGTTAATAATATAAATAATTTTAGAATTATTATTATTCCTTTATTTATTTATTTTTCTAGGAAAATTATAAGTACTATTAGTATTTAGTAATATAACCTCAAATTTTTTTTAAATATTTAAATTTAAAAATAATAAAATATTTTTTTAGTATTATTAAATATATGATATTTAAATATTTAACTTATTAACATTAATTAGAAAAGAATTTTTAGAAATATAACTCACCTTTATTAATTAATTTAGATATAATAACTTTTCTAATTATAATTGTTAATATTCTTAATATTATTAAGAGAATTTTTAGAATTTTTGAAAATATCATTCCTGAAATAATATTATATATGAATTTGAGATTAAAGTTATTATAGTATTATTTAGTAAGAACTTATAATTAGTATGAATTAAAGTATAAGACAATTAATACAAATATTAATATTATGAAAAGTAATTATTTTACTTCATTTTATTTTATTGTCTATTCAGAATTATTATTATTATGTTGTTGTTGTTGTTGTTGTTGTTGTTGTTGTTGTTGTTAATAATTACTAATTTTTTTTTTACTATTTACGGTAAGAAGAAAATTTTTTAACATAATTGTAATTGAGTTAATAAAACCTTGTATTAGTAAATCTTTTCATTAAGTTTGTATTTAATTAGTTTATAAGAAAAATTTTACAAGCCTAGTGAATACTAAATATGTATTTAAATAAATAATAGTAAATAATTAGATAACAATGGAAATCTAAATAATCCAAATTTATGAATATAGAGATATCTATGTTTTATAAGAAAAATTTATTAGGTAAATAAAAAGAAATCTAATAGTTCTAGACAATGAAAATGAATTAACTAAATTATTAAGCTTCCCGAGTACCCAATAAATAAATTTAAGTATCAAACCAAAATCAAATTAGGTAACTTGAGATAAAAATAAATTAGTACTTAAGGTTACCCTCAAAGAATTAGTTAATACTAAAACAGAAGCCCAGCAAACCATTAGAACACTTAAGTATTCATAGGAACTAGGTTATATAGTCTTGTATAATTAATGACTATATTACTCATCTCAATAGGTAACTCGGGTATTGGAGAGGACTTTCCTGACGATTACTATGACTGAATAGCATGGGCAGGTGAGTAACTCAATCTTATTACATTGGTTGTGCTTGTCAAGTTAGTGAATCTTAAATAAAAGATAATAAAAATTTGGTGTACTGTTTGGTTTGTGAAATCTGTGTATGGTATTACTTTGATTGCCAAGTCACTCATTATAAGTGATAACAGAGTTGTATATGTCTGTATTTCCCATATAACATGATTGAGTGTCTGTAATGCTTGATCACCTCCAAATTGACTAAAAACTATTGGTACCATAAAGGAAATTTGTCATACATTACATATTTTACATAAATAGCATTTGAGTAAGTGGTAGCCTACTACGTGTTAGTTTTTCGGATCTCTGGTAATGCTTTAATTATCTAGGCAAGAGAGCTATTAGTTAATTTCAAGATTACCTTTGTTCTATTAATACCATAGGAACTAAATGGTAAATGATGGACGCCGCTTATGGTATTACATGGAAATAGCTAACACTTAATGGAGTTTCTAAAGCTAAAACAGGAAATAAATGATAAAACATGATAAGTTTAAAGAAATAACTAATTAGAACATTATTATTTCCTGAAAGCTTAGTCTCTCCTGGGTAGGTGAACCATAGATTGTGATCCTTCAATCCTAATGAGAGGGCGTAAATCTTCATCCTGTTTGGATTCTGGGTTATCCAAGCTTGTAATGTTCATATGTTTTAGTGGTGCATTTCATATGATTGATAAATAACTTATATGTAATATGTAGTAAGTTCTAGTTATTCACTAAGCTTGTGTTTTAGCTCACACTCCAACAGTCCTTTCAGGTTTACTCTACGACCCTAGCTCATTACTAGCAGGAGCATGGTCCCGGTAAGAGATTAGAAGCCAGAAGCTTAAAGACTAGTATAGGATTAAAATATCTGTATCTCTATTAATCCTTTTGATGTAGGTAATGTGCATTAGAATCATTAGCTAAAGATTGTAAGGATTTATAAAGCTTATGGTCTGTAATATCTTATTTCGTGATAGTTGTTTACTAATTTATGCCTTATATATGTTTGTTCATCCTATCTAAGCAACTGAAAGATCCTGTTTATTGAAATCATGTCATTCCTGGAAGATAAACTAGTAATGGAAATCAAGTATTTCTTGATTACTATTATTATGATCTCAGGGCGTGACAGTCATATAGAACCATTTTTGTCTTTACTTGTAAATATTTGCCTTCACTTGTCATTTATAATACATATCTTCATTCCTATGAGCCCTAGATAGAAAAGTAGACACTTTTGAGTGGAAAAACATAGGAGCTCATCCTATTTTTCTATGTTCTATATTCATAATACATATCTTGACAAGACATCAATTCGAAGGGTTTTTATCATGATTTCCTTCTATTTTTCTATATTCTATATTTATAAATCTTTATCAATGGAAAAACAAATCTTTGTACTCTAGGTCTTGAGAAACCCTAACCCTAATGTAAAGACTTGATTGTTTCATTAATGGAAGTTTATGTTCTTGAATATATTCATATGTTATTAATTTTCTTTGATTTAATATGTGCATAGTTTTATGTCATTGTTTGATTCTTGTTGATTAGGTCAAAAGATCAATTGATAAGATAGATCTCACATAAATAGAGAAGTTTGTATGTGATTCAAGACATAGAGAACATGAACTTTCCGCATAAAGATTTGATCTTGTTATGGAATCATAAATTTTAATGCAATCTTGTATCTATCTAATAATCAAAGATATTTCCATTAGTCACGTAGGGTTAGAATTCGATTCTCTAGAAAAAGTGGTTGATGAATTTAGGAATTCCTACAGTTCAAGAATCTAAATACACCATTAATAAATATTTTATAAAGATTGAAAAATAGGGTTACTGGTGAATCAAGATTAGAGGTACGATTTGCGATTGATTTCTAGTAGCATGACACTCACTTGTAGGGGTTTGTTAATCAATTAATTGTTAGATGTTTTAACATTATTAGACCTTATATTAGCTAAATAGTAGAGACAAGGCAATTACTTGTAGGTCTTGATGGAATGACCCCTGTGCTAATCTATACAATATTAAATAGGTATGCTTGCCTAAGGTTAATTGTAGAGCAAGTATAGGATTTTAATTTGATTAATTACGATTAATCAACATCAATTATCAGGCACAACATTGCCTGACTGCTTGATTGTAAGATGATAAAAGCTTGACCAATTCAATAAAATTTTCTCGATTTTGATATCTCTTAATGCACTACCTTAAAAAGTAAGCCACTTTATTGTATCAATGGAAGTTTTAAGCCTCAAACAATTATCTATAATAGACTAAAAACTTTGCTTATGAAAAATATTCTCAATATGATGAGATTGTTGCATCAAACTTTAGCAAACTAGTTCTTGTATTTTCAATGTGTAATTCAAAGTCTTTATTAAATAATATTTGGAAGATGTTTATTTTGATGACAGGATAATGGTAGGCCAAGTCCATGTTCTTTTAGTTTTTGAAATTTTTTTTTATAGTTTAATACCGCATGTTCAGGTTTTATCAATTTTGGCTAAGTTTTTGCCATTATCCTACTATCAAAATAAATGTCCGTCAAATTTTACATAACAAAGATACCGAATTGCACATACTTGAAAATACATGTACTAATTTGCCAAAATTTAAAGATGAGACGCTAAATTATCAAAAAATTGATAATACGGATGCTTGGTTTGCCTTTATCCCGATGTTAACTATTCTTAAGACCAAGGTATCTTTTAAAAATACACCATGGTTGGACAATCATGTTTCTGTTTTAATATTCAAAATTACTTTTGTGCCCTTCTTATGATTTTATTTATTTGGGATGTTCCACCAGTGATGGAATTTATATGTGGTAACTAAGCCACACTACATATAGCATCAAGTCCAATGTTCCAAGAGCTCACAAAGCATACAGAGATTGAATGTCACTTTCTTTGTGAGAATTTATTTTATAAGGAAATTGATACTACCTATATGAGATTAGAAGATCAACTTGCTAGTCTATTTACTAAGTCACTTTAGGGAATTCAAATAAATCATATTGTACCTAGCTAGGAGCATATGATATGTATACTCTAGCTTTGAGGGAGGAGTGTTAAGAGTATTACTTAAAGGGTAGCATTATAATTTTATATTTACATATATGTATAAACTATTGTGCTAGGTGTGACTAATTTTTAACACACTTTTGCTATTCGAATTTAGTGATTGTCAAGGCAGAGCATCAAGTTCCAGGATCTGCAAATAGTGACTCTTTCCATGGTAACAGATTTTAAAAATTCAAGTGTTTTGTGTAATTGTAAAAGTAATAGTCGTGTAATTGTATTTACCTCATTGCATATTGTACGGTCAGTCAAGTTGCTGTCTCTTGTTTGAGGTTGGAGGGCTCCAATCGACAAAAGACAAAGACAAGTCAAGAAGGTTGAATTGTTCATTGTCTGACCAAACAACGAAAGTTTTTTTCTATGGAAATTTGAAGGCATACATAGTCATTGACTAAGATATTGGAATTTGGATAGAAATGTGTTATCCAGCTAACACCACCTCCATTTCGCCCTCCACGACAAAGAAAAAAATCAGCCGTACCTGTAATATGTACTAGATAGCAAGAGTTATTATGGTGTTCGTATATTTTTGTTTTGCAACTCTGTTTGTGTTACGTGGATTTTATTGCGAAGAATTTGTTCACAATGTTACTTTTTTAGCACCACTGCATGTAAACGAAACCCTTGTATCCTCAGGACGAATTTTTGAGTTAGGTTTCTTCAGACCAAATGGTTCACAAAATCTATATATTGGGATATGGTACAGGGACAAGCCTGCAATCAAACCTGTATGGGTGGCTAATAGGGAAAAGCCGCTTACCAGTACGGATCAATTCGCAAGATTAACTATAGGGAGTGATGGGAACTTACAACTTCTTGATGGGCAACAAAATATGGTTTGGTCAACCAATGTCACTGCTGGGTCAAAGAGTTCGGTGGCAAAACTTTTGGATAATGGTAATTTTGTTTTGTCTAGTGGCAATTCTGGCAATGAAATCTGGGAAAGTTTTGATTATCCTGGTGATATTCTTCTTCCAGGGATGAAGATAGGTATAGATTCTAAAAAGGGAGTAAAGAAACTCTTAATTTCTTGGAAAAGTGACACCGATCCCTCACTAGGAAATTTCACTGTAGGGATTAGTTCAGAGACACCGACACGGTTTTTTATCTGGAATAATTCTAGTCCTTACTTCAGATCTGGGCAATGGGATAAATCTAAATTTATTGGGATGCCCGATATGGATGGATCATACAATACTCGTTTTATTATTCAAGAGGATTTTGCAGAAAATGCACTCTATCTTTCTTTTAGTAATCACTCTTCTTTAGAATACATTATTTTGTCACCTGGGGGGCCAGTAAAGTTAATGTCCTGGAATGATGAATTAAAGAAATTGTTGACTATTTCACAGGTACCAAAAGATCGTTGTGCGGTGTATGGAACATGTGGCCCATTTGGAGTTTGTAATGTGTCTGAATCACCTATATGCAGTTGTTTATCTGGGTTTAAGCCAAAGTCGACTGAAAAATGGAACAAGGGGAGCTGGACATTAGGGTGCACAAGAATTGTAGAACTAAATTGTGAGAAAAACAAGACCACACCATCAGCTATGCCTACACAAAATGATGTTTTTGCAAAAATTAGCAATATTAAACTTCCAGACCATACAAAATACATTCATGATATAAGAAATGAAGGAGCCTGTGGAAACTGGTGCCTTAGCAATTGCTCTTGCCTGGCTTATTCTTATGTAGACTCCATAGGATGTATGGTCTGGACACAAGAGCTTGTGGATATTCAACACTTCATGTTCAACCAATCAGGAGAAGATCTATATTTTCGTCTTGCACACTTAAAAACAGGTGAAATCAAATGTAATTTATGTGAGTTGGTTTTTTCTGCATTGACTCTGATTTCCTTCTACCTGTGGCAGGAGGAAAACAAACACGAAGACTTGTCATTGGTCTAACCATTTTTTTCAGTATAACCATCTTGGCAGCTGCTCTTTACGAATGGAGAACTCATAGATATGGTAAAATCACAAATTCTTCTTTGCTGAGTGTTCTCTAATTATACACATTCCCTGTAATCAAAGATTTGATAGCTATAACATCAATAATGAGCACTAAAACCAGTATCCTCTCAATTCACACTTCCAGTTTTGAAACAGTACTTCATTTGTTTCGATTTGTTATTATGTTTTTCCTTAATGCATTTGTTTGTCAAAGTGAAATAACTTGTATAGGGTGTAAGTCATTCTTAATATCTGCATTTTCCTGTTCTTGGCAAAATTTGTTGATGAAATAGACCTTGTAGAATGGTACTGCAAGGTCAAGTACTCATGTGACATGGAAAGAACTATGGTTGGTTTGGTTTGTTGAATATTTATCTATAATGTATATGTATTTGATCTACATCTGTAATTTATCTATATCACATTTGTGTCATATCTGTATCATATTTGCTTGATCAGTTTAAGTAAAACTGTTAGTTTTTCATTAATATCTGTTTCTTGATAAATATCTATTTGAAAACAAAAAAAAATATGATGTTAAAATGACTAGAATATGATGAAATAAATAGACCCTAAATATTCCATGTAACTTTTATGGGCTTTAATGTTATGTTTGAGAGATTTGATTTAATATGTATTGCATAGACTCATTATAGGTGACATTAATCTTGTCTTAGCGAAATTGTCCATTGGCTTTATCACACCTCTATCAAGAGTGACTTACAACACACCTTGCAACAATTCTTTCCTTACTGCTGTGCACTTTCAAAACATTGAATGAATTTGACCTTATCTTGTGTCCACTTCATTTACAGGAACATTGTGTATGATTCCATCATTCCTTCACTCAGTCAATCCAGATGGTGCGCCAGTAGACAAACAAAAGGAGAGTGAATGGGGAGACCAACTGGAGAAAAAAGATGTACCTGAATTAACCATATTAAGTTTTGGATGCATATTAGCAGCTACAGACAATTTCAACATCAGTAGCAAACTTGGACAGGGAGGGTATGGGCATGTTTATAAGGTGACTTTCACTTTTTATTATTATTATTATTTTTTTTTTTTTTTTGTCTCCAAAGCATTTGCTGTTGCTGTCCCAAATTTAGATCTCTAATTTACCTTTGAGCAATAACACACTAGGGAAAATTGCAAGATGGGAGGGATGTAGCGGTAAAAAGGCTTTCAAGTAACTCATGTCAAGGCATGCGAGAGTTTAAGAATGAAATAATATTAATATCCAAGCTCCAGCATAGAAATTTGGTCAGGCTATTGGGTTGCTGCATCGAAGAAGATGAAAAGATTTTGGTATACGAATACATGTCTAATAAAAGCTTAGACACTTTTTTGTTTGGTAAGCTTCACTACTAATTGTATTTCTTAGGCGGCTTGCTAGTTGCTTTTTCATTTTTTAGGCAGTACTTGGTCAGTTGCTTTGGTTTCTTTAAAGCCGCTCTTACTTGGTGAATATACTAGATCCTAGAAGAAAGAAGGAACTCAATTGGGATATACGCTTCCAAATAATCAAAGGGATAGCAAGGGGGCTTCTTTATCTACATCATGATTCTTACTTGAGGGTCATCCACCGTGATCTCAAGGTTAGCAATATTCTTCTAGATGAAAAAATGAATCCAAAAATTTCGGACTTTGGATTGGCAAGGATGTTCTACGGAACACAAGAAAGGGCGAATACACACAAGGTTGTGGGAACATTGTAAGTAAGATCGCTTTCTCCATCAATACTACCTATGGATTTAATGCAGTTTTAATTTATATGGTTCTGCTACAGAACCCAAGTCCAGGATGCACTAGTATTTAAGTAGAATACAACGTCAATGTGTTCATTGGAAAGCTTGTGTGTGTTTAGTATATGGTTTAAGCACTAACAATTGATCTATGCTTGTTTTTAGTGGGTACATGTCACCTGAATATGCTATGGGAGGTATCTTTTCTGAAACGTCAGATGTATATAGTTTTGGTGTTCTGTTATTAGAGACAATTAGCAGCAAAAAGAATTCAACAATATACTACCAAGGACAATATCTTAATCTTCTTTCATATGTAAGCACTTTTTGTTAGCTGTTCCAATTGTTTTCTTTTTTTCTTTTGGCCAAATCTTTGTTTTATTTGATTTTTCAATTTGTCTTACATCACAAAATGTCAAAATTATTGAAACAAACCAGGCGTGGCTGTTATGGAGTGAAGGCAGGGCAATAGATATGCTGGATGAAGCCTTAGCTGAAACTTCCCAGAAGCTAGAAGTCATAAAATGCATCCAAATTGGTTTACTTTGTGTTCAGGATCATGCTGCAGATAGGCCCGATATGTCCAGTGTAGTTCTCATGATAGCTGGAGAATCAAAGCTTCCAGAACCAAAGCAACCTGTATTTACTTTCCAAGGCTTCCTGGATCTTCAGCCACAACAAGAGAGCACGTGGTCTGCAAATGAGGTGACAAATTCCTTCATTGAAGGTCGATAAGGTGCGTAGTTTTGTTATCAAACATCATAAGGGCCAATTTGTTATAAATGCTACTGTAGGTAAATATTCATATAGAATTGGACATTTATTCAAGCTATAAGTAAACTCTTAACTGTCAATAGAACTAAATATGCAGCAGAATCATCTTGCATACTTCCTGGCTGATCCTAGAAGTAACACGTTGATTCAATACTGCAGGTAAAATTAATCCTAACATCTAGTGCTTACCAAAAGTGCGCCATATAGACACTGCTGTCTACTTGCTAACTGATATTGGAACTTGGTTGTATGCTGCCAAAATAATATAGAATTTAAATAGCCTTTAGGGCCACTGACATTTTACTTCCGCCTCCTCCCTTATAACTTTCTAAGTTACTAAATGTCCTAATAACTTCCACACTGTTACTGTCATCAGAAAAAATTTTAGAGTTTGTAGCTGACTATACTGTATGTGCTATATATGGGCAGGCAAAGCACTGAAAGAAATTTTACAGTCAATACATATATTGAAGATGTGCTACTACTGAAGTGGATACTGGGTGGAAGGATTATTAACAACTGATGTGTTTGATCTAAGAGTGGTCTGAGTCGACTATACTTGTGGTTCAATCAATTTCATGAGCATCCTTAGGAAACCACGGAATCAAGTGATTTCTAGTTATGATGCATGCAATTAATTAGACTGAATGAAAAGTTTTACTTTTCTTAGCTAATAGTTTTCCTTTGCAATTCATCAAAGTAACACTTCTGCTACATGAGAATTATGTCTAGTTTTGTAAAGATGTAAAGAGTGATTAGTATGATGTGTGGCTTCTTTCCTTGTTATTCTGCTTTGTTAATTTAGTAAACATAGCTCAAATGTTATTTATGTAGAAGTAAAAATCCGAATGTTGTGTTAATGTTTATGGCACTGCGGTTATTTACTGACCAGCATTTTTTAGCATGTTGGGAAAAGTTACAATGAATTTAATTTATCAAAACAAACCAATGCTTGTTACAGCAGGTCAATTCTTTGATATAGATTAAAATGACAATTTTACCACATAAGATTCATGATTTATGACTATCAGAGTTGCTATGATGGTATGAAATTTTTCACTGCATCAAGCAAAAAGAAGATAATTAATAGGGGCCAATGCCATTGTACCACAAAAATATTGAGCAGGTTAAGTAAGGATGCACAATCCAAATGCATTGACCTCCCCAAATAGTGGTTAAATTGCAAATATGCCAATACATTTCTAGAGGGAATTCATTCAAGTTGTATTCACTGATAAGACATAAGCTAGATACTTTGGATTAAACTTGATTGTGAAACAATCCATTATGACATAGAATCAATATATAGAATATTGTAACTTCACAAGCCAAGTATCTGTTTGCTTGTGGAAATTAATTCTTACACATTTTTCAATTGACATATTTATATTATATATATTAAGTAGGGTAGATAACTTCAGTATAATATGCAAACACTAATCTACCTGATGCCAATGTGAACTTCAGGCAAGGTGGGTTTTATTTATTAGTCCCTTTGACTATTCAACTATGGCAAAGTGAGGGTAGAATAATTAAATTTTTATATTGAGAAAAAATGGTTTTGTTTGAAAAATTCAAGTAATTAAACCAAACCAACTCATGTTACAGCAAGTTAATTCTCCAATGCGGATAGAATTACAAATTTTCTGTGATTGTATGAGATTGTTCATTGGATGAAGCAGTCAGGATAGTAGAAGGGGCAAATGCAGTTTTATCATAAAAACTATTGAACGGATGCAGTATGGATGAGCTATAAACACATCAGCCTCCATACACTGTGGCTAGATTGGAAGTCCTTCAATGACTGTTTTGTAGTTGATGATGCCAAGTAAATATACCTTTTCAGAGTTTAAAGGAGATAAGAGTACATACTTGGAAATTTCGAGGTGTATCTGCAGATGAGACCGAAATGAAACTGCGGTATTTTGAAAAGTTTCCTTGCACTCTTTTCATGAGATGTTGCTCATGCTAAATTGAATAATTATGAAGCCATCCTGAACTTCTCAAATATAACTGCATTATTGTCTAGGCAGAGCATAACTTGTGAGCTTAAGGGTATGCCAAACAGAGAGTCCTACCATGGTGACAGCAGTTGAAAAACTGGGTCTATTGTCTAATAATTGGAAATATTATTTAGGTGTGATTTTAATTTAGATTTTTCTAATTGGCAAGAACCTCAATGCATATTGCATGGTCAGTTTAAGTTGCTGTAGTTCAAGGTTGGAGGGCTCTAAAGCACTCAACAATTACACCAAGTAGAAGATAGAGGTTTACTTCTCATTGTGTGGCCCCCATTTTGTTTTGACAAATCTCCTTTTCCTTGTCTGTTTCATCGAATCTTCTGGGCATAAGAACTTCTAACGAACGGAAATGTGCCAAATAGCTGATACCTCCATATTTTTGCAACACGATTGAGAAAGAAAAGTCGGCCACTTCGTGCATAAATTAACACTGTTATTTGTTTGACAAAAATCTATATCGTATCGTATGTTTGATAACAAGAGTTATATTGCTTTTTCCATATTATTTCTTTGCAACTCTGATTCTATTACAGGGGTTTGAATGTTTAGATTATGTTCATAATATTACTTCCTCAGAACCATCACTTGTTAACCAAAACCTTATATCCCCAGGACAAGTTTTTGAGTTAGGTTTCTTCAATCCAAATGGTTCAGAAAATCTATATGTTGGGATATGGTACAAAGACAGGCCTCCAATCAAACCTGTCTGGGTGACTAACAGGAAAAGCCTCTTGTGGGTCCGGATCGATCAGCAAGCTTAACTATTCCACGTGATGGAAACTTAAAAATTGTTGATGGACAGCAAAGTATAGTTGGTCAACCAAAATCTCCGTTCAGTCAAATAGTTCAGTGGCAGAACTATTAGATAATGGTAATTTGTGCTGACAGATGGCAGTTCTGGTAGTAAAATTTGGGAAAGTTTTGATCGTCCTGTTATTACTCTTCTCCCAGGAATGAAGATAGGAATAGATTTAAAAACAGGAGTAAAGCAATTCCTGAATTCCTGGAAAAGCGAGACCAATCCCTCACCAGGAAATTTTAGTGTAGGGATTAGTTCAGAAATACCACCACAAGCTTTTATCTGGAATAGTTCCAATCCTTACTTTAGAGGTGGACAATGGGACAAAACTAAATTTATTGGTATACCAGATATGAATGAAGACTGCAACAGCGGTTATAGTGTTGAAATGGATACTCAACAAGAAACATCATACTTCTCGCTTAATTCTCAGAAAAGCTTTTTCATCTTTCTGTCCTCTGAAGAGTCTTTTGAGATAATGGTTTGGGAGAATTTATCAAAACAATTCTTGACAACATGGGAGACACCAATACACCGTTGTCGAGTTTATGGAACATGTGACCCTTTTTGTGTTTGCAATGAATTCAATTCACCAATATGCAGCTGTTTATCTGGCTTCATGCCAAGGTGGATGGAGGAATGGAATCGTGGGAACTGGACATCAGGATGCACTAGAAGTGCAGAACTAAATTGTGAAAAAAATTGGAGCACTTCATCTTCAAAGACAACAAAAAAGGACGTGTGTAAAAATGAGCAATATGAAACTTCCAGATTTTGCAAATTACATTGCAAATATAGAAAGTGTGTAGGCGATTGTCAAAATGAGTGCCCTAGCAAATGTTCTTGTCTAGCTTATGCTTGTGTAGAATCCATAGGATGTATGACATGGGCACAATAGCTGATGGATATACAACTATAATTGCAATGTAATTATATTTCCCTAATTTCTCAGGTCTGTTCCGAGCCCCACATTCTCATAAGAAACGCCCTCTTGACTATGCCACAACCCCATATGTTAGGGAGGTTCAACTATTACAACTATTTTCGACTTGTTTTGGCCCCATCAAGAGAGCAACATCAATTCTCAACCAATTTATCTGCAGGAGGCTAGACCCCCTTCAGATATAACCCACACCGCGACCAAACCTTATGTTGATGTAAACCCCAAGAATTTTCATATCAGTAAAAATAGACAAAAATATAAATATAGAAAATAGATGAATACTATTGAACTCAACAAAGACTCTAAGATAGAACTACGAGTAGTAATGAGCATGTATATAGTCCTAATCCCTAAAACAAAGTTTTTTAGATAGTATTAAATACTACTAATAAGATTCATAGTGGGTATCAAAAACTCAAGATATAAGAATAACTTGGTTAAGATATTTAGTGTGATAAAGAATAAACAACCGATTACGTTTATAGTTAGAAAACGATAACCTAAAGATAAACCATTAGGGTTATAAATACACAATAAAAATATAAATATATCTATAACTAATTATCTAGACTCCAAATAAATATTTGGATCACACTATTGCTTTAATTAGAGTATGCTTAAGCTATTAGAGCCTAAAACAAAAATTGACCTATTAAGCTTAGAAAACCCTAATCAAGTGCGATAAAACCTAAAAATAATAAATCACGTAAACTTTAAACATAAAGTTGAACTCAATAACAATCTAGAAAATTTGTAAAACTCCATATAAGTTTTGGAGATAAAACTCTTGAATTATTGTCATATTTGTACCTGTTTAACTTAATAAACTATCCTGAAATCTATATAATTATTAACTAACTTATTATATTAATATATATGTAAACAAATTCGATGCATTTGAAGAATTATGGCTAAGATTGTCTTGATAATTGTTGCAGCCGAAATTTACACAACAAGAGTCAAAAAAGCAAATGAAAGTCAATAAAATCAACTCAAGAACCAATCTAAATTTGCTATCCATACAACTTATTAAATGAAGAGAAGAATCATGTGGGATCATGAAATTTTGGTAGGCAACTTCTTCTTCTTCAACCGAACAACAAGGCTCCTATAACTCCATTATATAAGCTCCTTTATCAACTAAAAACCAATAGCTTTAATGCACTACCAACCAAAGCCATTAACCCACCTAAAACAGCCACAACAATAGCTCAAATTCGTCCTAACCAAACCACCAAAACAAATCAATAACTCAAATCCAAAACAACTCCATTAAAGCTTAAAAATTAGCTTGGGAAAGAAAAAACAAGGTGAGTAATTTCGTTTTCTTTGCTAGTAATATGTTAGAACAATAGCTTAAACAAAATTTTGTTGATCCTAGGTTCAAAAACAACTAAAAAACGAAGTTTAAAACATCCACAACAAGGTAAGTTTTGAAAAATCCTAGTTACACTCTTTTTTTATTATAAAATAAGAATTATGGACATGTTGATGTGTTATAAGATGATATATGTGTATATATATCATGTATAAAACACTTAGGAATGAATTAAATACAAGTTGGATATGGAAAATCATCAGAAAATGGATCAACACGCATAAAATAATACATTTCCAGAAGAGCGCAGGGTAAACACAAGATGGTGAACTCCCCGTGTACCTTTCGGCTTGTGATTTCCACAAACACCGTGTTTCCAAAAGAACACGGCTAGTACACGGTTATACTTTGCAATAAGAATAAAATTAACATAATTGTAAAATACTTTATATAGATAAAGATATAAGAATGGAAATTTAAATAATCTCAACAATAGTAAATAAATATTCGTTAGTGTAATAAGTTAACTAAAGAACAATATAAAAGTGATGATAATGGTAATGATAAAATATCAATCCACTAAATATAAACTCTACAACTACCCAATAAGAATATGTAAATATCAAACAAGATCAAGAAAAGCAAAATGAAAATAAATATTAAACAATAATTGATTATTATAGGACCATTAAAGGATTAATATAGTAATAGGAAATAAAACAAAATGCCAATATATGACACTTAGATACTCATAAGAGTTTAGTTCTATAATTTATGTTTTATTAATGAATATTTTATTTATATCAATAGGTGATTTTAAAACTATAGAGAATTTTCTTGCTGACTATTACGACTAGCCAATATGAATAGGTGAGTAACTCAGACTTATTACATTGTGTATACTTGTAGCTTGGTTGATCTTAAATGAAAGACAATAACCTGAATTTGCTGTTTCGGTTTACAGGAATTGTTTGCTGTATGAATCGTTGATTGCTAAGGTACTATAATGACAGTAATAACAGAATTATGTATGTTATATTGCTTATATAGTATGTTGTTTTTCTATAAAAAGATTGATCACCTTAAATCTGATTAAAAACTACTGGTACCATAAATGAACTGAATATGCATTGCATGATTTGCAAAAGCAGCATTTGAGTAAGTGGCAGCTTATTACGTGTTAGTATTTTGGATCTCTAGTAATGCTTCATGTTTTCTAAGCAAAGAGGCTATTAGTTCTACACAAGATTACCTTTGTTCTATCGGTACCATAGGAACTAAATAATAAATGAAGGATACCATTTATGGTATCACTTTGAAATGACTAACACTTAGTGGAGTTTTTAAAGCTAAAATAGGAAATGAGTGTTAAAGACATGATAAATTTAAAGTGATAATTAAAGTAATTATTGTTGTTTTTCTGTATGCTTAGTCTCTCCTAGGTAGGCAGACCATAGAATTGTGTTCCTTCAACCCGATAAGAGGGCGTAAATCTTCTTCCTGCTTTGGATTTCGGGCTATCCAAGCTTATATTTGTGCAAATGTTTAATTGATGCATTTCATATGATTGTTAATTAACTTTTTTGATATATGTTAAGTTCTTTTATTCACTAAGCCGTAGTTTCGCTCACACTCCAACAATTTTTTCAGGATTACACTTAGGCCATGGCTGGTCACTTTCAGAAATGTAGCTCCGGTAAGAACTTCAAGACTGAAAGTTTATAGAAAATTATGGGATAAGTCATTTGCTTTTATTTTTAGTCTAAGCTAGTTAGTATTTAAATTATTAGTTGTGTGTTTAGAGACTTTTTAGAAAGACAGTACGGTTTGTAATATTATATTCAAGCACTGAGATGATAGTTATTTACTAAATTATGGCTTACATGTATTTATCATTTCTTATCAAAGCAACTAAAAGATCTGTTGTTTGAAAACATGTCATTCTTTGAAGGTAATCTAGTGATAGTATTCAAGTGTAACTTGTTTACTACTATAGGATACCATCAGGGCATGATAATAGATGCCACTCATAACGCTCTATGCACATCAAAAGAAGATCTATATATCCGACTTGCATATTTCAGAGCAAGTAAAATAAGTTGCTATTTTTGTGAATTGACTACATCTGAAATTAATCTGAAATTCCGTTTCTGATACACAGGAAACCAATCACTAAAACTTAATGTTGGTCTTTCCATTTCTATCTGTATAGTACTCATCGGAGGTTCTGCTTTTGGAATTGTTAAGTGAAAAACTCATAAAAAATGGTATCATAACTATTCCTACTTTACTTTGCGATTTTTGAAATTTGAAGAGTATACTCACCATACATAAAACAACTTCCACTTATATGATGTAGTTCTCAGAACTGGGGATGAATTAGACATGTTTATGCGCCATCTTTTCTTATAGGAAAACCATGCAAAAATCCACCGATCAATCAAATAGTCAACATGGCTGATACTCCAGGACATGTGGAAAAAGAGAGTAAGTTGAGAGAACAACTACATAAGAAGATGCACCTGAACTAGCCATATTAAGTATTGAAAGTGTAATAGCTGCCACAAACAATTTCTGTATCAGTAACAAACTTGGCTAGCGAGGATTCAGGCCTGTTTATAAGGTGACTATTTTTGTACAATCATTCACATTTAAGATATTGCTTGTTTGCCTTTTATATTTTCCAATCACTTTAGAGATATACCATATGTGAAATCATCTAAGGAAAGCTGCAAGACAGGAAGGACGTAGCTGTAAAGAGGCTTTCAAATGACTCCGGTCAAGGAATGGAAGAATTCAAGAATGAAATTTTATTTATATCTAAGTTGCAACATAGAAATCTAGTCAGGCTACTAGGCTGTTGCATTGAAGAAGGAGGAAAGATTTTGGTTTATGAATATTTGTCTACAAAAGCTTGGATACTTTTATTTTCAGTGAGCTTGACTGCTATGTGTTTTTTCAGGTCTGATTGCAAATTGCTTCTTGTTTCAGTGCCATCACTTTTAATTGGTGTATTGATAAGATTACAAAAGAAAGATGGAGCTCAATTGGGATAAACGCTTCCAAATTATCCAAGGGATAGCAAGGGGGCTTCTTTATCTACATCAAGATTCTTACTCAAGAGTCACCCACCATTATCTTAAGGTTAGCAATATTCTCTGGATGAAAACATGAATAAAATAATTTTAGACTTTGGATTAGCAAGGATGTTTGAAGGCACACGAGAATGGGTTAATACACACAGGGTAGTGGGAACATTGTAAGTTTGCTTCCTTTGTCAATCAAAACATATGGTTGCGGTTATTTTCTTTAACACGCACACACATACATAATCAAAATCATGGATACAATTATATTTCAAAATACATCATATAATTCATGTCTGGTTTGATGTAAAGGATAAGAATTAATCTCCACGATGCCTCTATTATTTGAATTGAGATTGCAATTCGTAGTAGCAATACAATGTGAACTTTATGTCTACATGCACATATGATTGTCTATGGGAACTTGTTAGTGTTGTTGGATATCGATTCAAATTACCTTTAGATTTGTTTTGCTATTAAGATTCCTAAAGGTCGGGTTTCGATTGTTTTAAAATTATATGCCTTTTTTTTAGTTTATATTTTTTAACCTTGTATTTCTCTTTTGTTTGTTATCGTATTGCCTATTTAAAAGGAATTCTATGTATTCTCAGTTACATGAATACTAACAGTAGAGTTTTATCATATTTTCTATTTTATCCGTCTCTTGTTTATGTTCTTTATTTATCAATCTCTTTTACACTTACAAATTCCAACAAGTGTTGTGTGTCGAGTAACAAATACAACAGCTCATGTCATATCTTAAGCTTTTGTACTACAAGTATAGTAGGGGGTCATGAGTTTAAATTCTTTTATTGTTATTTTACCCCGATTAATTAGGTTGCCAATTTGATAGGCATTATTTGAAGTTGTCACTTACATGTATGAAAGGAGTATCAAGTATTAAATATAATAACTCATATATATCCATAAGTTTAAGCTTTTAGATTAAATAGTTGTAGTATTAACCTCAATAGTTTGAATGACTATCGCATTTTTTTTTTTTTTGGCCATTACAATAGAGAGAGGAGATTCATACTTGGTTCATCATATTTGGGAGATCGGTAGATTACATGGTCATTCGCATTGTTTTCTAATTATACTAATCACCTTTTAATTTGTTAATTTTTAGTGGATATATGTCACAGAATATGTCACGGGAGGATACTTTTTAAAAGTCAGATGTATATAGTTTTCAGGTACTCATATTAGAGATTGTTAGCAATAAGAAGAATTCACCAATGTACTACAAAAGACAGTATCTTAATCTTCTTTCTTATGAAAACACTTCTTTTCCTCAAAAATCATATTATTGTTTTTATGTTGCATATTCTACTTAATTCTAAAGGGAAAATTTTCTACGCGTGGCAACTATGGAGTGAAGGCAGATCAATGGACATGGTGGATGATGAATTGGTTGAAAATTCATCAAAGCTTGAAGTCATAAGATGCATCTAAGTTGGACTACTTTGTGTTCAAGATCATGCTATAGATAGACCAAATACGTCGGATGTGGTTTTCATGTTAAGTCCAGAATCAAATATTCCTGAGCCAAAACGATCTACATTTACTTTTCGACGCTTATCAGATGTTGGGTCTCGAGAAGAGGGCATATCGTCTGAAAATACAATTACAAATTCGATTGTTGAAGGTCGATGATATGATTATTCTTTCTAATTTCCATTGCATTCTTAATAGCATCAAAGTAGGCTCATGGCAACATGATATTTCCTCCTTTTGTGTGGGTGTGATTGTCATCCATAGTATGCATATGTCTATTTTTTATATTGGAAGTTAAAACGAATTTACCATTGCAATTATACTATGCCAATGTGCATCGTGGCCTAAATTTTCTGTCTGTAAAAGAGCCATTTTGATCATGGAATGAAATACATTGGGGTTTACTTTCCATTAAAGTACTTTGCAGTGATGCAACATATTTTCTCGTTATAAATTTTTGAAATATTCTGAACTCCGCTATGTTAATTAAGAAAGTGCGAGTTAAATAGTATAAAAAATGGAAAAATTTGAACCAAATTAGAAATTTGAGCTAGATAATTTAACTAAGTAAATTATATAGTATAATTAGGAGAATTAGTTAATTCAAGCTAGTAATTGATTTCAAATGAAAATAGAGATTAAACTACATTGATTTTCTATTTTATCCTACCAAATAAATTAAACCAACTATTAATTTGGCCATCCACCTAAAATACAATTTTCAAATTTTTCCATTTTTCTTAATTTCAAAAAATTTCTCTAAATTTGATACCTAATTCTCTCATCACCTTAATTATGACCAAATATCTATTTTAATTACCTAATTGGCTAAATTTATTTCACCATCTTCAAGTTTCCTAAATCAAATTTCTAAATTAATCTATCTATTTCCTAAGCTCTTTTAATCTTTAATTACATCTTAAGACCTTAACCAAATTACTAACCTAACCCATTAAGTATCTTAGGTTTAAATTCATCTAAAAATCTTCTATAACTCAACATATTAGTATTTTATTCATATAATTTTTTAGCAAAATTTTTCATTGTATTTATTCAATTTAACCCTCTAAAATGCTCTAGAATGTTCCCTAAATGAGCCACCTTTTGTATTAACCCGTACTTGACATTTCTTTTTGGAAAAATTTAAAAGAAATCCTAATTTGGCACCAACATAGCCTCTATTTTCAACAGAAAATTTTTTATATTTAAAATTACCTTTTTGCCAACCCATAAATCTAGAACATTCTTTATATTGCCAACAAATATCCTTTTTTTTTTTTTTTTTCCTACTCTCTTTTTACAAATGAAACCTTAATGCACCTTAAAGTAGCTATTATTTTACCTCCTCTTCTAGCAGAAAATTTCTCTTCATTCTTCTCTCAAAACAAACACTACAAACTCATTTCTCTTGTCAAAATCCCAATATGTACTAAGGCTTTTATGTTTTATATCTTCTTTAAACTATCTAAAACACCCATTAATCTATATTTTTCTTGTTAAAATTAGGTATTATAAAGGGGAATTTTTGGTTAGAGGCAAAAGGAGCTTCATTGAATTCCTAGGAGTATGATAGTGAAGGTTTTATGCTTGTTTTTGCTACCTCAAATAAGTATTTTAGCTAATTTGTAGTGAAATATGTTAGTAAATAATAGGTTATGTTACTAAAATACAGAATATAAAATATATGATTTAGGTGAAATATCATGTGTTAATTGGTTTATGATAGGAACGATTGATCATCATTCTATAATAGTACATTGAGTCTAATTTATGGTTTATCGATGGGATTCAAAGTGAAATTGGTACTTAATTAGTACAGATATTTATTTCAGGTCAAATTTGAGCACATTTGTAACATGAGGAAGCAATTTGAGGAGAATCCAATCAAATTCAAGCTAATGAGCAAAAAGGCATGAGGATATCACAAACTACAGTCATACTTCCCCACAAAAGCAGCAAAAAGTACGAGTCCTTGTATGCCGTAATTCTGAAATAAAGGAAGAAAAATTGAAGCAAACATTAGTATAGGGATTTATACACCCATAGATTTTTGGAAAGGTTGAAGCCCAGCACCAATAGCCAGTACGCCTTGTTGTACGACCGCAATTAAACGCAAACAAAAGAGAATTCAACTCTAGAATCTTGTACTTGCCTTTGTACGGCCATACACACTAGACAAAGGGGGCAAAAAAGGCAATCTAGACATCAGTAAGATCTTATGTACGCCTGTGGTGGATGGAAAACAATTGACCAGTGGCTAGTATCGTATGTTGCACGGCCGTGATTCTCATAGGGAGGAGTGACACACTTTTCCGACTTTTTCTTAAATAGTGTAATTGTTGAATATTAATGGGGAAAAGTCATCTATTTTCATAGAGAACCTTTAGGAAAGCGTATAGAATATATAAATACTTTACACCCATTCGTGGAAGGGGGGATCTACTTCACTTTCTACACAAAAAACACCAGTTCATACTTTTGTTCATAAATTCCTTGTAACTGTCGAAGATCTAGTGTTGTATGATGAACGATTCTAAAAGAAACTCAAGAGAGACATTTGGAATCGCGTGTTCATATTGTGCAATAACATCTACCTAGTTGTAATTCAAGAGGGGTTTCTTCTTTTCACTATTTCTCATCTCATTTTCTGTTCTCATCATGTTGCTACTCAGTTTGTGTTCATATTCTATCATGTGTAGCAGTGAGTTTAGGTTTACGAAGCCTTCTTAACATGAAGTGTGCGTTTAATTGTTAGTAATCCAATTAATTAAGATTTTCTAGTGTGGGACTTAATATAAGTTAGGAGATTGTAGTGCATAACATAATCCTACGCCAGATCTCGATGGAAAATGTTGAGAAACAGTTCCATCAGGTAGATCTAAGTCACTAGAACAAATTACTCCTGTTAATAGAGATATTATCAAGAAGTTTGTTGTATGCTTTAAGAGATTTAAGGATTAAAAGAGTACTTTAATGCAATTCTAATTTATCCATTCATTTAGGAGAGATTCTAGTTAGTGTGAGTTCATTTGTGTTACAACTTTGTTAATTGTGTTGTCTTGGTGTAATCTTAAAATTATTGTAGTTTAGTTGTAAATTTAGGATTCAGTCTACTTAATTCAATCATTCGATTGCTAGATAATAGGAAGGTTAATTTAGTACTAGTGCTTAACACGTTCCGTGAGGAGACGACCCTATACACTACTCTATATTACTTAATGGTAGGTACACTTGCCTATTGAAAATCGAGTTTAGGAGTGGAATAATAGGTTTACAAATTAATTATAAAACTCAAGATCACATTAGTTTAATGAAAATGTGTTGATATTGTCATCTTTTATATGTGGTTTAATAGATTTGTAATATAAATATGGTTAGAATGGATTATTATTACATATATTTTATTTTGATGTGTTCTATATCATTTTTCTAATGATTTTTTTCAAGATGAAATGGGATAAATATGCTATTATTTATTATGGACAGAAATTAATCACCTAAGAACATAAGTTTTGTGATATTAGTTAATATACTAAACGAATTTATTTTTTAGTGAAACTTGGGGGAATGGTAGTTTATGATTTTAGCATATAAATGGAAAGTTTGACAATTTTTCAACTTGGTTTACTATATTTATAGGCTTAATATGTATGATAAATAAGAAAAATAAATAAAATATCAAACGAACTTATTTTTCCACAAGAATTTTTCAATAATAGGCTAATACATCTAGTGGTAACCTAAAAATTTTGGTGATTTTGCAAGGTCACTAGCTATTTAAAAAAAATTCATTTATTTTTGCATGATAGTTTGTAGTAATCTAAGCTTTTAAATGTAAATAAATATCAAATGAATTTATTTTTTTATCAAAATTTATAAGAATTATTTTTTCTTGTATTTATATTAAAAATAAAAATTTTCATGCTTTTTGAAAGTTTTTTACTATTTTTAAAAATTATTTCAATTTCGAATGATAATATATAGTGTTGAGTTGTTAAATTTAAATAGAATATCAAATTAATTTATTTCTAAACAAAACTTTGGAAAATGTTGTTTTAATATGTCTACCTTCAAACTGGAAATTTTTGTCATTTTTTTTAGAATTATTTGCTATTTTTTAAAAAATAATTAGAATTCTTTTAACAATATTCCAGCCTTGTTTGACAATGAAAAATTGTATCTTTCCACTTAAATAATTGATTTAATGGTTAAACTTGCTTGATTAATTTGTAATTAGTTAACTTAGGTATTTATAAATTATTAGGACTTTTGCCAAATTAAAATGGATAGAAATAAGTTTTGGGTCAAATATGATAGTTTAGGCATAATAAAACTTTTACTTATAAGATTAAATAAATAGACATAGTGTGGGCTTAAATAAAATGAAATGAATTCTTGTGGGCCTTGATATGCTAAATGGACTTAGTTGATAATCTATGACTAAATTAAATTAAAAGAACTCTACCCATATAAAGGAATTTAAATTGGATATTTAGAAATTAGATGGGCTTTTATAAACTTAGGGCTTAAAAGAACTAAAAAATAGAATTGGGATTTATTTTATGCTTAAATAGGCTAAAATAATTTAAATGTGCATAATTAGTAGATATATGATTAATTTGACATAAATGACCTAAAATAGGCTAGCTAAGATATTAAGAATAGGTCTAACTTGACCTAAATAACCTAAAATTGACTTAAAAATTAATTTAGCTCCTACTTGGCTAATATTAATAATTTTGGGTTTTAATAATTAGCTATGGGCTTAAATTTTAAAATAGAACCCAATTTGACTAAATAACTACAAATTGGCTTAATTAGATAAAATTAGTCTATTCAACAAAAAAAAAAGAAGATAAAATTAGTCTATAAACACAACCCTAGATGCAAAAAAACATAATTTCTAGCCAACTAGGCCTATTTAAACTAAATAGGCTCAAGCTGAATCATAACAAGTTTTTCCTAGTCATTTTGGGCATAAACCATCAAAATATAGGCAATACCTAACTTTACACTCTATGGGCCTAAATTCCATAATACGGGCCTAATACCCTTTCTAATTCCGATTAGGCCTATTCCTAAAATATTTAAGTCCATTATCGATTCTAGATATTGAAATACCTAATTGGGTTTAAATTCTTTCTATAAGCCCAAAAGCCCTAAAATATCCTCAGTGAACCTATATAGAATATTAGAAGGCCCAATAGCTTAATTGGGGTCTAAATTAAATTCCAATTGAGCTTGAGCATAATTTTTAGGTGTAATAACCAACATTACTTTAATTTGACCTAAATTCAAAATAAAGCCTGATTCGACCTAATTCAATATTTATATTCCTTAATGGGCTCAATTCTTAAACCTTAAAGCTTATTACTTTAAAAAGCGAAACATTTAGAAAATTTCTTATTGGGCCTAAGCTAGGATCCCTAAAAGCCCAGTACATCTAAATAATAAATTCAATTCTAAATTTATGGGCTTATTCTAAATCACCTAAGCCCAATTACCCTTAATGAATTCAATTTAATTATAAACTAGAGGTCTTATACCACATAAGACCTTACATTAATTAACTGATCAACATGACTTAAATCCTTAGTTTGTATGCTTAATACTTATACAAATTCACCTTTCTTGATAGAAATTCAATCAATCTATTGTCTTACTTGTGATTCTTTATAGTCTACTATTTTGATATTCTGTGCGAAGTGATTGCATGTTGCTTGCTAGGGTAGGTATCCTAAAATGAGTTAATATTTAAAGATGGCATAAGTAATTGTTTGAGTGTACTTCTATTGTTTAATCTCGTCCGAGGAGCAACAATCTTACTAGGTTGTGCCAGCATGGTAGTTAGGTGCTGAGGCCACCATTGGTGGCTCAGTAAGTAGCTGATGAGGCAAACGATATCCGGATAACGTCTATTTAGGCTCGAAGAGAAGTACTACAATCTGGTTCATGTTTATAGGACTGGTTAAGCTGAATTATAGTATAGACTGAGATAAATAGAGATGTGTAGCAGTTGTGAACCCTAGATGAGAGTATTATTAGATGTTCTCACAGGAAATATAGGTATTCATGCTATCTATATCAACTCTCTAAGCAGTTTCTAGTACTCAAGATCCCCAAGTTCCTAGGCTTATTGTCTAGACTGTAAGTACTCTCATGTTGTTTGAATTACCTTAAATAATAAGCTTAAACTAATTGTCGTTGCATCGCATGTAGTCTAGGGGTGCATTCTATATCATGTGTGATTGTGTTGCTATGTACTAAGCTTCAACTCATTCCTTCTTTTTTAGTTGTTAGTGATTTCAAATTTGATGCTTATGCATGTCTCAAGTATAGGATGGATTGGTACAAGCTTATTGACGAGCAGAGTGGATAAGAATGTAGGATTATGTGTTCTTCTCAAACAAAAGTAATTGTTGTCTTCTCAATCTTGTATTTACTTATAAGGGCTCGGTTTATGCTCATGGTTGTAAAAACTTTTATCAGATACCTTACATTAATTTTTACCTACCTTTGATACTTTGTTATTTTTTTTCACTACTCAATCTAATGTATTGAAAACCTAATCATAATATTTTAGAATCTATAATCGGTTAGCAAATGATCATGATAAATAAATAGTTTAGGGTAGCTTTATCATATAACACTTAAGTATTATATGTGGTGGAACTAAACACGTCTTGACCCTAGATCCAAAACAAACCAATCTTAAAATTCAACCTTAGTAGATCTAGTGTGGTTTTTTTATTTATTGGTTAGCACACCTTTCAATTGTGGGTTTAGATTTTGATTGAAGTGTGTACCACTTAATTAAGGATCTTGAATTTAGGTCCACTTACTTTGATGCCTTGATGAAATTAGATTTTTTTTTTTTTTTACCAACTAGTGTTAAATCTTTGGCCCAACAAAGGATTTAGCAAACCATTGATAGTCCATCTTATGCGCCATCAACATGTATAATTATAATAAAACTAAACTCACAATAAGAGTATAAACTTAGCATGTGAAACTAAACAAATTAAGCATGTGACCTACTAGGGTAATTCATCCTCTATTGTCACGCCCCGAGGGTATCATAGACGGGACAGTTCCGCCATACACAATACCCGGCTTAAGATTAAATCACAAGTCTCTTAAAGCCAGAAATATTGTGCAGAAGCGTATCCAGAATAGATAACCAATGGGTTTGATAGTATCAGATTAGCCATATAATATACAACCAATAGTCTTAACACTAACTAATAACCACTGCAGAAATATGACATTAAAAGAAAATAGTTTAGGAGTGTATATAATAAAGCAGTTGGATTACTGATCCTACAAATATTACAATCCTGTTTCCAAAAACTTTTTTTTTTTAAAACCCCTCCCAGGAAAAAGAAGAAGGAACTCTCTTCAACCCTCGTATCCTTCCCTCAAAACCCTGAATCCATAGAGGAGCTAACTTGAGGGTAGCCTCGTCCTGACTGGTACCAAATATAATCCTGTGACAACAAAACTGTAAGGGAGTGAGCGATCTACAGGCTCAGCGAGTTATACTCCTCACTCTATACCATTCAAGCAAGTTATTAATTCAAACATATGCAATGCAAACAATCAAGTGGACAAAAATATATAGCCAACCGGTAACCATATACATATTCGGATTTGAGCCCTCCGAATCTGGGTTGGGGTACATCCACTCATCAGCACCCAGATTAATATACTTCGGGAATCAAATTTCTCAAGAAAACTTTTTATATCAAAATAATATACATATAACAACATCCCAATGAAGTAATAAATCCGAAACAATGACCCGCGCGATTCTAGGAGAAGGGCCGTCTCCCTAGGACGACTTAGTTCCCATTCCCCTAGAACAAGGCCCATGGTACACACTAGGTATATACCACTTCGGTCCTCCATGTTCACCATCCTCACGGGACAGTACGCGGCCCATCCGGGTCAAGGTGTAGGGTGATGGCCTTCTACGTGCATAAATGCTATGCATGAATGTATTCAATTATTATGCCAGATTGTTTTATATTTATTTACTTGTCGTGCAAACAAGTTTCATACACTTTCATTTCTATTCTATAGCATCCAATGGTTAGAATATAATTACAATATTTTATCAACCAGTTCAAGTAACAACAGCCACAATTTATTTCCTAACCCCTTAATATTTTATTACTTGATTTATTCTATTCTACAACCACAATCAAGTATAGAGATCATAGGAATATACTCACCTGTCCATATTTCTGGTCAGTCGTAATAGTCAACAGGCAGGTCAAGCTCAGAGTCAGAATCACCTGAATATTATAATAAGAAATATACTAAGAATTGACTAAAAACATCTAATATATATAATATAATATCTATGTTACAGACTTCTATATTTTTGGAATCTAGTACTAAAAACCTTATGTAACTAACTTAAATCGATTACTTTGATTTTACGTACAAAGGTGGTTTACTATTTATTTTAGAGTTATTTGAAATATAAGCAAAATAATAATAATAACTAAATAAAAATATTATTATTAAGGATAAAGAAAATTTTAATCAAGTAACATAAGTAACTAAACATATAGATATATATATAAAAGTACGTATTGAAAGTTAAAGGAAATTATTTAATAAATATGAGTAATAATAATAATAATAATAATAATAATAATAATAATAATAATAATAATAATAATAATAAAATATACCATATTTATAGTCTATATATATATATACATCTTAGAGAATAAATATATCAACATACTTATATATATTAATAATTTAATTCATATATATATAAAGCATAAATATATATATAGCAAGAAATATAATATATCATATAGTAAATATGTATAATATATAAATATATAACATACAAGAGCTTATACATATATAATATATACATATACTAACTATATATATAATATATACATATATAATATACTCAGGAGAAGCAGCAAGGCTGCTACATGAAGGAGAAGCAGCGTGGCTGCTGCTGTGTGGAGCCTCGCCTGACGCTTGCTCGAGCACTGCTGAGCGCTCGCTGTGCGCTCCATGAGCGCTCGCTGAGCGCTCCTGATCGCTCGCATGAGCGCTAGCTTGAGCGCCGCGTGAGCGCTCGCTAGCGCTGCTGGAGCGCTAGGCTGGCGCTCGTTGAGCACTGCTCCGAGCGCCCATCAGGCCTTCTAGCGCGCACGTGTGCTCGGTGGAGCGTGCGATGGGGTGTGCGGTGCTGTGGGGGTGCTCGGTGGAGACAGAGCAGCTTGCTCTGTTCGTGCGCGGTGGTGCGTGTGTGTGGCTGTGTGCGGTGGTGGTGCTGTGGTGTGCTGTGGAACGAAGAAGAAGAAGAAACAGAGAAGAACAAGAGGAGAACGAGAAGACAAGAAGAAGAACATAAGGAAGGAAAGAAAGAAAAAGAAAGAAGAACTTACTCCTTTAAGATCTTCGACCGTTGCTGCCAAAAGGAAGAAGAGAAGAACGAAGGAAAGAAAAGAAAAGAAATCGAAACAAAGAAAGAAAGAAAACAGAAAATCCAAAACGGAAAGGAAAAAGAAGGAACGCAGCTTTATATGTATATATATATATATATATATATATCTCAACAAAGAGAGCTTAAAGTCAACAAAACAAAAAATGTCAGACATCCTCCGAAATTTCTTATATATATATATAAATAATAAATTGATCGCAACATGGATCTTGTTAAATTTCTGTTGACTAATTTCGAAAAATTTAATCAAAAATAAGAAATATTAAATTAAACAAATAGCACGGTTCAAAATTATAATAGTAAATCGAATAATATTTTTATCGTATAAATCAAATACTCAGACAACTTTCGGACGAAGAATTTATAAATAAAATCTTTAATTAATACTGTTTAGAGTAGATTCATAGTTGAATAAAGAAAAATTAGTTTATTAAGAAGTTTATACTCAATTTGATAAATAAAATAAAATAATCAAAATAATAATTAAAATTATCAAGACAATTTAAGAAATCAGAAATCGGAAATTTTCGGAGCTCACATCCTACCCCCTTAAGAGAAGTTTTGTCCTCAAAACATAAAGATTTACCTGAGTTTTGAAGTAAGTGAGGATTTTTTGTTTCACTTCTTCCTCAGATTCCCAAGTAGCTTCTTCTTGATTATGATTTTTCCACAAAACTTTCACATATCTGATTTCTTTGTTCCTCAATTTTTGAACCTTGTGATCCAAAATCAGAATTGGATGTTCTTCGTATGTTAAATTTGCTTTCAACTGTACTGGCTCCAATTCAACAACTTTATCCGGATCGGGAATGTGTCTTCTTAATACAGATACATGGAACACGTTGTGTACACCTGATAAGTTTGGTGGCAAGGCTAGTCGATAAGCCAAGTTTCCTACCCTTTCCAGGATCTCAAAAGGTCCAATATATCGGGGGCTTAATTTTCCTTTTGCTCGAATCCGATGTATACTCTTAATAGGACTTATTTTCAAGTACACATGATCCCCAATGTCGAATTCCAAGATTCGTCGTTTTAAATCTGCCCAACTTTTTTGTCTATCTTGAGCTTCCTTCATTCTTTGTTTAATGATTCTCACTTTCTCTGCAGCATCTTGTATCAAATCAGGTCCTAGTACAAGTTTCTCCACATCATCCCAGAATAATGGTGATCGACATTTTCTCCCATATAGTGCTTCATAAGGGGGCATTTGAATAGTGGAATGATAACTGTTGTTGTATGCAAATTCCACTAAAGGCAAGTGTTCATCCCAATTTCCTTTGAATTCCATAACACATGCCCTGAGCATATCTTCCAATGTTTGGATAGTTCTTTCAGATTGTCCATCTGTTTGAGGATGATAAGCGGTACTAAATCGTAATTTAGTACCCAAGCCTTTTTGTAAACTTATCCAAAACTTGGATACAAATCTAGGATCTCTGTCTGATACAATACCTGCTGGAATTCCATGCAATCTCACCACTTCTCGGATATATAGTTTTGCTAACTTATCCAAGGAGTATGTCATATTAATTGGCAAGAAATGTGATGATTTTGTCAATCGATCCACTATCACCCATATTGCATCATTTTTGGATAGTGTTTTTGGTAATCCGCTCACAAAATCCATGGTAATTTGATCCCACTTCCATTCAGGAATAGGTAAGGGTTTTAGCAGCCCTCCTGGCCGTTGATGCTCAGCTTTCACTTGTTGGCACACTTCGCATTTTTGTACAAAATTTGCCACATCACGTTTCATCCCATTCCACCAAAAATGATTTTTCAGATCTTGGTACATTTTAGTACCTCCGGGATGTACTGTATACCCAGATATGAGCCTCACTCATAATCTCCTTCGAAGTTCTTGGTCATTAGGCACACATAATCTGTTATTCAGGCGTATCAATCCATCATCTCCAATTTTGAAATCTGTATACCTTCCTTGTTGTGTTTCTTGTTTCACCAAAAGCAAGGTGGAATCATGCTGCTGAGCTTCTTTTATCTTTTCCATCAATGTGGGCTCAATTATTATATTAGCCAACTCAACCTCTGATTCATGCCAAGCAAACTCAATATTCAAGCGTTCAAATTCTCGAATCATCTCTTTTTGAGACGTAAGTAATGCGGCAACTTCTGCATGATTTTTCCTACTTAAAGCGTCAGCCTGCATTTACTTTTCCAGGACAATAATTTATTCTAAGATCATAATCCTTGATTAACTCCAGCCATCTTCTTTGTCTCATATTAATTCCTTTTGAGTGAATAAATATTTAAGACTCTGATGATCAGAATAAATCTCACATCTTTGCCCATATAAATAATGTCGCCATAACTTTAGAGCAAAGACAACTGCTGCTAGCTCCAAGTCGTGAGTAGGATAATTTTTCTCAGAGGGTCTCAATTGCCTTGAAGCATAAGCAATTACCTTACCATTTTGCATCAACACACAGCCAAGCCCATTTTTTGATGCATCACTGTGAACAGTGAATGGTATTTCACTATTTGGCAAGGTTAATATCGGTGCTGAGACCAATCTTTTCTTTAATTCCTGGAAACTTTCCTCCTCTTTTCATTCCATTCAAACTTCTCATACTTTTGAGTCAATTGAGTAAGGGTCGAGCAATTTTTGAAAAATCTTTCACAAATTTTCTGTAATAACCTGCTAACCCCAAAAAGCTTCTTATTCTGTAACATTTTCCGGTTGTTTCCAACTAACAATTGCTTCGATCTTTGCAGGATCCACAGATACTCCTTTTCCTGAAATTACATGCCCTAGAAAAGAAATTTCATTTAACCAGAAATCACATTTGGAAAATTTGGCATACAACTTGTGTTCTCTCAAAATTTGTAATGCCAATCTTAGATGCTCAGCTGTTGTTCAGCAGTCGTTGAATAGACTAAAATGTCATCGATGAAAACAATGACACATTTATCCAATAGTGATCTGTATATCCGATTCATTAAATCCATAAATGCAGCAGGGGCATTGGTCAAGCCAAATGGCATAACCAAAAACTCGTAGTGCCCATATCTGGTTCTAAAAGCTGTTTTTGGCACATCTTCAGGCTTAATTCTGAGTTGATGATAACCAGATCTCAAATCAATTCGGGAGAAAACGGTAGCCCCTTGTAATTGATCAAACAAATCATCAATACGCGGCAAAGGATACTTGTTCTTTATTGTTACTTTATTCAACTCTCTATAATCAATACAACCTCAGTGAATTATCCTTTTTCCTCACAAATAAAACAGGGGCTCCCCAAGGAGAAACACTAGGTCTGATAAAACCTTGCTCCAATAATTCTTGCAATTGTTTCTTTAATTCCCGTAGTTCAAGTGGGCCATTCTATATGGTGCCTTTGAGATTGGTTCGGTACCAGGTACCAAATCAATTCCAAAATCAATTTCCCGCTTTTGGTGGTAAACTTATAACTTTTCCGGAAAAACATCAGGAAATTCCTTTACTACTAAAATTTCCGCAAGATTATCTTCTTTCCTTTCTCCCTCAGAAGCATACAGAAGTTTGAATCCCATTGACGATGCCCATTACTTAACATTAGTTCAAATGAACTTAATTCCTTTTGTTGTGGAATCACCAATCCTCCAACAAAAACAACTCGGGATCCATTTGCAGCTTGGAAATTTATTTCTTTCCTCTGGCAATCAATTGTAACTTTTGTTTTGGTCATCCAATTCATGCCCAAAATTACTTCATATTTATTTATTTCCAATACTATCAAATCAGTAGTAGTATCATGATCCTGTAATTTAAGGGGACAATCCTTAATTACTTCCTTAGAATTCACAATACTACCAGTTGGAATCTTCACACTAAAACTTTCTGGAGTCATGTTGTGGGCATCCCGTTCGTTTTGCTGCCTTGGGAGTGATGAAAGAGTGTGTAGCACCAGAATCAAATAAGGCATAGACGATATGATTTGCTATGGAAATATTTCCTGAATTAACGAATTATGTAAAGTTATTAAAAGCAAATACTATTAGGTTTTCTATTATCAGCCTAAAACTTAACAAGTCTAATTTACTAATAGGGCTTTATCTCTAGAATATTGAAATTCCTACTTTAGTAAAAGAAAAAGTTTAGCTTAGATATATACCTGCAATAAGTCCGGAAGAATAAGCATCTTCATGATCCATTCCAGTTAATTCTGATATTTGATCATCATCATATCCACAATCCCAAGTAGTTTCAAGATTGAATAGTCGTCCTCCAGAACGATTATTTTGTCCTCCATTCTTCCTTTCAGCAGAGTTATTTCCTGTACCAATTACTGGTTTGATTGCATTCATCTGTCTTTTTGGGCAAGTGTTAGAGAAGTGCCCAGTTTGTTTACAAATGAAACAAGTAGTAACTGGTTTCTTTGGACAATCATTAATCAAATGCGTAGCATCTCCACAGAAATAACATTTATTCTCAATTGGGGGCAAGACCTCGGTTTATGGTCTCCATTGCATTTCCAGCATTTGACATCCTGACTATCTGTTCTTTTTGCCAAAATAGGGCCTTTGAAACATGGGTTTCTTAAATCTATTTTTGAATCTCGGCCCTTCAAATGGTCTTCTTCCGAACACATTCACCCTTTTTTCTTCATGCTTACTTTTTCTTTTTCTAGCATTTTCTAACACCCGAGCTTTCTCCACCAAAGCCTGATAGGTGTTAACTCCAAACTCTTCTAATCTACACCTCATGTCTTCATCTAACCCACTGAGAAACACTTGCATTTTAACTCCTCACTATTTCGATAAGACTCAGGGGCATGTTGTAATAACTTGCTGAATTCAGTTTCATATTGATCTATGGGTCCTTGCTGGGAAATGTGCAAGAAATTAGCACTGTATTGTACTTTTAAACTTGTTGGAAAATACTCTTTTAAGAATTCTTGTCGAAAAATTTCCCAGGCTATTGGATTTACCAAATCCCTTCTTCTCGATTCCCACCAAGTACGAGCACGGAATTTGAGCATATAGGTACCATATTCAGTCTTCAAATTTTCTGGTACCTCAAAAGCAGCAAAAGACCTCTCCACTTGAGCTAACCAGTCTTCGGCCTCATCTGGCTGGCCGTAGGATCCATCAAAGTACCTGTTGCATTTAATAAATTCAGGTAGCATGCTCCTATATGGTCTTGGTGGTAATGGAGGCAATGGAACTGGATCTACTGGAATCACTGGAGGTGGTACTGGTGCCGCTGGGGCTACTGGAATCACCGGGGTGGTGGTATTGGTGCTGCTGGAGCTACTGGAATCACCGGGGGTGGTGGTACTGGTGCTGCTGGGGCTGGGGCTTGCTGACCTCCTTGTGCTAAGTTCCAACTATATCTGCCAAGCGAGCAATGGCAGCCAAAACTTCATCAGATCTATCTTGCCTTGGAGGCGGCGGTGGTACATCTTGTTCGGGTGGAGCTGCTTGAGGTTCAGGAACTCTATGAAAAACATGAGTACGACGTGGGGGTCGTCCACGACCTCTTCCAGATGGTCTGTACATCAAACATGAAGAAGAAAATTTCTCGTATAATTAATAAATATAAACTATATATATTATTAAAACAAAATTTCAATAAAGTATTAGCATTATATACATAATCGTACAAGGAAAATAGCAAAAGTTATACTTCTATTAACTTTTAGTCAAGTTAGATACACTGATAAGGTAGTTGCCTCCTTTAGGACAACTCTTACAAGTGGTTCTTATATACATAAGATCACATAACTATTTACATGGAATCTTAATACATGTTTTCCTATCCTCAAAAGACATCAAAGGAAAACTACAGGGAGATATTATCTAAGTCAATACACCGTCAACCCTGGATACATAAGATTCCCAAAAAGAATTCCCCCAAAATACATCAAAACCTAATAGCAACCTAGCCCTAACTATGAGGAATAATCATGGATGATTTCTATACATACCAAAAGTGAAATCATTTCCGACTATTCCTTCTATCTACTACTAACTATAAGGGCTGTGCTCATCATCACTCTCCATCTACTGGAGACAAAGCCCGAGGTGGACTGTCTGAAGAAGCGATGCTAGAAGAACTGTCCTGAGCGTCTGGAGCAAAGAAACCCGAAGTATCAAGTAAAGAAGGGTCAGCTATAATATCTGTAGACATGGGAGGCTGAACATCAACAATAGCTGCATCCCCTGCAAAAGCCAGGTCCCCAACATCCTGTGGTGGCGGAAAAGGCTCCTGAACAAAAGGGAAACTATCATCTCCGCAGGAAATAACTCATAGAAAGCTCCTGAAATGTCATAGGCAACGACTCCAAAGGAGACATGACACTCTCGGCAAACTGCCAAGCCTGCTGAACAGCCTCAGGGTCTCAACCTCTATCTGAACACCAACCTGAGAACAGGCTCCCATATCGGCTGATATACAGGGTCCATAATAGACTGAGGCAGGGGGTCCCATAAAGGCGGAGGTATCGGTGGTAACGGAAAGTCCCACGTCGGTACGATCTGTCCTGCCAGTGCTGATAAGGTGGGAAGATCATCTGATGCTGCTAAGGAATATCCTCCTGTATCAGGTCCCTCTGGTGGTGGATTCGTAGTCGGTATCCATCGCTGTGCATATGCTGAAAAACTCCCGCATGATGGGCAGCCATCATAGCCTGGTGATCTCTACAGAAATCTCTAGCATATGCTAACTCTGGACTCATCTGCACCCAAGTCCTAAAGTCAGGTCTGTCGGGTGGTGTCCCAGGGCCAACTAAGAATATCACATCCTCAAATGGCACTCCCTCATGTCCAAATAGAAGTGCCACCTCCTCAAGAACATACATAGTCTCAACATCAGTCAGACGTCCAGCGGATGTATGAAACTGCAGCTTAAGCATCCTATCGTGCCATTCACCTCCCCACAATCCTGCTCGCCACCAAGTAATAACTGTATCTATATCCTTTGGCCTCCCGTATAGAGCAAGATCTCACAAAGAACACGAAGTCGATGACGATAGGAAATCAGACTCTCCTCAGGTTGATGACGGAAAGCGATCCACTCATCCCGGACTTGAAGATAGGATTTCTACAAAAATTAAGAAAAAGAGAAGAAAAACTAACTTAGTTCTTTCTTTCCATAAATATCTATAAAATAATTCTATAATTACTATATATTACCCACTTGGTTGTACCCCACTCATCTCTCAATAGGTTTGTTTTCTTACTTCTAAGCTCTGATTAAGCGCCAATGCTTAAACACCGCTCTGATACCAATCCAAAACTGTCACGCCCCGAGGGTATCTAGACGGGACAGTTCCGCCATACACAATACCCGGCTTAAGATTAAATCACAAGTCTCTTAAAGCCATAAATATTGTGCAGAAGCGTATCCTGAATAGATAACCAATGGGTTTGATAGTATCAGATTAGCCATATAATATACAACTAATAGTCTCAAAACTAACTAATAACCACTGCAGAAATATAACATTAAAAGAAAATAGTTTAGGTGTATATAACAAAGCAGTTGGATTACTGATCCTATAAATATTACAATCCTGTTTCAAAACTTTTTTAAACCCCTCCCAGGAAAAAGAAGAAGGAACTCTCTTCAACCCTCGTATCCTTCCCTCAAAACCCTGAATCCAAAGGAGCTAACCTGAGGGTAGCCTCGTCCTGACTGGTACCAAATATAGTCCTGTGACAATAAACTGTAAGGGAGTGAGCGATCCACAGGCTCAGCGAGTTATACTCCACTCTATACCATTCAAGCAAGTTATTAATTCAAACATATGCAATGCAAACAATCAAGTGGACAAATATATATAGCCAACCGGTAACCATATACATATTCGGATTTGCGCCCTCCGAATCCGGGGTTGGGGTACATCCACTCATCAGCACCCAGATTAATATACTTCGGGAATCAAATTTCTCAAGAAAACTTTTTATATATCAAAATAATATACATATAACAACATCCCAGTGAAGTAATAAATCCGAAACAATGACCCGGCGATTCTAGGAAAGGGCCGTCTCCCCAGGACGACTTAGTTCCCATTCCCCTAGAACAAGGCCCATGGTACACACTAGGTATATACCACTTCGGTCCTCCATGTTCACCATCCTCACGGGACAGTGCGGCCCATCCGGGTCAAGGTGTAGTGGTGATGGCCTTCTACGTGCATAAATGCTATGCATGAATGTATTCAATTATTATGCCAGATTGTTTTATATTTATTTACTTGGCGTGCAAACAAGTTTCATACACTTTCATTTCTATTCTATAGCATCCAATGGGTTAGAATATAATTACAATATTTTATCAACCAGTTCAAGTAACAAGCACAGTTTATTTCCCAACCCCTTAATATTTTATTACTTGATTAATTCTATTCTACAACCACAATCAAGTATAGAGATCATAGGAATATACTCACCTGTCCATATTTTTGTCAGTCGTAATAGTCAACAGGCAGGTCAAGCTCAGAGTCAGAATCACCTGAATATATTAAAGATAGAAATATACTATAAGAATTGACTAAAAACATCTAATATTATATATATATATATATCTATGTACAGACTTCCTATATTTCTGGAATCTAGTACTAAAACCTTATGTAGCTAATTAAATCGATTAACTTGATTTTACGTACAAAGGTGGTTTACTATTATTTTAGAGTTATTTGAAATATAAGCAAAATAATAATAATAACTAAATAAAAATATTATTATTAAGGATAAAGAAAATTTTAATCAAGTAATATAAGTAACTAAACATATAGATATATATATATAAGTACGTATTGAAAGGTTAAAGGAAATAATTTAATAAATATGAGTAATAATAATAATAATAATAATAATAATAATAATAATAATAATAATAATAATAATAATAATAATATATACCATATTTACGTCTATATAATATATATATACATCTTAGAGAATAAATAAATCAACATACTTATATTATATTAATAATTTAATTCATATATATATAAATAAAATATATATATATAGCAAGAAATATAATATATCATATAGTATATATATGTATAAAATATATAAATATATAACATACAAGAGCTTATACATATACATATATACATATACTAACTATATATATAACATATACATATATATATATATACTCAGGAGAAGCAGCAGGGCTGCTGCATGAAGGAGAAGCAGCGTGGCTGCTGCTGCGTGGAGCGCTCGCCTGGAGCGCTTGCTCGAGCACTGCTGAGCGCTCGCTGAGCGCTAGCTTGAGCGCTCGTGTGAGCGCTCGCTAGCGCTGCTGGAGCGCTAGGCTAGGCGCTCGTTGAGCGTTGCTCCGAGCGCCCATCAAGCCTTCTAGCGCGCGCGTGTGTGCTCGGTGGAGCGTGCGATGGGGTGTGCGGTGCTGTGGGGGTGCTCGGTGGAGACAGAGCAGCTTGCTCTGTTCGTGCGCGGTGGTGCGTGTGTGTGGCTGTGTGCGGTGGTGGTGCTGTGGTGTGCTGTGGAACGAAGAAGAAGAAGAAACAGGAGAAGAACAAGAGGAGAACGAGAAGACAAGAAGAAGAACAGATAAGGAAGGAAAGAAAGAAAAAGAAAGAAGAACTTACTCCTTTAAGATCTTCGGACCGTTGCTGCCAAAAGGAAGAAGAAAGAAGAACGAAGGAAAGAAAAGGAAAAGAAATCGAAACAAAGAAAAAAGAAAACAGAGAAAATCCAAAACGGAAAGGAAAGAAGAAGGAACCGCAGCTTATATGTATATATATATATATATATATCTCCCAACAAAGAGAGCTTAAAGTCAAACAAAACAAAAAAATGTCAGATACATCCATTCCGAAAATTCCTCTATATATATTATATAAAAATAAATTGATCGCCACATGGATCTTGTTAAATTTCTTGTTGACTAATTGTCTTGGAAAAATTTAATCAAAAATAATAAATAAAATTAAACAAAATAGCACGGTTCAAAATTATAATAGTAAATCGAATAATATTTTTATCGTAAAAATCAAATACTCAGACAACTTTCAGACGAAGAATTTATAAATAAAATCTTTAATTAATACTGTTTAGAGTAGATTCATAGTTGAATAAAGAGAAATTAGTTTATTAAGAAGTTTATACTCAATTGATAAATAAAATAAAATAATCAAAATAATAATTAAAATTATCAAGACAATTTAAGAAATCAGAAATCGGAAATTTTCGGAGCTCACATCTATACCATATACTAATAAATAACCAATTCCCTTCTCTCCTTGGCAATCATCAATACTTCTCAGTAGTCCACCAATAGGTTACAATTAGCAATTTTGTAAATTGTTACATCACCACGTGTACCTAAAAAGATAAAAGAGTAGATCAGAACCTAGCACAAAACACTCGAACCACCCATGAATGCTTAAACATCATATGCCACATTTAATTATATAACTAATACAATAAACAGTATCTTATTATCTTTAGTTTTTTGCCTTGCAAATAATAATGAGATAACTCATTATTCCACCACACTTACGTATATATACATATATAATATGTTAAGGTAAAAATTCTAAAGGAAAATGGACAATTTTGTAGCTAATTATATTCCTACTCAACCCAAGTGCTCTACAAAGTAAGTGAGATGGCAAGATGCAAAGTTTAATGGATAATGTGTATCGAAGCAAGTGGATAAACCTGGTTACAAATGCCTTCTATAGAAGAGCAGTAGCTTCATTGTCTTAAATTGCCCAACAACTTGCAAGTTAAGTTGAGTCAAGCCACCACAAAACATACAAGAACAGATGAAGGAGCACCTAGGCCAAGATTTGTTGGTCAACAACTGGAAGTAATCGATTGGAGAGGGAAATACTCAAATGTACACTATAGGTTGTCACCTATATGTCACATTATAGAGGAAGGTGTCATGATACTTTGTAGGTTGGCATTGTGGTTATTAAAGGATGATGAGTTTGTTGAACCACAGCTATTATTGGTTGGATATAAATGAGGATGTTATGAATCACACCTAGACTTATTTAACATGTCAAGAAGACAAGACTGAGAGAAAGAGACTTGCAGAGCTATTGGAGCACTAAGGTATTTTTGTTACATTGATAGGTTTTTGAAGTATGTAACCTTTATTTTAACCAGGAAGAGTTCAAAAGCAATAGAGATAATCCAACTTTTCTTTAAGCATGTGGTGAAGTTTTGGAGCATGCCACAAAACATTCTGAGTGATAGCGATGTTAGATTCACTAAGAAGTTATGGATCGAGTTGTTTAATATCCTACTACCAATCAAAAGAATTGGATTGATTTGTTGGATATTGCTTGTTCAACTTTAACATCCAATAGAGTTTTTCCTTCAACTAAATCCCTATGGAGATTATTATGGGTCAGCACCTACTGTTACCCCACAGAGTGGCCATCCTGTAAACAGGAAGATCCAAGACTTTAAACAAAAAGATGCCTAAGGAGATTGGAAGCAACATTTTGAAGTTACTAAAGTTTATCTTAAGAAAGCTTCCATGCAATGAAGAAGCTAGCAAATGAAAATTGGAGTAATCAAAACAAATCAATTCATGTTATGTTACAAATTAGAACTAAAAAGTTGCCATGACAGTATCAGACTATTCAATGATGAAGTGGAAAAAGATAGTACAATGGGCAAATGTAATCTTGCCACAAAACTATTGAATAGACACTAAATTAGAAGCCTTTCAATGACTATTTTGAAGTTATTAATGATGTAAAGTAAATATACCCTTTCAAAGTTTTAGGCAAAAAAGGATAACAAGTATTCAGAAGTTTTGAGGCACTTCTAACATGAGTGGGTTTTGTATAGAAATACCATTGTTTTTTAAAATAAATAAAAAAATATGGTTAAAAAAATCAGAATATAAGTGTCAAGGGTGAAGGTGGTACCTACGCCTTTAACCTAATCAAAGAGGGCACATGTGCTACATGCGCCATTTATTATTTATTATTTTTTATTCTTTTCAATTAAGAGGGTGCAAGTGCTAGGTGTGCCCTCCTCGTAATATTAAGTTTGCAATTTCAAGGTGTGCACATCACATGCGCACTCCCTACGGCTAAAAATAAGTCCAATTCTGGCTTTGCCTCACTTTCATCATTTACACTATCTTGACAAACACACATTTCTCTGTCAACTACTGATTTAGAGGTGTGGCTACATCACTCTATTCACTTCTCAGCTTTGGATCTTTGTTTTTGAAGGTAAACTTCTCTTTTCCATCTCCTATTTTACTTACTTTACATCACATTTGCCTCATTATGCTCAAAACTTTAGTTGAAACCCTAGGTTTTTCCTTGAACTAAATTAGTCAATTTTTTTTTTTTTTTTTTACTTTCATTAATTGTCTTCCACATTAATGTTTTAGATAGTACTAAAAGTAGTAGTGTGCTTGGATGCATGTGAAGATTCAATGGTTGAAGTAGTTCTTTGGTTCATGAATATCAATTGTTCGATAAAATGTGAAGTATAAAGTGATTAAAATTATGTGAAGGTGTCATAATGTGTGGGGAAGACTAAGAAGCCTTATAAAAGTTTAAGGAAAAATGAAAATAGTGTACCACATTTAATCTTATTCTTTAGTTCTTACCGTTATTTAATTGTAAGTGTTGACTCCATAGGTTTGCAATGTTGGATTTTGTTCACTTTATGGTGTATGCCTATGGAAATTGAATCACCCTAATTTTAAATAACATAATTATAATAATTATTAAAAATATAATATAGAATTATGAAAACTATAATAAAAAGTCACAGAAATCACTCCCAATTTTTTGCAAATTAAGAAAATTATTAAGGTATAAACAAATTTGATTATAGTTAGAAAAAAATTAGAATTCTTTCAAACAAATGATGATTGATGATAAATCAATCATTATCATAAAATACAAAATCAGTTTTCTTAAATTTCAATAGTTAGAAAATAAATCCTATATTCGTTAAAATAATAAAACAATGATTTCAAAATTAAGTCTAACATTTTACAACCTTAAAATGTCTTTAGAAGAGTTATAAACACCAAATATTAAAATAAATAAATTCATAGAACAGGATTCTACAACACGGATCAATGACTCAACAAATAGTTGTAGTTGGCTTTAAATTTCAAAATACAATAAAAGACGATTAAATTTTTAGAACCTATTGGTTATACAAAGATAGTTTATAGATAAACCAATAGAATTATAAAATATGCAGAGAGATCAAGAACCTATCAATACTAAAGAATCTAAACCCCAATTAAATATTTGAATTACATCAATACTTTAGTTAGAATATTTTGGGTTTATAGAGAATAAAATTCTAATTTAGGTAGTATAACCTGAGTATTTTTATAACTAATAAAATAAACGGAATAGTAAATGTAAAATAGATATTAAACTTATAACCAAATAAAAACTTTAGAATAAAACTATGAGTAGTAGTGAGTCTGTATATAGTTTCGAATCTTAAAACAAAGTTTTCTAGATAGTGTTTAATACTACTAATAAGATTTTATAATGGGTATTTAAAACTCAAAATATAAGAATGACTTGGTTAAAACTTTAAATGTGATAAAAAGTAAATAATCAATTAAGCTTATAGTTAGAAAACGATAACCTAAAGATAAACCATTAGAATTATAAATACATAATAAAAACATAAACAAATCTATAACTAATAATCTAGACTCTAAATAAATATTTGGATCACGCCATTGTTTTAGTTAGAGTACTTTTAAGCTATTAGAGTCTAAAACAAAAATTGACCTCTTAAGCTTAGAAAATGTTAATCGGGTGAGATAAAATCCTAAAAATAATTAAATGAGTAAACTTTAAACTCAAAGTTGAACTCAATAACAATCTAGAAAATTAGTAGGACTCTATATAAATTTTTGGGGATAAAACTCCCAAATAATTGTCATATTTGTACCCGTTTAACCTAATAAACCATCTTAAAACTTAAACAAATAATATTATAATAACAATAATACATTTCGATGCAAGTTGGAGATGGATTTGTGGCCAAAATCTTTTGAAAATTTGTATAGCGAATTCTTGAACAACTTGCTCAAATTTAACATTACAAAGTCAAATTTGACTAAGTTTAAACCAACCACAAATCACCAACTAAGCCTCTTCATTAATGCAGCAAATCTAAGTCTAAAACAAAGTAGAAACCGATGGAAAACATAAACCAAAACTCATTGAAAGAGGTCCACTTTGCTTCTATATGTAAACAAACACCTACATTGAAGAGCAAGAAAACAAAGCCATTTAAGCACCCGACAATAACAACAAACAACAACCCACCACCGCAGCTACAAATTCATGCAAGACACAACCCTAAAACAACAACTAGAGACACAAACACAACTTTAAAACAACTCCATTAAAGCATAACAACAAGCTAGGATAAGGAGCAAAAGAGGTAAGTTAATTTCGCTTTAAGTTAGTTTACAAATTAAACATTGTCTTAAATAATATTTTGTTAATCCTAGGTTTGAAATCAACGCAAGAAAAGAGCTTGGAGCATCTACAATAGGGTAAACTTTCATAAAACCCTAGTTACACCCTTTATGTTCATAAAACAAGGATCATGGACATGTTGATGTGTTATATAATGATATATGTGTATATATATATCATGTACAAACACTTAGGAATGATTTAGAAACAAGTTGAACATGGAAAAATCAAGAAAAAGTGGATCAAACTTGCATGGGAGTTGATCCATAGAAGAGCACGGGGAGTTCATCACCCCGTGTTCCTCTTGGCTTTTATATTTTTCCACAGCACGTGTTTCCCAAAAAAGCATGGCCGGTATACGGTCGTGGACCATGCCGTGTACCCCTCGGCTCTATATAAAAAAATTAATAAGATTTAATTATAAAATCTGTTATATTAATGCGAATATTATTATTATTATTATTATTATTATTGATGTTGATGTTATTATTACTAATGTCATCACTATTAATGTTATTATTATTATTATCACTAATGATATATTATTATTATTAGTGATATTATTATTATTCAAGTTATTATTAATGTTAATATTATTATTAATATAATTAATGATATTATTATTAATAGGATTGTTATTAGTTATTATTATGATTATCACTATTATTCATGTTGTTATTGTCACTGAGATTATTATTATTACTACTACTACTACTTCTACTACTACTACTACTACTACTACTACTACTACTATACTTTGCTAATAAAAACAAATTATAATAACTGTAAAATACTTGTTTTATATAGATAAACATATGAATGGAAATTTAAATAAGTTAAAATTATGAATAATTTGCTTCTTAAAAATGACAAAATAATATATGAAGTACATTAAGAGAAACACGACGATACTAAATATTAGTTACTATAATAGGTTAACTAAAGAACAGTGTAAAAGTGATGATAATGATAATGATAAAATATCAATTCACTGAAAATAAACTCTACAACTACCCAAAAAGAATATATAAACATCAAATAAGATCAAGAAAAGCAAAATGAAAATAAGTAATAACTAATAATTGATTATCATAGGACCATTAAAGAACCAATATAGTAATAGAAACAAAACATACTACCAATATATACTTAGACACTCATTGGAGTTTGATTATATAATTTATATTGTATTGATCAATATATCTATTCATCTCAATAGGTGACCTTGATACTTGTGAGGATTTTCCCATTGATTATTACGATTAGCCAATGTAAACAGGTGAGTAGCTTTGATCTTATCACATTAATTGTGCTTGTAGGATAGCTGAACCTATAATAATATATTCAACTATATGCATGCAAGATTAGGTATATTGCATGATGTATGGTGTATGCTTGATTGCCAAACTATACTATTATAAGTGATAAATCTATTGTATGATAATTACTGTATGAAGCATGTTGATGATGTTTGTGAATTGTATGATCACCTTAAGCCTAATTAAAAAATACCGCTACCATAAATGAAACGAACATGCATTGCACGATTTGCATAAGTAGTATTTGAGTAAGTGGCATCCTACTATGTATTAGTATTTCGGATTTATGGTAATGCTTGGTTTATCTAAGAAAAAAGCTACAAGTTATTCGTAAGGTTACCTTAGTTCTATTGATTCCATAAGAGCTAAATGGTAAACGAAGGACGCTGCTTATGGTATTGCTTGAAATGACTAATATTTAGTAGAGATTCTAAGGCAAAAAACAGGAAATGAATGTTAAGATATGATAAACTTAAAGCAATAATTAAAGTGAGCATTGTTATTTTCCTATATGCTTAGTCTCTCTTGGGTAGGTAAGCCATAATATTGTGTTCCTTCCCAACCCTGATGAGAAGAAGTAAATCTTCATTCTGTTTGGATTTTGAATCTCCAAACTTGTACTTGTACATATGATTGATTGTTGCATGGCATACGCTTGATAATTAAACTTGTTTGTTATTGTTTGATGTGTGTAGTCTGGTCAGGTTATCTCACTGAGCTCGTGGTTCGCTCACTCCCTAACAGTTTTTATGCATGATTAATACTAGCTGGGATTAGGCTAGGAATGTGTGAAGAGAGCTTCTCCAATAGACTTTAATGAAGAAAGAAATATAGGTTATGACAAACTTAGAATGGAAATTAGATAAATTGTATAATAATTGAAATTTGTAAGTTGCAAGTTTGAAACCCCATTTTCACTATTTGGTGAGGGATACTGATTCTCTACGGTCTTAGTAGAAAGTGGAAAATCGAATTCTAAACCTGAAATCCAAATATATAATTATATGCAAATATGTCATTTAAATGATAGACATTAATAAATAAATAGTCTTGTATACTTTGACTTACAAGATGGCTTTCATATTACGAGTGCACACTTGGTATGATAGCTTTAAGTTAATCCTACTAGGCCCCCTTTTGAGATATGACAGTAATATTGTGACTGGATCCTATGGGCCAGAGTATGATAGGCATCCATTGAGGAAAGTTTAGACGAGGATAAATGTCAGTTTTGAATAGTCTGTTGGTAGGATATGTGCAAGTGTTGGTGTGGATCCAAGCATTAGAGGCATTAAAATAATACATAGACACCCCTCCTACATGTCAAGTGGACCTGTATACGTGCTTGTACCAATAGTTGATAATGAGAGTGTGGAGGATTAATTGATGTAAGCAAAGGAATTAGGTGTTGCATTGATACAAGAGTTAATTTTGCATATCACATATTCTTCTAATAACTACTATTCCCTTTAACATCAACAAGAAATTCAGGATAAGATCTGTAAACCCCCAAAAATTTTCATAATCCTTAAAAATAATTTAGAAGTATAAATATCAAAGACCCGAAAAATCAACTTGAGATTAAAACTCAATTCTAGACCGAGTCAAATACCGGAAACGAAACCCTAAAAGTTGAACCAAGTTAAAAATTTAATAAGAACAAAAACGAGTTCTCTCAATCTTGAGAAAACGAGAACCCCTGAAATAAAATATAAAGTCCAATTACCGATATAATCAACGTCCGTACGTCGATTAAATAATCTACCCAATTCCTAAAACGCAAATCGAAACAATAGATCCAAATACCGCTTAACAACGAGATAATAAATCCTAATTCCTTCAGTAAAATTTTAGAATCACAAAATCCAAATTTTCCACAAAAGTCAAATCGAGTCAACTCATAAACCTAGACTCGGTTAAACGATCCGAGAACTAAAAACTATTAAATAATCACAAATGAAATAAAATAAAATAAAACATAAATTTCGAGCTAAAATTCTAAAACGATCAAGACTCAAAAATTATACGATCTTACGAATATCTCGAGAAAATCGGAAATCAAAACGGAACCCTAAAAGTCAACAAGCCTATAACGAACCCTAGTGTTTAAGATCCGGCAATCCCGCGTTTTCAAACCCTAGAAAACGAAATTAAGTTAATGCCTAGAATAGTTCGTAATAACGTAGGGTAACATAAAAATATCAGATTCGCGAATTTCGAGTGACCTTCGGACCCAAACGGGATCGGTTCTCGAAAAGCGTGTCCCGGAGCTCGGAATATTAAAAATATTCCGTTTATACCAATAGACTCGTAAAAATACAAGGATTCCAAAAATATCAGTTTTGGAATTTTTCGGTAGCTAAAAATTACAGATATCGCATTATTACGCGTATTTTTATTACTACCGGTACTTTAATTGTCTAGTCTACTATTCATAGTACTTTTCTACTATTCATTACTATTCACCTATCTCTACTTTTTCTTACACCTATTTCTTACACCTACATATCTATTTTCTTACTTTTTTCATTTCCAATACACCTTTAATCACATCAAACTTTACACATTACTTCTTTATTACACAAACAAATAAAAAAAACAATTTCCCCCTCAAAGCAAAACCGGCGCCTCCCCCTTTCCCATCTCATTTATTTTCTTTTTCAATTATTTTATTACATCCAAAAATCACTCCAAAAATTCTATAAATACCCCCTTCCTCTTCCACTCTTTCACACAATTCATTCACTACCAAAACTCTCTCAAAATCTCTCCACAAATTCTCTCTTCAAGAATTCTCTCTACCAAAACTCTCTCAAACCAATTCCTCACAAAAATCATCCCTCATACATAAACTATCTACCACATATACTACTCACATAATACCCATTTCATCTACCATCTTCATACCTCTTACATACCTTAGGTAATATTTATTCCATCTATTATTCATCCATGTCATGTAACTTAACATGACTATGGTGTTGTTTTGAAACTCATATGAGTAGTAAAAGCAACAACATGTTCATGTTTTGTTCTTGTACATAAGCTTCCTATTTTATTATGTTGATTATTATTGTTATTATTTGCTTATTAATTATTATGTATATTATGTATATATATTTATTTAGAGCATATAAGCTCATTTGTTATTTATTTATTCAAGTTATGCAATTTTATTTATTAAGACTAGTCTTTCTAGTCTTAGACTTGTCCATATCAAGTCAAAACAACCTTTTTTATTTATTTTCTTTAATCTTTCGGGACTAGTCCATTCTTAGTCCCGGGATGCCTTGATAAAGCTAAGGCTCCAATACTTGATCGGGATTCCTTGATGAAGCTAAGGTTCCCAATGCTTGATATTTTATTTTCTTGCTCATTAATTATTTTTAGTATTTTCTTATGTTCTTATTATTTTATATGCTCATGATACTTGCATTACATAATGTTAATGTCTCAACTAGTCTAAAAATAGAATTTCATTTTATTAAGGAACTCAAACTAGATTTTCTATATATGGTTTACCACAAAAAATGAAGTTTTATCAACAACATAAAAATAAAGCACTACAAGCTTTCCAAGATTTTCTAAATGACGAAGATAGTTTTATAAGAAATAAATATTTCTTTATTTATGGTAATTAAGTTTTAAGAAAAATAAATCGTTAATGTTGAAAACTTAAATTCTTTTCTAAACTAAGGAACAAACTAGTTTTCAAAGTTAAATAAAAATCAACTCATAAGGAACCCACTTAGGAAAAGTAATGATTTTTAAAATTCTAAAAGAAAGAACTTGTTTTCAAAAGAATATAAATAAAGTAAGGTTAGCAATAATGGATTTTATCAATAAAGATGATTCTTTTCAAAGAAATGAAAGAACAAGTTTTAGAAAGCAAAAGCTTATATTTTAGAAATAAATATAAGAAGCAAGATTCATTTTCTAAAAACCATCCTAAATACAAAAATTATAAAAAGGTTTTTATCAACTTAATATTTTTGATGAATTTGAACTTTAATCACTAGAAGGAAAATTTAATACATGACTAAAGGATTAAGGAAAAATTCAACTTGTTTTGGAAGAAGAAATGAAGAAAATAAAATAAGAATATACTCATTTATAACAACCTAGGAAAAATATAAAGTTTCTTTAGATACTTGAAAGGAAATTTTCAAACTAAGTTTAAATGAATTGTTTTATGAAATAAATTGTTGAGACACTACCATTGGGATTTTGCATATAAAGTGAGCATACCTATATATTCAAAAGTGTTTATCAAATATATATTTATATTGTTACAAAAGGATTTTCTTTAAAATGGAGTTGAGTTAGAAAATGGATTTTTGCAAAAGTTTAGAAAATTCGTTTTAAATCTGTACCTGACGTTTTCGGAACCCAAATGACCTTTTATGACCAAGATAAGTTTAGAAATGGATAGAACTTTTCGAATAGGTAGAAAACGGTATATCATATGCGAAATTCCGAGTTAAAATGAGCAAGTTATGGCCATTTTAAGTTGGAATTTCTTCTTATACGATTTTACCGCGATTTTAAGTAAAGTTTAGAATCTCCAAGAATAGAAATTCATGAAGACTTATCCCGGGTATTTCTTTTGTCTAGGTGACGAAGGATACGAGAATACCCTACCCGAGGATTTCTACGACTAAGAAGATAGCGAAATGGACGAGTGAGTTATTCCTTCTAATTTCGTTACCTTGCTTGTGCTTGTAATGTAGTAGCATTAGTATACTAAGAAAAGATAAAAACGAATATATTTGGGGATTTCGGGATATATATGATTCTATGTTTATGCGTGAAATGAGAATTAAGAATATCGCAACTTCGATCTGCTTGTTTAAATAATTTTGTTTACTTACTTGTATGATTGTTGTGCTTTTATTTTGCTAAATTGATTGATCGCCCCTAATAAACCTTAATAAGGTTTGACCTAAGAACAATAAAACGTTCACGCATAGCATCCATCGAGTCACATCTATTTCTGAAGGCTGCTACTCCTACGCGTAGAGTTGGATTGGCTGTGATCGTGCGGTGCCACGGGCCATGTTCCTTCCTGGAGAATCCAAATCGCTCGGGGAAAGCGACTCTAGGTTCGGAGCCGAGCCAACCGAACGCTGTGGGTGAGGACCTGGGGACTAGCAGTAGAAGGTCGAGGACCTTCAACCCCGATTCCCTAACCTTTGATACGGAGGGGTAAATCCGTTCTATATATGGTTTCCGGATGACTATATATATTCGCGTAATCATGTGATTGTTGCATTGTATGCATAGCATATGTGTGATTAAATAAATAAACTTGTTTGAAAATGGTGCGAATGAAAAGGAATATCTCACTAAGCTAGTTGTAGCTTATACCCCTATAGATTTTGTTGAAACAGGTATATTCGTGGAATTGATGACATTAAGGAAGTCATGGACGGATGATAAGGATATGGAATCATACGATGAAGAAATTTTGTAAGGTTCTTTATATGTGCTAACCTATATGATTAGGACGTATATTTATTTGAAGATAATAGAAGAATATGCCCTTAAGAATTGAAATGTGATATGCTTATGTTTTATATTAAGTATTCTCTTGCCTTGTTACTTATTTATTATCAATGTAAATTGCGCTACTCCGATGCGTCCCCTTGGTTGTGATGTACGCCTTGTACATAATATGGAAGCCTTTGCATGACTAAGGTAGTCATTCCTAGGCTTTAGTATTGTGTACGGCGGACTGCCACGTTTAGGGTACCCCTCGGGGCGTGACAAGATCACACTTTTAGATCACTAAAGGGATTAAAAGGATCAACTTACCTATTTCTTAATTTTCTTCCTCCTTGATTGTAGAACTCAAAATCTCCAACAAGAAACTTAGGGTTTTCTCCAAAACTCCCTAAGATTAACTCCATAGTTCTTGAATCTTGATCCTCCTTGAAGCAAGATCACAAGTTAGAGAGATTTTCTATAGCTTGGGAAAGGCTTTGGAGAAGAAGAATAGGGCTAGGTTTATAAAGAGAACATGGAAATCCTTTCAAATTCCATGTAGAAAGGTTGACATTAAGGTTGGCGACATAGGAATATAAGCTGGCGACTTAAAACTCAAAAGATGAAAATGGGGCCATGAAGGTCGGCACAATTCCAGTGGTATACAAATCTAAGGTCAGGAATGTACATATCAAGGCGTTGGCCTTGAGGCGGCTTTAAGTTGTTTTCTCATGTCTTTTTTAAATGAATCTCACTTGGTCAAATGTATTTTCCATTTAACATAACATAGATATTCATATTAGTATGGATCATAAAACCTTTTTATTAATCAACAAATGATACTTTTACCTTTCATTATATCCACCACCGATTTTATGTATAAAATGAACTATAGACTTGCAAGCTTCGATTAAGCTGCTAACACGTGTGCTTTACAGTGCATATAAAGTAGATTATTTTAATTATGATGACCTAACATTGAGGAAATAAATAGAACTGACTCTGTCCAACCAATTTCCTATATACATGTGTGTGTATGTATGTGTATGTATGTATGTATGTTCTATAAAGTGTTTTTATAGTTAGACTTGCGCACCACCAACCCCTCCCCTCCTCCTCCCCCAACAAACACCAGGCCAGGGAGTTGCTCTTGTAAAAATGTTTACCACATTGATTTATACTGTAATAAGAAAGTAAGAGTGAGGCCTTTTGAACCCATGATACTATAGCCCACCTACAACAATAATTACTTCAATGCAAACATAAAATAATAATGACAAGACTTGGGAGTTGGAAATGTCAAATTTATAATTACGTTTTAAAAGCCTCACACCTTTTAATAATGTTGTTAGAACGAACCAGTATTTGACTCGAATAAGCTAGGGGGACAAGGGTTGAATTGGATTCAATAAGGGGTCAATCGAGTTAATCTGGGTTAGTCTGGTTCAATATGAATCCAGGTGAATTGAGTGGATCAGCCCGGTCTAGGTCCGACAACATTGTCTTCTAAAGGTGATTATATTATAGGTTGAGTTCTTCTTTTTTCTTTTTTTTTTTCCTTAGAGAAAGGGCAGAGATTAAATTGTTTTTATTTTAATTTTAGAAATCTAAAGTATCCTAATTAGTTGTAGTACAAACATATTAAAATTGATTAATGTGGCTCAATTCTTTTTTTTTATATATAGATAAAAAGTAAAGAAGTTTTTATATTTAATTTTAATATTATAACTTACTATACACTGTTGACACCACTTCTTTAAAAACACATTAGTAGTTAGCCATCCTTTACCAGACACATGGTGAATCACGTTCGTTAATTTTTTTCCCCCTCTTCCTTTCCTTGAGTTGTAAAGATAATACAACTTCTACACCTTTTTCATTGTAAACCGTAGCTTGCCTTGAATTTCCATTTCGAACTCACACATGGATGCACCATCACAAAAGAGCATTTTTCAATATGCTTTTCCCAATGGAAATTTGGTGAATATTTTTAGTTTTTTCATTTTGTGAATAATATACATTATAGGATCTGATTGTGTGGTCTATTTTTCATCTGTATCTATATCTATATCTTTTTCAAAATGATATGTGTAAATATGTCCGATTTATATTTATATTTTATCTATATTTGATCTTTTAATGAGAACTACCAATTTTTTTTTTTTGTACCTAATTCTTTATAAATATCCTATTAGAAAAAAGTTTGACAAAAGCGTCTATATTTGTAATCTACTAACAAACAAATAGACCCATAAAGTGCAATAGATCTCAACTAAGTTGTCCAACTTCAATATCTTTGAAAAGTCTCAAAAATGGTGGGCTTTGATTTCTTACTTCAAAAGTTGAAATGGTCACATCTAAAAGCTTATGAGGTCTGTCATTGTGATCTGCCCTTCCTTTCAATTAAAGGGCCTCATCGCAGTCAACTGAAGTTTATATCTTATGTAGTTCGTTGCACCACAGCACTTAACGGTCTCAGCAAATTAATTCTAATAGACATTAAAAGTCACCATCATTGACAAAGAAATTTCCCATTTTCATGTTTCGTTGACTCCATATGTTCTCACACCTTTTTCCAACCTGAAACAACAAAGAAAAGTCAGCCATTTTTACAACACAAGCATTGAAAAGTAAGACACTGTATGTGCTTGCCAAATATTATACTCTATTATCATATAGAAGACACGGGTTGTTATCAAGAGTTCCTCATACATAATCTGTCGGTTGATCTGCATATATGGCTGTCACATATTATTGCTTTGCAACTTTTCTTTTGTTAAAGGCATTTCATTGTCATGCATTTGTTAATAATATTACTTCTCTGCACCCTTGCTTGTAAACCAAACACTTGTGTCCACACTTCAAGTCTTTGAATTAGGTTTCTTTACACCTAATGGTACTAAGAATTTGTATGTTGGCATATGGTGCAAGGACAGGCCTGCGGCTAAACCCATCTGGTTTGTTAATAGGGAAAATCCGCTTGCAAGTACGGACCAAACTGCAAGCTTAAAAATTGAAAGTGATTGGAACTTGAAACTTCATGATGGGCTGAAAAATGTGATTTTGTCAACCAATATTTCTTCTGGGTTGATTAGTCCTGTTGCAGTGCTTTTGGATAATGGTAATTTTGCATTGAATGGTAGCAATTCAAGTAGTGAAACTTGCGAAAGTTTTGATAATCCTAGTGATACTCTTCTTCCTGGAATGAAAATGGGGATAAATTTTCTAACAGGTGAGAAAAAGATTCTTAATTTCTTGGAAATGTCACGATGATCCTTCACCAGGAAGTTTTATAGTGGGGATTAGTTCAGAGACGCCACCGCAAGCTATTATTTGAAATGGTTCCATTCCTTACTTTAGAGGTGGATAATGAGATAAAACTAAATTTATTGGTATATACCTGACATGATGAAAAATACTAAACGGTTATAGTCTTGAAGTGGATAATCAACACGAAACATCATACTTCTCCCTTAGCGCTTACAACGACTCTTTTTGTGGATTCTTTTTCATGTCACATGGAGGATTACTGAAGATAATGAACTGGGACGATGGATCAAAGCAGTTGTTGCGAATTGGGCGACACCGGGAGATCACTTTGATGTGTATTGGAACATGTGGCCCTTGTGGATTTTGCAATTCGTTATGGTAAGAGCATATCAGTTATATCAAATTATAAATAATAAAACCCAATAGAAATCCAACGACAAGCTCGAAGATAGTATGCCTGTCTATTGTAGAATAGAATTAATACGAGGATCGTCTTCTATGATCTAGATATCAAGTACTAGTATTACCGTTTTCTTACTATTTAACTTAACAATTGATATGATATTATGATTATTTTTCTAACCAATAACCCTAATAGTTAAATATGAGTGCTTTCAAAGGATAAATTCCAGTCAAGACCTACCCTTCATCTTGATCCACCTAAACCCTAATTTCTTACAACAAAATATTGATCAGTGAGTTGTTTATGCTTTGCACTGCAGAATCACACAATTAAATTAATACTCCATCAAGTTAATTAATTCCAACTCTATATGAGATAGTGGAGACCTCCCCATCATTAACGCATATAAGATTGCATTAAAGATCAAAATTCTTAAACAAAGATGGAATCTTTATGCAGAAAACCAAATTTCCCTACCTCTAAGTGAAACATATAATCTCTTTATTCATAAAGATTTATCTTATTAGATGAACCTCTTTCTCTAACAAGAGTCATACAAGCAATCAACTTTGCACATAAATCAATCATAAGATAATTAAAACACATGAATAGATATAAAGACATAAATTTTTCATAAATCAAAAGCAATTCAAATCATATGGGGATTTAGGGTTTCACAAGAATTAGGGCATAAAATTTACTCCTTCATGAAAATAGAAGATCTAGAGAAGTAATCAATAAACATGATTAAACAATAAAACCCTTTTTGATCTTGAGATTTCCGATGAAGCTCAAGCACTTTTCCTCCTGAAGTTCGTAGTTTTTGCTCTCTTAGGTTTAGAATATGTCTAGGGTTAAAAATATAAGGAGAAAAGCGGCAATTTATAGATTTGTAGCCGATGAAAGTTCTGCCCTTGCTCCTGCACAATCGTGCTCAGGGCTGTGCACCTTGGGAAGACATCATTTTCTTCTTTGGTCGTTTTTTTTTCCCAGCACTACTCTCTATACTACTTGGGCAGCAATTGAGGCACAAATCAAGATAGTTTTGGTCACTTTTACACTCCAACACTAGTGTCTACGTGGCCATGCTGAAGGTTGTACCATGTGAAAATCAACTTTTTGTATAATTTGCCAAATCTCACCTTGTTTTTGCTTGAATCATTTATATCTTTCAAATGTCTTCTTTAAGCTTCAAATCAAATATTAAGGAATTAAGTATCCTTTCCTTAATAAATTCACATAAAAACTATACAAAATCATATGCAATGAGTACTAGAAATAAAGATCTTTTGACACTTATTTAACTTTCCCACACTTAACCGTTTACTTGTTCTCAAGCAAATAAAATGAGGACACAATAATCTCTCATCAATTATACTCATTAAAAAATATCATATCACAAGTAGCATTCTTTAATTTAGTTAAACCAAAGTAACTCCTTAGTACCTACCACTCAAACCTACCATAATTGTACTTGTACTTGTACTTGGTATACTACAGTTGAATTTTTAAAATTAATCCAAAAGTCAAACTATTACCCTCACCATTTAAGAACCACTTCTAAAGTCATAAAAGAAATAGAAATTCAAACAAAGCAAAATCGGCTTAGTTACATCTCACCACTTACTAAAGAGCATATAAATCGTTCAACCACCTCTCTAAGCATAGTAACCTAGAATGAAAGTATATGGCATCCATCATTTCCTTAGATTTTTCTTCTTTGTTTTAAATCTCTCCAAAAATTCTTTAATAGCCTTCACTGTGATGGGTTTTAGCCCATTTTTTTCCTTTTACCTCTAGACGGGTTTTTGCCCATTTCTTTTCAACTCAAGATTTTTCTTTTTCTTCTTTTTTTTTTTTAGATTCAAATCAACTAGATATAAGAAGTTCTAGTTAGTCAATAAAGGAGTCAGACTTCACTCTTTTGAAGGACTAAAGCCCGCTCATACTGACTAAGCTTTTTAATATGCAATTAAGCATAACAATTGATTGATTTCAGGAAGATTACTCAAGAAGAATCACTAAGTGATCAACTCCACATGCACCTTTCACTAAAGGTTAGAAAGGCTCTCAAAGTGGTTGAAAAGCAAATATACTAATTAGCAAGCTTAGAAACACAACTGTTTAACTTTAAATTAGGGACTTCGACCTCTTCCATAATCTAGATTCAATCATTAAATAGCAAGTAAATTTGCATCACTTAGATTTCATCCTAAAACTCTAACTAAGTATACAAGTTCAAAATAAGTGAGTAAGACACACAAAATCACTATACTTTTATCTTTTGAATGATAATCACAAATAAATTAGTATAATTTCAAGATTCTCATTTTCAAATATTAACTTTAAATTTCATTTGCAAACTTATAAGTGAGGAATTTCGATCAACAAATGCATAGAGAATATAAGCAAATCAAGACCCAAATTCTTTTTTTCTATAAATCCCTTCTCCACATTTATTTAGACATTGTTCCCATTGTCTTCCTAAATCAAGCATAAATAAGGAAAAAGGGAAAGAAAGAAAATTAAAAAGAAAAAGGACACTAGAACTTCCCTGGATTTTCAAGATAGCAAGGAGTTTTCATATCTGGCCATGTGAAAACAAAGTGCATCATCAAAGGTTGTGAACCCATCAAAAGTGATGTCTATAGAAAATCAAAACAAAACAGCAAAAGAAAACTAAAAAGAAGTTACCTATCCTAAAGTTTAGCAAAATATGTCCAAAGAGATCGAGCAAAATAAGAGTTTTCCCATCAAGAGGGAACTCAATAGTACAGATCATGATAGAATAAAGGAAAATGATGATCAAATAAAATCAAATAAAGATCAATCAGTCCTATCATCATCATCTTCATCTTCATCCTCATCTTCACTCTCTCCATTAGAAGTATTCTATACTTCTTCATTATCATCAGCTTCTTGTTCTTCATCATCAAGCTCTTCCTCAGAGGACTGTTCAATTCTTCTTCTTGAAATTCAATCTTTCAAAAATCAAATGAACCCTCATGTTGGATAAAAATCTACGTTTCCATATCATTCTATGCAAAGCTTGATTCTTGAATCACAATGGAATAAAGTAGTAATGGATATGGAAGTGTGTGGTGACGCAAGTGTAATGGAGTCAAATTTGCATGGAGAGGATCTTAGTAGAGCATGTAAAAGTAGCAGGGGGGAAATAAGAAGAGAGAGAAAAGAAGATATAAATATAGGAGCGAATGTTGGTCAACCCTACGTACATGGGTGTGGGATGCAAAAAAGTGACCCGAGAGCAAATCACATTCAAAATTTTGTGCCCCACCTTGTATACAAGCATGTTCGGGGTGGTGCAGGGGTAGAAAAAGTGACCAGAGAGCTATTTTTCTTTGAATTCACACTGCACTACTTTGTACAAACTAGGCTCAATGTTAGGCAGTGCCCAATTATTGTCCTAGAAGCCTTTTCATTGAAGTGCCTCACCTTAAACACTACTTATGCTCACGGTAGTGTAGGTGCTTAAAAACTAACCAGATTCTCAAGCTATTTAACCTTATTAAGATTGAAAGATAAATACCTGGCACACCTAGAAATGATAGCTAGGAGTTTCTTACTAGTGTTTCAGGCTTCCCAACTATTAAAAATACACTCTCACCTCCTTTAATTAAGCTTGATCTCCTTCTAAAAAACCTATAACTTTGACAGTAAAAATACTTAAGATAGTGAAAATAGAAGAAAACAAAAAGGAACTTAACTTACCTAAGTTAGTCATGGGTTACCTCTCAAGAAGCGTACTTTTTTAACGTCGTTGGCTCGACATTTGGTGTTAACCTTTCCGCCTATATCCCATGGGAATGTGTCCCACTCCCATATGTCTAAAGTCAATAAGGGGAATTCTTTTCTCATTCACATTCCAATTCTTTTAAGCTTAAGTCCTTTGTTCTCAAATATCATGGGCTTTTGATAGGGAGAAAATTTATAAATCAGTATTGGTTCAAACTCTATGTTATAACCTATAGGCTCCAAGTACACCTCATGAAGTTCATTATCTCCAAAACCCAATCAAATCATTACATGGAGAGGAATCAATATCTTCAATTTCCATCTTTTGCTAATCTCTCCAAACATCTCTTCTTTTGGGGTAACTTAAGGAATGTCCTCTAATATGTGTTCTCAAAGATTAGAGTACTAGGGAAAGAATTAAGATGTAATACCTTAGTCCCCTCACCATCATCCTTTTCCTTAGTAGACTCCAACTTATCCTCATGACTATTCAGATCTACCTTATGATCTACAAATTCATTTTCCTTCTTCACCAATTCATGCTTCACTTTTGTTGACTCCTCAAATTGTATTTCTAGATCATTTTCTCCCGATGCATCAAAAGGAATTTTAATTATCTCCTTATTTACTTCCTCATGTTTCCCAAGAATTTCTAAAGATTTAATTAACCTACATACCCACTCTTGGGATGGTCCTAGAAGAGTGGCCAATTCTTCTAAGCTTATGAATTTGTAAATATCAAGAGCACAAAATTTCCATGAATAAGCTTCAAAAAGTGCATGCATCGTCTTAAAAAACAAATCTATGTTATCATATCTTGAATCAATGATGCTTTCTAAGATAGATTTTTCCTAAGGATCTTTTTCAGTATGGCTCAAGGACAAGGATGATGTGGTCGATGTGGCTTGAGTATGGTTATATTGTGAACGTGGAGAAAAATATGAGATAGGTCTCTCACTTTGACATTCAAAAGTCCAATGTCTACCACTACACCCCCTACAAATCATATCATTGAGAGTCATAAGGTTAGTACCTGGAAATTCGTGATAAGAGTCAATAGGAATAATGAATTTGTATAACATGAGTTAGGAGGATGATAATATGAATTAGGGCATTTATAAGACTCATGATCACCTCCACAATACAAACAAAAAAATCTAATGAAATTCATAGTTTACACAGTTAGGAAAAATCAAGAACACATTTAGCCAAAACAAATTACCCCAAAACGTATTTAAAAAATGGTAACAGGAGTAGATACTAAAGCTTTTCCTAGTATTGGCTTGCCAGATCCCCGATTCCCCAAGAATTGGCTTCCAAATCCCCGAAAATAGTGCCAAAAACTTGATAAGAGCATATTAGTCATATCAAATTATAAATAATAAAACCCAATAGAAATCTAACAATAAGCTCTAAGGCAGTACACCCATTGATTGCAGAATAGAATTAATACGATTGTCGTCCTCTAGGATCTAGATATCAAGTACTAATGTTATCATTTCCTTACTATTTAACCTAACAATTGATGTGATTTTATGACTATTTTTCTAATCAATAACCCTAATAGTTAAATATGAGTGCTTTCAAAGGATAAATTCAGTCACAAGACCTACCCTTCATCTTGACCCAACCTAAATCCTAATTTCTTACAACAAAATATTGATCAATGAGTTGCTTATGTTTTGCATTGCAGAATCACACAATTAAATTAATTACTTCCTCAAGTTAATCAATTCCTAATCCTGTATGAGATAGTGGAGATCTCTCTCTCACTGACGCCACATAAGATTGCATTAACGATCAATATTCTTAAACAAAGATGGAACTTTATGCGGAAAACCAAAGTTTCCTTACCTCTAGGTGAAACATGTAATCTCTTTATTCATAAAGATCTATCTTATTAGATGAAACCTCTTTCTATCTAACAAGAATCATATAAGCAATCAACTTTGCGATAAATCAATCACAAGATAATTAAAACACATGAATAAATACAAAGACATATACTTTTCATAAATCAATAGCAATTCATATCATATGGGGATTTAGGGTTTCACAAGAATAAGGGCATAAAGATTTACTCCTTCATGAAAATAGAAGATCCAGAGAAGTAATCAATAAACATGATTAAACAATAAAACCCTTTTTAACGTCTTGTGATTTCCGATGAAGCTCAAGCACCTTTCCTCCCTGAAGTTCATAGTTTTTGCTCTCTTAGGGTTTAGAATATGTCTAAGGTTAAAATATAAGGAGAAAAACGGCTATTTATAGATTTGTAACCGACGAAAGTTCTGCCCTTGCTCTTGTACGGTCTTGCTCGGGGTTGTGTACCCTGGGAAATCTTCAGTTTCTTCTCTGGCCACTTTTTTTTGCCCATCACTACTCTCTATACTACTTGGGCAGCTACTGGGGCACAAATTAGAATAGTTTCTAGTCACTTTTTACACTCCAACACTAGTGTCTACGTGGCCATGTTGATGGTTGTGTATATGTGAAAATTAACCTTTTGTATACTTTGCCAAATCTCACCTTGTTTTTGCTTGAATCATCCTTATATCTTTAAAATGTCTTCTTTAAGCCTTGAAATCAAATATTAAGAAATTAAGTATCCTTTTCTTAATAAATTCACATAAAAACTATACAAAATCGTATGCAATGAGTACTAGAAATAAGGATCTTTTGACACTTATCACCTTTAGTTCACCAATATGTAGCTGTTTATTGAGCTTTAAGCTTAGGTGGACAAAGGAATGGGACCAAGGCAACTAGACGTCAGGATGCATTAGAGATGTTGAATTAAACTGTGAAAGAAAAAAAAGCAAAATGACTGACAAACTTGATTTGTTTGCAAAAATGAGTAATATGAAACTCCAAGTTTCTACATATTACATTCTAGGTACAAGTAGTGTAGGAGATTGTAGAAACCAGTGCCTTGGCAATTGTTCTTGCTTGGCTTATGCGTATGTAGATACTATAGGATGTATGATTTGGACACATGACCTTATGGATATATAGCAATTCAGCACATCAGGAGGTGATCTATATATTTGCCTTGCATATCTTAGAACACAGTTGATTGATTCTGCATTTTCTTTTAATATGTTCCTTTTTCATTTTAGAAGCAAAACAAAGATGGAAACTTACCACTAGCCTTTCTATCTCCATCACTATAATCATCTTTGGAGTTGCTACATTTGCAATTTTTAAAAGGAGAACATCTAAAAAGAGTATTATTCTTCAACACTGCATAAGTTTGCAAATGTTGCTTTGTAATTGAAGAGTTGTTGACAATAAAATTACTTTACCACATAACTTACAACAACAATCTCATATAAGTTGAACTTCCCTGATGAATTGGATCTAAGTCATGTTTACATTTCTCTTGCAGAAAGATTATCCAAAACTCCACTAATCAATCAAATAGTCATTGTGGATGATACTTTGCAACATGAGCGAAAGGAGAGTATTTGGAGAGAACAATTGAGGAAACAAGATGCACCTAAAATAGCCATGTTGAGTTTTAAAAGCATTTTAACTGCAGCAAATAATTTCGACATCAATAACAAACTTGGGCATGGAGGCTTTGGGACTATTTATAAGGTGACTACTTTTATGAGAAGCATGAATATGATATTGTTGGTTTTCCAAGTTACTATAGAGTGACACAAGATATGATATCAATCTAAGGGAAGCTGCAAGATGGGGATGATGTAGCTATGAAGAGGCTTTCAAGTAACTCTAGTCAAGGCATGGAAGAGTTCAAGAATGAAATTTTATTGAAATCTTGTCAAGCTACTAGGTTATTGCATTGAAGCAGGAGAGAAGATTTTGGTATATGAATACTTGTCAAATAAGAGGTAAGATACTTTTATTTTTGGTGAGCTTCGCTGTTAATTGTTTCATCAAGATTGTTTGTCAGATGCATCTGGTTTCAGCCAAATCACATTTTATTAGTGTATGGACTAGACCCAAAAAGAAAAAAAAAGCTCAATTGGGATAAACGCTTCCAAATAATTCAAGGGATAGCGAGAGGGCTCCTATATCTACATCATGATTCTTACTTGAGAGTCATCCACTGTGATCTTAAGGTTAGCAACATTCTCTTAGATGACAAAATGAATCCAAAAATTTCAGATTTTGGGTTGGCAAGGTTATTTGAGGGCATATGAGAATGGGAGAACACGCACAGGGTTGTGGGAATATTGTAAGTGATCTTGCTTCCTCTGTCAATCCTAGCATACGAAGGGCTAGTGGTTTTTGTATATACACGTATATACAGAATCCAAATTTAGATGCATCTATATTATAGAATACGTTACATTTCTGCAGTTTAGTTTTGACGGATGGATAAGAATTGAAGTCTTGGTTGCATCTGCCCTCTAAATCAAAGATTGCAATCTTTATGTCCATATGCATGCTTGATTGTGCATTTGCACTTATGAGTGTCCATTGCATGGTTATTGCTTTCTGGTTCTAATAATCACTTTTTGATGATTTTTAGTGGGTATATGTCATCTAAGTATGCTATGGGTAGGATATTCTTTGAAAAGTTTGATGTATATAGTTTTGGGATTCTATTATTAGAAACTATTAGCAGTAAGAAGAACTCGCTGGTATACTATAAGGGACAATATCTTAATCTTCTTCCTTATGTATGCACTTTTTCCCTACTTTTTCTTCAAAAATTATATTGTTGCTTTAATGCTATATAATCGGCCATAAATTTTGGGGCTAAATTTTCTAGGCATGGCAGTTATGAGGTGAAAGCAGGGCAATGGACATGGTAGATGAAGAAATGGTTGAAACTTCATCGAAGCTCCAAGTCATAAAACGCATCCAAGTTGGACTACTTTGTTTTCAGGATCATGCTACAGATAGACCCAATATGTCAGACGTCGTTTTCATGTTAAGAGGAGAAACAAATCTTGAAGAACCAAAGCAATTCACATTTACTTTTCAACGCTTATCACGTGTTCAGTCTCAACATGAGAATATTTGGTCTAAAAACACAATCACAGATTCTATCTTTGAAGGTCGATGATGTGATCTATTTTGTATGTTCCATTGCATATTCTTAATGGCATCAAAATAGGTGTCTAACAAAGAATTTTGCAAATAATCCAGCCATGTTCATGAAAGAAAAAATTTAATCTATAACCAATGTATATAAGAGCTCAAATTTAGCTTTCTATTTTTAAGACTTTAATTGAAGAATATCAACTGTACTTTTGATTGCAAAAGTTGAAGTTTAAAACTTTCAAATTTGATACCATTATTAATAAGTGTTTCTTATTAAATGTAAGTAAGGAAATTCTATCATTCTTCCATCAACTATTTAATGGATTAGAGTCATTCATACCAACCATAATTGTATCATAAAATATATAATATTTCAATTATATATTTATCTTAATATTAGATGATTAATTGAATGGCCACAAGTTAATGTAGTAATAATAAATCCATGTAGAGTTGGAATTAGGTTGGTTGGTTGTCATACATGCATGAACCTAGCTCAGGTTATTAAAATGTGAATAGATAAGTTTTATAGGCTCAAAGACTAATAGGAAGACTGGAAAAGTAGACATGTGCAAATTTAGTCCAATGTTACAAAAACCAACTATTTCCATGGCATTAGAGAAAATTCGAAATACAATTATCAAATTATACAAAATTCACCCAATGTTACAAGCATTTCTAGGCCATGTTATTAACACCTATATATTGACACTTTTAAAGGGATAATATCACAAATAGTATCTGAAATTTTGTAAAATATGCAATTAGGTATCTAAAATTTTGTGCCTAAATTTTGAAAGTGATTAATTTGGCACTTGAAAAACAGTGAAATTAATCAATTTAGTACCTAAGAGCTTAGTGGAAGTATCTATTAGCATGTACGATAGGGGTGTTCACAGTTTGGTTAACCGGTCCGTGGCCCTATTTTTTTATCCTCACCATAATGATCGGATTTTTAATATCCTGATCCTAAATCGATCCATTGTGAATTGTTAACCTTTTTTTCGGTTAATTTTTTTGGTTTTCAGTTTTTAACTGTTTAACATAATGGTTATGCAAATTTTGCAATTAACCATATTTTCCAATATGTCCGTAAAAAAATTAAAGTATTTTTTTATATAATTATATTAAAAAGTATAAATTAAGAATGTAAGACATGTAAAATAGTTGTTAATATATATCGGTGCCATCAAGATAATCATCATAATAGCCTTTTACTCATATATTCTTATCAACCTTGATCGATTGAGCTCAATACAAAATCTCAATCAAATACAACCATTCCAATTTTCAAACATATATGCATTTGTTTCTTCTTATCTGAATCATTCATTTTAACATAAGTTATATTGATAACACTAAAAAATTAATTATATGGGTATATTATAAATTATATATATTTATAATTACGGATCGGTTAACCGAATTCATCGGTTTTTGGTATCTAAAAACCGAAACCGAAAACTGAAAAAATTAAAATATTCCTAAGCCGAAACCGGTGGATCGGTTAACCTTTTTTTCATATTGGATTTCAGGTTTCGGTTCGGTTATCCTAAACATTTGGTTTTTTTGCACACCCCTAATGTACGAGAAGATCTTTTAGGTACTATGTCACGGCCATAATAAGGACCTAGTAGGATTGTCCTAAAGTTATCATATTATGTGTGCACCATAATATGAGAACCATCTTGCAAGTTAGAGATTATAAAACTTACCTATTTATTTACTACATGTGACATATATATACACACAAACACACACACATATATATATATAGAGAGAGAGAGAGGATATGTTCATTCAAATACAACTAAGGAAACCAATTTCCTATAGCTCACTAGAATTGTAGAGAATCTGTATCCCTTACAAATAGTAAAGTTAAGATTATGCTATTTATCTAATCCATATTCTAAGTTTGTTACATGTTACCTATTTTCCCATCTTCAAATGGTCCAGTGAAGAAGCACTTTCACATAATCTTACCTCATTTCCAACATGAACCATTCCTACACAAAAGTTGTGGGATGTGAGCAAAACCACAGCTTAGTGAAGTAACTAGACCAAACCATTATCAAGCAAAACCATTTATAAATGTAATTTCTTTTTTTTGGTGGTGGTTGGGGGGGGGGGGGGGGGGGGGGGAGGGG